>JABFEA020000044.1:3662869-3683843 GCA_019775915.2 Cyphomyrus plagiostoma
GGATCGTGGATACAAATTTTCAGCATCCCGTTTGTGTTTCCGCTTACTGCCCCCCCTCCCCCGCCCCCCTCCCCAGTGGGCTGATCCTGTCCAATAAACGGCGAGCAAAGCTAGCGAGCGTGCCAGTCTTATTTACAAGGCAGGCCGGTTATGAATGAGGCGGCCTGCCTTTCCGAAAACAAAGTGTCACTCTGACGGGGACACCACACGGGGCGTGGAGCAGCCCCGCTCTCTCTCATCGAGTTGTTTACCCCAGAAAAGGTCAGCTTGGGTGTATTTTTTTAGATGAACAACACTATCTATGGCCGCAGAAAATGAATTACTGCAGTACATCTGAGGGAAAAAACTCCCCGACTGCTTGCACGCTCAGGGCCAGATGAACTTTGTTCAACCCCTTCCTGCTCCCATTGGCAAATAATTTTTGTTTTAGTCTCGAATCTCAGAGAGAGGCAACACAGATCATTCAGGAATAACAGACCCCCTGGCCTCTTCCCGGGCGCTCTGCTGATATTTTCCCAGACCACTCCGCTTTGGTCCACATAAAATCATTGCAAGCAAAGGATGACGTATACTACGGCTCCATGTCACCCACACACGCTACAAGGCTCACTCCCACACCTGCAAGACCACCGGACCGGGTGGGAGAAGGACTGCCGGGTAATTTATGAGTCCTGAGGGTTTAGGGAGGGGGTTGGGGGAGTGAATGAGGGTCAGAGGACGCTGTGGTCTTAAGCCTCACTGCACTTCCTCTGGCCAGCCTGATGATTACGGCCCTAAAGACGATCCTGGACCTGGCCTTCATTGCCAAGGATCTGGGCTCCCGTCCAGTCAGCTTCCACTGCTGGCATCCGTCATCCCACTGAGCCATCTGCAGGCACCCACCCTCCTGTGTAGGTCCTCAACCTCCCCACCAGAAACAAGACCAGATTGATGGAGGACCCCAAACACCCTTGCCGAAATGTTCATGGTGGCTCTGCACTCCGCTCCAGGCTGACCGGACTGCAGGTGATAGAGAAGCTAAAACAAAGCCTCCAGCACATCACCCAGCTCTCTACACAGATGCTTTACAAAAGACCAGAATAACAGCAATGACCAAGCGATAGAGCTAAAAAATCAAGGCCCTCCATCGTGTCAGACAGAGAATTCCTTCTGCCTCCTCTATACAGATTTCCAGGCCCTTCAGTGTCTATTACGTTAATATGACAAGCTATATTCTGCTCTGCCGTATTTTTTTTTTCTATCCCCAAGAGCAATGAACTTGTTTATACAAGCACAGATAAGACTGTACTTCACATTTAGAGCAGGAGTGCTTAGTGCTGGCCCTGGAAGATCTCCATGGAGACAGGTCCGTGAAGCAGCACAGAGGCCGAGCCCGCTGTGTCCGACCCGACCCGGTGCTACAAGTGTAGCGCATCCCCTTCTCGGGCCGGGGAAGGCCAAGCTGACAACATTAGCAGCTGGGGTACAGATTCATTCACACATTGGCTCTGAGTTAGCGAGAGGCAGCCGGCGTTTAGCCCTTAGCCTTGATCGTGTGGGCGGAAGGGCTCAGTGGGATTCGGCAGTAATGTAGCGTCGCGACTTAAGGGAAAAACCCCAACGCACCGCAGCGCTCCTCCAGTGATGACTCTCAGAGAATCTGACACCACCGTCCGGCTGCCTTTCCTCTCCTGCACACTGATTTGTAAACCGCCTGGTGCTCACTTCCTGTCATTCTTACATTCCTGGTTAGTTGGAGCAGGGGTCTTGGGAAAATAAAAGGATGGGGGTGAACACACACCTCCGAGTTTGCTTGTGACGGGGAAGCCATCTCTGCCCTTGGTGTTTCTTCCCAAAAACCAGAGCCCCCGAGCGCACGGCGCACACACCTGAAACAGCGACGCCCAGATTAAACGACCCGCCACTAAGCTCATAGCCTTCCTTCCCATAAACCCCTCCCTCTGAACCACAAGCCAGAAAAGCAGAGCTTATTCTACCTGTCAACACTGCCGGCGAGGCCACCGCCCACCCGTACGCACGCACGCACACACACACACACACACACACACACACACACACACACCTCTCGACACACCCACACAAACGGCGCGCCGCCACATGGACCATGGCCAAGGGAATCAGGTCTCACAGAGGCTGAGCTACAAAGACATTAGCCAGACATTAAATTATCTAATAGACAAGGGCTTCGGGGTTTGCGTTTCCCTGCGAATGAAATCGATATGTGGCTTCGTTCAGGCTCATGGAGATGAACAGAAACAGCCTCCATCTAACACGAT
The DNA here is from genome assembly GCA_019775915.2 of Cyphomyrus plagiostoma. Taxonomy (NCBI): domain Eukaryota; kingdom Metazoa; phylum Chordata; class Actinopteri; order Osteoglossiformes; family Mormyridae; genus Cyphomyrus; species Cyphomyrus plagiostoma. Next base: position 3,665,146 of record JABFEA020000044.1, read on the forward strand.
CTGACTTTCACAGCTACCTTTCACGCCTAGAGTTAAGTTTTACTAATGCTCGTTCAAATTTAGGGCTGCCAACTTTGGTCAGCTGGCTGGAGTGACATTTTCAAGTTCGAGACAAGTCTGCACACACATGCACGCGCATTTGCATGTATGTAACAGTTTTATTACCTTGCAAGTAGTCTGTAGGGTTTGCAAGCTACTCCAATGCTTTTGATGTAGCTAATTTTAGGTTTATAATGGTTTATTATGGATTAAAATAGATTTGCTGTAAGATTTTATGCGTGACTGTCTGAAAGCGTGATCAGTGCTATTTTGAGTGTCACCAGATGTGTGACAGTTGGCAACCCTGCAAATTATCAAAAAAAATGCATTTGTAGACTTTTTAAGGGTTACTTCGGCCTCGTGTAACCCGACAGTGGTCATAATTTACAGTTTTTATTTATGCTCAGATAAAATCTCCCGTACCTTTTGCTGTAACTGAGACAAAGGCAGCCGCGTTTGCACGAGTCATATAAGGTTAACTACCAACTCGGTTTATCCGATTTTAAATTCATGCACACTGCGGATTGCAGGTAAACTGCACGAACATTTGACATAAACTTTAATTACAGATCATGCAATTGTTTTTTAAAACAAAAAGAAGAAGAAGAAGAAGAAGAACAATAATAATAATAATAATAATAAACAATAAATAACGATACATACATACATTAATACATGCATGTATTAATTCAGTTGTGTTTCAGTACGAGGTGAATGAACAGAGCGGCACAGACACAGCTGCCAGTCTGAGATGTAGTGTGACTTGTTAGCATGAAACTTCTTCCCATTCAGGCTCGGTCCTTGACCTGTCTGCCAGGGTCCTCTCCGGCTCAACCCCTGTCCAACCAAGGTCACGATGAAGATGATGTATTTGCGTATCCCTTGTGCGCCGAGCGCCTCGCCAACGCCGCGCTCCAAGCCTGGGGTTTGTTACCTCCAGGAAACAGACTCTTCCTCCATGTAAACACTCGGCCGGGTCAGCCGCTTTCGGGACCGGCGATGGCACGCTATGGTCACTGTCAAAGCTCATCGGGGGTAAATGGCGGGTCAGGGGAGCCCGGGACAGAACCCGCGCGGGCGCCAGGCCGCCGATTTACTAGAGATATAAAGATTTACCGCGAGGCCGTAAACCGAGGACATACATACCTGTTGCGTAATTGCTTAAGGAAGACGGGGCGATTTTGAAAGGAATGGCTTGGCTAAATCGATGGCGCTCATAATTGTAATCATGGTAAGTATTCACGGAATAAAGTAGAATATCAAGCTGTAATATGTAGGCCTATCATCCGTTAAGATTTTTTAAAATAAAATGATTGTTGAGCTAAAGTAGGCTACGCTGAACATTTTATTCACAGCGGCGGCCTTGACATGAAAAAGCAGGTGCAACTTAACGTGTTTCGCATAATTCAGTGTTTGTTTGTTTGTTTTTTTTTTAAAAAAAAAAAAAACACAATGGCTGTAAATGTGTTCGGCCGCTCAAACATTTTTAACGTTAATAAAACAGAGTCTCATAACGCGTTAATGGGCCTTCGTTTCGTATTCAGCCCGAGGACACTCACACACGGGAATAAAATAAATGGCAGCACTTAAGATCACCTAAGAGAACCCCCAGGGGGGTATTAAGGATTGTGTTTAACTACAGTAACTCCAGTAAAGCGGCGTGCCCATAAATTTAAACTTGTATAACTTATGATTTCTCATAACCACGATTTAGAGTTGAATAATTATAAACATGGGCCTAATAATTAAACAAATTAAAACTCCATTAGGTCTACAATTAAAAGCTTAAATAACTATATAGCCTACGCATAGGCTATAGCTTGTTTCTTGAGTCCATTAACGACAGTAAGTTAGTAATATTTAGTGTTTTGTGTGACTAGCGCATATCCATGTTGAATCACTACAAAATACCTAGGACTAATTTAGATGTATTGTACGTTGAGTAACACTGCATCATGGATGTCCAGTGGTTTTCAAGACGTCGTGGTGTATAATGTGTGACCTAAATCCTTATCCAAACTCATCAAATGCATGCAGCCATTTGCAGCCGATCGCTTGCTGGCATTTTTAATATGATGCCTAAGTAGTTCATCTAGCTGCGCGGTGATGCGGGACAAGCGCCTCTGGTTTGAACATCCTCATGTACCCTAGGGGGCTCGGCAGACAGCACTCGTGTCTAGAGTACACAAACTGAGGAGATCCAGAGAAGCGCCCTGTCTTTAACCACGATGATTAATGGCCAAATTCGCTGCAGGTTGTAAAAGACCGTCTGACGATCGCTGGGCGGAGAGCGGGAGGAACTGTTTGCTAGATAGAAAGCTGATAAACTGACGTCTCTCCAAAATCTGGGCACTAATGGGAGGGGAGGTGATCTGGCTCTTTCGGGGCGTCCCAATACTTTTCCCTTTAGGGCGCTAGCGACCTATATATAGCGATAATGTCACCCGTCCTCTCACACATGGACTGTCTAACAAAACGCGTTTAAATATTTTTATACGACGTTTTATATTAAAACGCAAATTGACGGTAATTAAACTATTTGTAGCATTTCAAAGTACATTTTTAATTCAGAAGTTTCTGCAAGTTATTCGTTTTACAGTGAGGGTGACGTTTGAAATATTAAGAATAAGTGGACTGAGCGCTGAAACCGGGCCAGGATTTTGTATTTACACTTCATTCTTGAAAATTAATCCAATTTATTGTTGTATTATTGCGCAAAACATGAATGCGATTTTTATACTGGGGGGTTTTGATGACGACGGAAATACTCGTGAACATTGATAGATAACGCATGCAATGCCGTTTTCCGTTGTTATAAATACATAACAACGGAAAACGGCATTGTTAATTATTTAACCAATGTTTGAATTAACGTCTTGTGACTTGAGTAAACGAGGAAACGGGACAACACCATATTTATATTTTGACAATAAAACTGTGGAGTGATATAACCCATTTAAATATAGGCTAGACAAATGTGGTACGAGCCTAATACTTCATTAAATACAATCATCGCAACATAACTAAAACACGGTGTTCATACTTTAGTGTTTGTATCAATAGTTTTTCATTTTAAATGGGCTGAATGTGAATCTTTTCTTACTGTGTTGGCCTGCTGTGTATTTTTGTCGTACATGTCCGTAAAGATTAATTCAAATTATTTATGCCGGTTATGGCCTAAATGATATATGTACAGTTTAATTATAAATTTGTTGCGAATTTGCTAATTATTTATCCCCTTGCGTAGTCAGAAGTTGCCACTGAGTTTTACGCAGGGCAATTATAAAATAATGTTGAGATTTACGTAAAAACAGTATGGTTCAGTGCGGAGTTAATATCTAAAATACTGTGCAATGTTTTACTCTTTAAAACCAGTCGTTCTTTATCCAGTATCATAATTATAAGAAACTTAATAGACGTTATGTAGGCTATACTAATAAAATGTTAACGCGGGAACAGGGCAAAGTAACTAAAAACACTGTAAACTATTCAATACACAAGTAATTACCACGGGGGTCAATGGTGATTAGGCTTGACTGTAAACTTGTTTTTTTTTAACGTGTTTGTAGTTTTTTTAAAACACTAGTGAAAACATTTTCACTTCCTTAAAACATAGAAACGGTTATAGCTGATCACATTACATTCACTGAATTAATTAATACTTTTATGGCAAACAAAATTGGCACGATCTTAATTGTCATAATAATTTTGTGGATAAAATTAAGAAAACAGCAACAGTCAAAATGTTCAGAGAAATTTAGAATACGTTCTTAAACTTCCGGGCTCCATTTTTAAAACAATAAAGCGAGTAACAAATTCGCTACATTTCATTACGATTTGCCATTGCGTAGGACCGGCCCTGGGCGGCCCAGTCGCTGACAGTGATTATTTGGGGTAATTTACAAAGTCAAATAGATTGTGCCCCTCGTGGTCAGTTAACACTTCACGGATCAATGGAAATGCATCGCACTCGCCCAGATGGCCCCGTAACGAGCTGGTTCTGCAGCCCAAACAAAAACACCGAGCGCGGCGCACGTGTATCTCCAGCGAGGCTCCGGGTCACCAACTGCCTGGCACGTAACAGCAGAAAACGCATCGCAACTCGCAGCCCCGCGGCAATGTATTCACGATTATGCGCAATATGATACGATGTTATTAAAACGAATAATTCAAATTATACAGTATATTTACCTGCACTGTGTGTGGTCCATTTGAAAATAGCCTAAGCGTTAGAAATAATTCGTAGACAGTAAGCAATTGCCGGAAGTCGGGCAAAAAATATCATGTCAACCGAGCCGTGTATACTGACTTTTACGTAAGTGATTAGTTACAGACCTGCGGATTTACGGGGGACGATGACACCAGTTGTTGTGTTTATGTCGCGTGTATTATCTCTGCTGAGGCATTTGAGTTAGGAGCGCAACCGCCCGTCTCTACTTATTCATAATTGTTTAAGGCCGGAAGTACTTTATTTATAAAGTTTAGATCTATTATTGCGTATTTAGAAGATTACATGAAAATTCCGCCATTACATTTTTTGCTATCTTGAATGCCGCCATAAAATTCGCATGACGGTTGAAAAAAGTTATATACAACCCGTAGTTTCATCGCAATGCAATATTTGTAAACAATTACTTCTTCTGTTATTTCCCTGCGGGTATATTTTTTCCCGGATAATGACTTATTGTGAGTTGTTATTACTCAACGGTTAACTCATATTATATGAGGAAATAATCATTATTTACTCTTTAAACACTGTAAATACCCTTATATACTTACACGCCGTTTTTTATTCACAATGTCTGAAAGGCAATGCGCGAATTATGGAAATGTTTGGGGATTTCAATCAAAACAGAGAGTGATCACCTACTGATTAACTGTGTATGCAAACGGATCCAAATAAGCATTAGTCTGAATCACTTTCGTTGCAATTACACATGAATGGTTAATACTAATTTATTTATAATAGCAATCTGAAACCAGGACGTAAAAACATTTATTATAAGACATCAAAAGGAGGCATTTTGTATGATGCTGCTGGTTGTGCCGCTAAAACAGTGCGCATATATATAATAAATACTAATAAGTGTTATGCGGATGAGCAATTGACATGTCACCAATATACGCGCACCAAAATATAAACAAAGCCTTATCAGTTGCCATATTTGTTTCAATGTCCATTATAATAGGAAAACCCATCAACAATAACCAAACATATTTGAAAAACTTTCAGATTTCTTTTATGTTCTTTTTTTGGTTGTTTTATCAAAAATGAAACAGTTTACATTGTTGGTTTAAATAATCTTACCTTATAAAAATAGTCTAATTATCCATGGTCCACACACAAACAAACAAAAGACTAATGATACACATTCTTTAAGTAACATTAAGTGCAAAGGGCGTGTTTTGGCTAAACGCAATCCGCTGTCTTTGCCCTTTCACTCTTTCAAATTGCCCGTTCGAAGACATGCATCTTGAGGCCAAGGAGGAAGACGCGGCCCTAATCTAAACAGCACTCTGCTGATGGCGAGCGGATGAGATTATCTCGTCTCACGCCCTAACCTTTCTTCCCCTGGTTTTAGCAGCATCCAAGCATTCGGCACTGGCGCCTATACACTTGGCCACAAATGACAGGAGACAAGAGGTAAAACATCCCCCTTTGTTACCTACTGAAATGCAGGTAAATGGTATACCTTGACATGTCAACCCCATCATTTCACACACACATCATTTCACACACACACGCTTAAAAAAGACACAAAGCAAAATGCAGTCATCGTGATATCAAATTGCGTGATATATATCTGTTCTGGTAACTTTCTACTATATATATAGTAGAAAGGATGTTCAAATATATGAATTATGGGAATAATGTAATTCCCCCCTTTCCCAGTCAGGTCGAGCTCATCTGTAGACTGATCTGTGGACTCTCCCCGCCCGGCCGCGTAGAACCTCAGCTGCGCAGAACCGCGCGAGGCAGGGGTACTGTGACAAATTCCGCAGGGGTCCCGGAAGGACCAACTGAGACCTTGCGCGTGTGTGTTCTGGTTTCCATCAGTCCTCACAACGAAACGTTGCAAAGAGAAGATGGATAATAAGGTGAGAAAATCCCTGGTCTGGATTTTATCCAGTAACATTTTGGTCTTAACACACTTTCCTCTTCTTTGTTTCCGAGCCAGATTACGGACCATAATAAAAATTATGATAAAGTGACGATGACTAAAATAATAATCCCGGGTAGAATGGCACTTAGAAAGAGACATTTGAATTCTTGATACAAACCTTGTAATGTTTAAATGTAAAATGCCACCTATTCAGTATTTGAACATCTGAAGATGATGGGTAAGGCTACACTGACAAAAACAAAACACCGTATTGTTGTTTCTGTTATAATTATCAGCGGTGGAACCGCAACAACCACCTGCCTCATACGCTCGTGTAAACTGGTCTCCCGCTGCATACGGCCCGAACTTTCTATTAGAACAATTTTTAGGACGCTACCCAAAGTATATGGGTTCTTTGTGAATAGGCAGAAGATACACTTGGAATAGCAACAATAACGTTCTGACCCTCTGAAATAGTAACACCTAATATAGACAATTGAAATTTATATTTAAATGTAGGAGTAGTGCGATGAAGAACTTGTTCTGAGTTATTAATAACAGCAACAACAATTATAGTAGTCCTAATAGCCTAGTAGTAGTTCGCTGAACTTTTATATTTGTGCATGTGGAAACTACTAAATCGCCGTGTGTGTGTGTGTGTGTGCGCGTGTGTGTGTGTGTGTGTTTCTTCTTCAAGGAATTAGAATCACCTAAATAAAGTGAGTTTCGGGGGGGGGGGTAATAAACTGATATATTGGAACTGCATTCTTGTTTAATCGAAACGGAAAGAAGATCGGATGTATGCGCGAATCAAAGGATTACTCGTGTTTTTAGTTCTGCTTACATAGAATCACAGCACAGCCAGGTAAATTCGTGTTTCTATAGTAACTTATGAAGTATTTTATATTAATTGATAGGAGGAGACTTTCTGAGGTAGTTCAGACATTACCCATGCTACAATGTGAGCTCAGTATAATTATTTGCTGATTACAAAATTGTTATTAATAACCAATTTTTCTTGCTACCGTTTTATATAAAAAAGTTAAACCGGTATAGAGTATTTCCCAATTAAATTATATTGTTTTTATACATTAAAAATCATTAAATGGTCACGGTTTAAAGCTTTTTTTTATTGATTATAATGTATATTACACAGGAAATCGTCTGCATTACTCATATAGTATATATAAATATATGGTTTATGGTGAATATAAATAATTCTGCTTGGCGACTTCATGTATAGCAATCTTGATGCGCACGATAATTTGCAACTCAGTTATGAGATAATTCTGAAAAACAACATTGTTTTACACTTTCTCTTGCCAAATGAAGCAGAGTAACCCATTAGAATATGTTTATAATAAAACGCTGACCAGTGCGCCACGACGTAGAGTTGCTTGCATTAAATGTAATCTCTTTCGCGCTGTTTACCCCCAGCACGCGTTTGTCAGTTGTATCTCCAGTTTGATCTGAGCACTACACCACGTCACTAAATTGCCCATACTGTACATTTGTGCGTATATGTGTTCTGCAATGGACCGGCATCCCGTGCAGAGTCTTCCCCCGCCTTGTGTCTATGCATCCTGGGTAGGCTCCAGCCCCTCCCCCGCGACCTTGACCAGGACAATCTGTTGAAAGATGGATAAATTGACGTATTGATGGATGGATCGAGGGCTGAATATATGGGTGCATTATATAACAATAAATTACAAAACACAAGCCACGGGCCAGTGTAAAATATCTGCATTGATTTTTTTTTGTTTAGGTCTATAGGTTTCCCGATAAGCACTTTGTTCGTTTGTATTTTCCAGTTTCACTCGATCGTTCCGGTGGCGCTGTTATGTATGTGATATTTTAGAATTGGTGAAGTGTAACAACTTTTCTGCAGTAGTTGCGGGAAGCGAATACGGACATTGCGGCGCAGTACTTCAGCTTCTGAATATCCGCCGCCCTCTCCCAACTTGACAACTTGTGCGTGCTTTTCAAATACTCCTTAGAATTATATGCCCTCTTCTATAACTCCAAAGAGGATCGTTAGGTTTTATTTGTAGTACACGTGCCAGAGGTGTCAGTGCGCACGTGGGGGTACTTCTTTATTTGTACTGTCCTACACGTGTATGAGAAACCTGTTTTGATAGGCCGACAGAATAGAATGTGTATATACATTCCCAATTAAACGATAAACCAATGCTCACCTTTTTGACAAATTGAAAATTAAGTCAATCATTTTCAATACTCAAGATGAGGTTGCGTATTAATTTCCGCCTTCTGTATACTTCAAAAGTGCCTGTTACTTCTGAAACCATGATAACGTATCTTATATCAGGTAAATAAATATTCACACACCTCCCTGCCTTGTGTCGATAGGAGAAAAATACTGTAAGCAGACGTCAGAGGAGTGCGTGTGAGTGAGAGACGGACCCCGGGCCATACTGACAGATGCGCGCTGAAAGTCCTTTAAAACGGAAAGGAAGCTGATACCAGCAGATTATATTTGCTAAAAACGTCAATCAGTTTTCCTTGTGGAATTTTAATTGCTGACGGGGCCTGCTTATCGTCCGAAAGGGTTTATTAATAAACTGCTGATAGCGGCTGTTAAAAAACACATTTAGACTCCACTACGAATAGACCTACTCTTCGGACAGTTTTTGTACCGTATTCGATATGATATATATTATACATAGGCCGGTACGGCGGCTCAGTGAGTCTATGGTTGTGAATTAAAATAATGACCCCGCCCTGAGGACAGTTAATTTGCTCTCCCCCTGTCCTGCGGGTTACTTGGCGCAGTCCAAAGACGTGCGGAGCTAATTGGTGTCTCTAAATTGCCCCTAGTCTGTGAACGCCCGTATGTGCCCTTCGGTGGACTGGCATCCAGCCTTGTGGCCGGTGTTGCCTATATGATGAGTTCCAGGCCCACGTAATGAAATGTGTCGAATTCTATATCAATGGCGTGTTTGAATATATTAATGGACTCTCCGTTTATGGTGTTATATTTGCATTACAACCCTGTAATCCAGTGCGCTTCTCCCCATCCCCACATGTAAATGAAAAAAAAAATAGAACCAAACATTTTACCTGTCCTAAAATAAGCACACAGTAACACTTGACAGTGAACGGAAGTATTTTAATGAACCTAACAGCAAAATCAAAAACTTCTGTTCCGTAGATTTGTCCGCATGGTATAATTTCATTTTAATCTGTTGTGAATTATATAATTTAAGATCAGACATCGTTTTTTTACTGTATTTGTGTAAAAAGAGATGCCTTCTTTTTGGTGTCAAGGGCCTGTCGGTCGATAGTATATTTTATTTTTTTAAATAATAATCGGTAGAATTAGTTAACATGTTTTATTAATTCGATAAATAACCAGTAAATTTATTATGTCAGTTAAACAGTATTTACATACGCAGAAAGTTGGAAAACAACAACAACAAAAAAAACTAATATAAAACAAACAAAAAGTAAACATCTCTTAGTACAAAAAATTAGATAAATTTGCACTTGTAGCAGTACGTATCGTTGGATAACTGGTTTAAACGGTAACTACTTTGCATAAACTATTTTATTTAGGCTAGAATTATTGCCTTGCTATCAGATTGAAAATGTGTTTTACTGGGCCCTACTACAGATGCAATCTTCACACTAACGATAAAATAAAATAACCCAGACGATGTGATGTCTCAAATATACGTTTTTTATATATAAAAGGGTTTAATTCTTTAAAAACTGGGCACGGCGCCAGTATTGGTAATATCGTCAATTAATGCACCTCTCAGGTCAATTTGATTGGCTCAGCGCTGGGGGAACTGAGGCAGTGGAGGCGGGATGTGTGTCCCACGTTCCCCGCGCTCTCTCCAGCTTGTGAGCGGAGTGGCCGAACCCCCTGTTACTCTCCGCACTAAACCCGCCCCCAGGTTCGTGACATCAACAAGCAGGAGAAGCTTTGCCCATCCGCGGACTCTTAGAACAAAACACTAAGTGGTTGTCAGAAGTAGCACGCTGGACCTGATTTTTGCGCGTGGTAAAAGGCAGGTACAAGGTGATTTTCCGTTTTGTTTTGCTGTTTTTAGTTGGCTGGGAAATGAACGCACACCTTTGTTCTTCCCATGTTAACTTATTAGACGCATAACTATTTTTATCCTTTGGAAGGACGCATGTTATCTGATTTGCTTTCGGTAGAGTTCGTGTCCTTAATGTAAGTGAACAGGACGCTACAATGCTTCCGAGTCCGGTCACTTCCACGCCGTTCTCTGTCAAAGACATACTGAAGTTGGAGCAGCAATCTCGGCAGCACCACTCCCTACATCTCGAGCTACCCCGCGCGCACTTAAGCCAGGATTTGTCACAAGCCCAGCATTTCCAGACGCCTCCCTCCTGCATGCTGAACGCCGGGGAGAGCCCCAGCTTCTCGGACGGAGAGGAAAACATGTCCTATCTTAGCACGTTGTCAGTGCGGGACGGCCCCGGAGAAGCCAGCCTCTCCCCAGACATGTATATTCATTCGGCGCTGGGACACTTGACCGACTCCAAATTAGACGGGGATGTCGACGAGCAGGAAACCAGTGAGTTACAAATTAAACCTTAAAGATTTTTTTAAAACACTAGCTCTTGTTTTCTTTGACAAAGCGCCTCATCGAACACGTTAAAGCTGTAACCTTATTCTTTGTGAATGCCCCTGAAGACTGACTTCGAGGGATAACAAATTCCTAATACAGCTATGCAAAATGTCTATGTGTGATGTGCAAAAAATATTTATTTTATTCATTAAAATGAATTATATAATGACAGGAAAATATATGGCTTTTAAAAAGCAACACTTGGATAAAAGTACATAAACTATTTACATTACTGTTCAATTGTAGTATATCAGCCTAGTTTATATTACTTTTAATATTCGATGTCACGTGGTCACTGCAATACGTAGGCCATGTACCAATATATTTCCCAATGAAGTATGGCAAGAAATTAGAACGCTTCATAGAAAAAGTACGGCGATTTAGGCCAAGCGTAGCTGTATCGCTACTCTGTTAATTTAGTGTTATTTTCTCTAAGTCGATGATGAGTATTCACTTGAATTATAACGAACGTTTCAAAAGCAATAAAGAGCCAAAATAGTTACATGTTTAGTTTTATGTTTTCGGTCAGTAATAAGTTGAGGGAAAATAGGTAAGCCTATTTTAGGAATTACAATGGGAATATTCCATTAAAGTTTAGTAAACATGCGTTATGATAATGATGTAGTTGATTCTTGGAAATGTTCACTTTATACGTCGCTTTCAATGTGAGGAAAGTTTGCACACATACGTGTACGATATGTGCACCTACATTTGTCATAATGGTCAATCGGCGACGGGGTATTTTCAGAATATAGACTCTCACTGCCCTACTTTCACTGTGTCAACAGAGAGCTGCGGTATTGATACCAAAACCGATGGATGCCCGGATGGCAGGGACTTAGAATCCGAGAGGCCGCAGAAGCAGCGGACCAGGCGGAAACCGAGGGTGCTCTTCTCGCAGGCCCAGGTGTTCGAGCTAGAGAGGCGCTTCAAGCAGCAGCGGTATCTGTCGGCGCCGGAGCGGGAGCACCTGGCCAGCACGCTGAAACTCACCTCCACGCAGGTCAAAATATGGTTTCAAAACAGAAGGTACAAATGCAAGCGGCAGCGGCAGGACAAGTCACTGGAAATGGCAGGACACCACCACCCACCTCCACCCAGACGAGTGGCAGTTCCCGTTTTGGTCCGTGATGGCAAACCATGCTTGGCGGGATCGCAGAATTATAATGCACCGTACTGCGGGACAAATCCGTACAATTACAACGGCTATCCGGCTTACAGCTACAACAACCCAACTTATAACAGCAGCTACAGCTGCACTTACTCCGGTATTCCCGCACTACCATCCACGACGGCTGCTAATGCTTTTATGAACGTGAACCTCGGTAATATCGCGAACCACATCAGCGGCTCACCTCAGCCGCAAACGCACCAAGGAACGGCGGTTTCACCGTGTCAAGGGACGCTGCAGGGAATCCGAGCGTGGTAACTTCAAAACAGGCCACAAGTCGTAATTTTCCCCGTTTATATCACAATGATGTTACTGATATATCATACCGAAGATTATTAATCATATTCACAAGTTTGTTACATGCCTGCAGTATTACCAAAACAGTGTTTTGTATAATAGCCTAGAAGCATTTATAAAGCGTGGGCTGTAGACTGTGGGAAATCTTGAAAATCCAAGTGTTTACTTTTCTGTCAATAACAGGCAGGGGTATATAGTGTAACGGTCCCAGAAATGAATCGGGGATCCACAGAAGAATTCAAACAAAATAATGACGCAACAGTCTGCTTTTCTGTTGTTATCTAAGATTAAACTGAGGATTTTCACGTATAAACAAACATGAACTTTATGACCTTTGGAATTAAAGGTCATTAATATACCAGTACTGTATAAAGATTTCCGGATAACTTCGTACAAAATTAACAGTGTTAAGTGTTCGAAGGACACCGGTGTGCTTTACTGGAAAAATAAAATAATATATTCATTAATCAATCTAATCGCTAGAATGTCCTTAAGTTTTATCAACGACATTAAAAAAACTTAGAAATACACTTTCTAATAAATATGTGCTTGCTTGGTTAATGTCTAAGGGCCGCGTTAAATGCGACTGGATTGAAGAACCGCTCCAAACACATCGCTAAAAGGTATGAAAACGTTTTTAATGCTTGTACTGTGTATTTTAAAGCGGAAGTAGGCGATAGATTAAAAATTGGCTGTCACTAAATTATACATCTGTCATTTTTGAAAGATTATTGTCCCAAACCTATTTTACTTAATGGTTACAAGGCATTGCGTTTAATTCTTCCGGCAAATACGGATAAATTAACAAACATTTAAAAACAGCTGGGTGTTTTGTCTACTATTACCTATAATATATACAAGTTATGATCATAACCAGGTTTATGAATAAATGCCACTGATCCTTGATTACCCATTTCAAGTTTAAAGATTCATTCTAAATCCAACAAATCTAATCTCCATAGGCCTGTAAAAATGCCGATGAAGAATAGGTTATTGCGCATGTAAATAGAATTTTAGAAAATATAAATTACATATGATCTGCCCCATGTTGTAAACAACTCCTACTCAGAAGAACAATTAGCGGTATCTAATATATTTTCAGGTGAAATGTTTCAAATATATGGCGCACACCCCATTTTATCGACGTAAAAATTGCGTCTGTTCTGCGAATTACGGTTGTTATGTGTTTTTTTTACGTTGTTCTGTTATAATTTGCAGCATTTGTGTGTGTTTATTCATCAGATTAAATACAAAGACGATTGTCACTCTCTCCCGCGTCTTGTGCTTCAGGTAGTGCATTGTGTGTCAGTGGTATCGCTGTGTTTTATTTATTTATTGTTCTTGAAGTAATGCGTGTGAAACGCACGAATGTCAAACGAGAAAAGAAAAATGTGGTCACAGGGTGTTTTTTTTTTTTTCAATAACCAAAAATCTTTTTGGCATTGGTTACAGCGATGTGTCGTTTTCTTTGCTTCTTGCCACTTACGGTAAATCTCTTGCTGGAGACAGAAGGGGCAGCCGAGGCACACTCGAATTAATTGTCCAAGTGCCGAATGGTTGTGAAAGGAGGAAGTTTCTCTACATTGCTGAGCCTTAAGGACGCGATTAGGCATCTAAAATACCCTGAAAGAAGCAGCTCGAATTGAGTTGGAGAGTATGAATAATAGTCCTTATTGGATTCATGGACAAAAGGTATGTGGTAGGCAGGCTGGGGATTGGTATGGTGAGAAAGGGCCCGGGCGCTGAGGGATTGACGTTCTAATATTCCGCATTGACGCGGAGGCGGGGAATGTATTTTAGCTGGCTGGCCGTGCAGGGGACGGATGAAAATGTGTTCACTTTTGTTCCTTCCTTTTTGTTCAAAGAGAAAGGTTCTGATTAGGAGGTAGCGCCCCAGCCGTGCTCTTGCAGGGGCAGGCGAACTGGGGGTTACAGCGGGAGGCGGGCATCTGAAAGCCAGGCCTTTATTGCTACATGTTTAACCATTTCTCCGTTGAAGAAAAAAAAACTGCGAAAAGTGGAGGGGACTATATAGGACAGAAGGGCGAAAATGAATTAGGAAACGGACAATAAACGGCTGCCGATTGAACGTGGCTGCCCAATTACTGCTAAATCAACAACCGTTTCAAGCGAATGAGAGTTTTTGTTAAATTTTTTTCGAATGAGAGTTTTTGTTAAATTTTCCTAAGATAATTTTGCGCCAGCGTTTTATATTTTCTACTAAAAAAACCTTACACAATTTCCCCACCGCCACGTATTATAAAACAGCCTTTTGGAAATTACATAGCGTTAACCGTTTACCGACTGGATACTATCAGTGAATGTCTTCATATCTCTATAAAACTCAGGCACGACCGCTTTTGGAACATATTTAAACAAAACATATATTTCGATTAATACAAAATCGGAATATTAAAAACACATTAACGCTTAGAAGGAATCGAAATAGATTCTGAGCCTAAACATATCATACTTTTAAATATTAAACATAAACGAGATTTAAGATTTAGTTAGGAAATAAAGCGAAGAGCATGGGTTAAAACTCCGAAGGGGAGTCGGTATAAACTGTGGGAAACTGCAGAGCCGCATACCAGGCCAGTCAGGGCGAGAGATGGGACGCAGAAAAGAGACAGGCAGAATTTAAACTGAGGCGAAGCAGGCCGATGGATATTAAACAGACAGTCCGCAGGCTTCGCGGAACCCACGGAAGCTGCCCAGGCGAAGCTCTGGGGGAAACGGCCAGAACCGGGATGCTAATGATCATGAGAGAAACTAAAACACAAAAGCACGTCACAAACACACACGCGCGCAAGATACTCACACAGTATGTATCAACAAAACATTTTAATAGCCTATATGTGCAAAACATTATTAATAGACTATGACAGACCTGGAAAATCCGACTCTCTCGGCCATCCAAAGTAACAGGAGAATGGCCTGTGCATTTTGAATAGGTTATATTTTGTGATATATCTACCGGTAAATACGTAGACCGAATTAATTTATTGATAAAGTTACATATATTTACTAGATATGTGTTATTTATACGTTGTTACATGTGAACATTATAATTACTATAATAGGTATACTTAGAACCTTCAAGCGTATATTGTATGCGTATATTTGTAATTCACATGTTCAAGTTGTATATGTCTTTCGTACATACAAATATTGAAGTGGTGTGTTTCCTCCTAAAGTCTGAAATGAGCCTTAGGTCCATCCATATATATGTAGGCCTATTAATATAACATCCAATATGGTAATATTAATGGAAACGGTACATTTTCACTTAGGACAAAAGATGAAACATTTTAATCAGTTAATTGCAGTATCTACAAATACACAGAGGTTAATCGCATTGCCTACACATATCAGTGTGATATGTGTACCACGATATGAAATATCGCCGTTTGTTAACAGATTTCAGAACAATCTGCCATTGTTACTTTTCGCGATTACTTAGTCTTCACACCTATAGATTCATATTCATCGAATTTTGTTCGCGCTATTCCTTGGAAATCTTCCCATAAATGACAACCAGTGTGGCTATTTTGGGAAACGTACGAAACAATCTCAAATTTCTGTGTGACTTACTCCATAATCCCTCGATTTGTATCCACCATTTTTAAAATTACAACATTCTTGTCGCTCCCAGACCATCAGGCGCGCAACTTGGCCAATTCGGCAGAATCGAGTCGCCAAACAAACACCGATTGGATCTAAAGTTTTAACTACTTCATCGATCTTTGCGGCTCAAATATAACCTTAACTACTAATCTCTTGATAGGGTAAAGCCGATTTTAGGGACTATTGGGAATCCCTAATGCACTAGCGCTATTAATGGGGATTAATTTTAATGTAAACAGAGACACACAGAAAGAACAGGGCTTCAGTTGATACCAGTGGTGCACTATACTGTCAAGCTGACCGAGCGACATACTGGGTGTCAGTTAAGTGGCGGAGGGTAGTATGTAAATAGAACTGGCGACAGGCCGGCGACGCCTGAAGAGGCACCTCAGCGAAAAAACGCTGCTCCTGAGTGCAAGGTAGCCCGATTGGGATCTGCGCTGGAGACAGTATTATTTCGGTTCGCGGCCCTTCGAAAGCATTGGCGCAGCTGCGGTTTCGCAGCGCATTCAGTGGAAACTCAGAGCAAGAAGGAGACACACTCGGTAAGAGGGAACCCTTAATATACTAACGTTGCGGTGCAATTTCATTTAAGTATGATGCTACCATTCATCTGACATGCCATTAAATATATAACTAAACTATAAGATTTTCTCTTGAAAGTTTTGTGCTGAAATAGGCCAAAGGAATCACATTAGAAAGAAAACACAGATGGAAGCCCTGTATATGATCTATTTAAGCGTACTGAGCGAATTAAGTCAGTGATTATGATTTAATATTTTAAACCCCATTTATATTTAAGTCACACCCAGTACAAAGAATAACAGTGTATATTCAAACAAATTAATAAATATGGCCTAGCTACGGCTACTTAAATTTACGAAGAATTAATGCAAGAACTGGAATAATTATTTTAAATTATAGGCTCACGTTCTTGCATCAGTAAGTATAGGCTATATGGTACGTATAGGCTATATCATTCTGTAACGCAGACAGTCGCGAATGAGACAGCTCAAATCTATCGTCACTGCTCTACGAGAAATCTTTTTCCCCTATATAAAACAGTAAAAAATGACTATTGCTATAAAAAAACTTTCCTTTTTTTTAGAAGAAATATTTAGACATTAGAACCATGACCGCATCACCAGTATGTTTTTGTATCCATTTAGAGCGGAGGAGGGTTATGTAAAGGCCGCTGACCTTTGAAACATTATCGGCCATTATCGGCTTTAATATCTCGATGGCTCCCGGGGAGGGGGCTGTTTCAGCTATGTAAAAATGCAGTTTTTTGGAGGAAAAGGCACTTTTGCCGGTACAGATCTGTTGATGCGGGCTTGGAGTGCATTGCTTTGTTGTGTCACCGGTGGTTTGTGTAATAAAGAGCATCTGTATCATCACGATTTAGCTATGTGGATGAGTAAGCGCCTTTTGCCTCGCATCCTCTTCTAAACGACTGTTCTCACTACTCGACGGCAAAGACAATGCGGTCTCCTTCTCCGCATGTCAGCCTTTCCATGACGCTGAGAAATTAAAAAGCCTCTGACGCGGACATGTTTAGACACTGTGTTCTGGGGCGTCCCGGCTTAGACAGGAGTACAAAAACACGGGAACAGAGGATATGATGGGACAAGATGAAGCCGCTTATAGAAATCTGGGTGTGGGTGTGTCAGCACGCGGCGAGTGTGCAGTGGGGGGTGGGTGAGCACGTTGTCAGGAAGATGAACCTTCATTTTCAAGGCTGATTTTGAACATCCTATCAAAACAACAACAACAACAATAACAGCAATAATAATAATAATAATAATAATAATAATAATAATAATAATAATAATAAATCTGCGATTAAGCCGTAAGGGCCAGCGGTGCTTCCTCACATACAGCGCTGCCTCACATATAAGCGCTGCCGCGCGCCAGCACCCGCTGCTGCCACACTCCAAAACCGCGTATGTTCAAAACCCCTATATTGGGCTTTGCATGTGGGTTAAAAAAAAAACAAAAAACAAGAATGGTGTTTCAAGCATCAAAAAAATAAATATTAAAAACAAGTTAAAACGTTTTTCCTATACATTAGATTGTATCTTGTTTAATTTCAATATCTTCTGAGCAAAAAATACTGACGATCCCGTTTTAACTTTTTAAACATTGTAGCAACAGTTTGTATAGAAAAAAACTTTGAGGCAT
Source organism: Cyphomyrus plagiostoma (assembly GCA_019775915.2). NCBI lineage: Eukaryota > Metazoa > Chordata > Actinopteri > Osteoglossiformes > Mormyridae > Cyphomyrus > Cyphomyrus plagiostoma. Next base: position 3,683,184 of record JABFEA020000044.1, read on the forward strand.
ATTAGGAGCAAAAATAATTACTTTCATCTAGGTTTTCTACTAGGTTTTTGTTTGATCATACTTTTTAGGCCTTTTACTTCCTTTTGTGCGTACATATTTTTATACGTACAGGTCTGTATAAGTGTATTGTTTCATTTTTACTTAAATATGTCTATGTATGTAAATAATATGGTATGTAAATGACATATATTTCAAACCTGTCATATACTTTAAATCATGCCTAGATTACAGAACTGCGTCTGTGCAATGTAAAACCTATGTAAAAACAGTCATGTAGTTGTTATAATGTATCATTTAAGGAAAAATGACACAAAACATTGTACATGCAGAATACAACACGAGTACCTTTTGAGTAAAGCACCACCACCAACCAGTGCTACACAACAGCTGACTTAGGATGCTGGCCATTAGATGTATGAACAGACACACACTGCGATTAAAACCCCAGTCAAACTGATACACTGACACACACTGCGATTAAAAACCCAGTCAAATTGATACAACTGACACACACTGCGAGTAAAAACCCAGTCAAATTGATACAACTGACTCACACTGCGATTAAAAACCCAGTCAAACTGATACACTGACACACACTGCGATTAAAAACCCAGTCAAACTGATACACTGACACACACTGCGATTAAAAACCCAGTCAAA
>JABFEA020000044.1:3683943-3735957 GCA_019775915.2 Cyphomyrus plagiostoma
AAAAACCCAGTCAAATTGATACACTGACACACACTGCAATTAAAAACCCAGTCAAATTGATACACTGACACACTGCAATTAAAAACCCAGTCAAATTGATACACTGACACACTGCGATTAAAAACCCAGTCAAATTGATACACTGACACACACTGCGATTAAAAACCCAGTCAAATTGATACACTGACACACTGCGATTAAAAACCCAGTCAAATTGATACACTGACACACCCTAAATCCAGCCAATTTGAAATTGTGCATTTTGGTTCGTTTTAAAGCTTCCATTTAACCCGTCGGGATATATATCTGTGTGTGTGTGTGTGTGTGCATGTGTGTGTGCATGTATATTTATAAAAACCGCATAAGATATGGACTGTGTTCTGCGGGTTGAATAATGACAAAAGAAAAGAAAGACCAAAGAAAGGCCCAAGAAAATCCAAAATGTAAATGTCAAGACTCCAAACAAATATAAATTTCATGTTAGTAAATTCTCGGAAAGGGGACACAAGCGGAAGCATATGAAAACTTCTTGCAAGGCAATATCTCCCGATATATAAAAAAAAGTCATCATGGTAACATGGTCTTTCCTGACGGGTTAAAAGAGACAGATTTGGGGCCATGACTGCGGCAGGCCTGAGACCGAGCTTTGCTATCTCAGCGCTGACAAGCTGCCAGAGCAGTAAGTCTCCCTGATGGCTCCGTGAAGATGGGCCCTCAAAGACGCGCTTTCCCAAGTTTCCCGAAGTCGATACGATAGCACCGGAGACCTCCGGGAAGCAGCCGCTGAGTCATTAATCAACCTCAACAATTTCAATATTTATTCTATCCTTGGACTCACTGGAAAACGATTACTGAGACACACTATAACAAATGTGGCCCTTTTTTCTGGGAAAAACCAGGATGTGGCAATTGGGCCAATGGTAGCCAGTGTCAGATCTTAAATTCTCGTACAAACAGCATGTTCGACAATAAGCTCAGTAAACATGGCCAGGCTGTTTACATGCATCTGACAAAAACAACAATAAATAGCTCAACAGCTAACAGTCCAAAAGTTTGCGTGCAAAAAAATGTAAATATCCCAGGCCTTCGTGACAACACAGTTCATTCTAAAGGACATTCACATTTCGTGGCAATATAATTTAATTATGTCTGTTTGGATTTTCACTGTTTAAATGCAATAAAACTATAAAAACAGTGCACCTGTTTGCTGTTACGTGACGTTTTCATTTAAAATTTATAGTAAATATCAAAAACACCAGACAGTCTGCATCTCCAGGGTTGAGGTTTCGAATCTCACCCTGTATCATAAAGATTTTCACTAGTTACTCCGATTTCCTCCTGCAGTCCAAAGACCCGTGATGATTGCCATTTCTTACTCATTACCCATGCTCTGTGAGTGTATGTATCCTGTAATGGGCTGGCATCCCATAGAGGATGTAGCTCCGTTTTGTGGTCTGTACTTCATGGAATAAGTTCGGGGTCCTTCCATGACCCTAACCAGCCTGAGTGGATTGAAGATGGATATCAATTAAATGCATTTCACAGGAATTTCAGCAGTCTGTTGATTTAAGGCTGTGGACTCAGAGCTAATTATGATCGATTTATAAATCAAGCCAGGCATGCACTCAAATCCCAATTCCAGTTTTTTTTTTTTTGCCTTCACAGCAAGTGACCTTGTAGTCACGAACATTAATGTGTAACTTTGTCTTCCCTTATTCCCAGTACATCTGAAATACTCTTCAGCACGCTCACGTAACGTGAATATTTCTGGTGAAATGTCCAACGACCCAAATGTATAAAGTAAACTGGAAGTTTCTTTGGATAAATGCACCATACAAAAGTATCCACTACAACTAAAAGCACTTTGAGTTGTTTCAGTGTACTATTTTGAGTGCATTTAACTTGAGTGCATTGAAGTTGTTATGCACTGTAAAAAAAAAATGACAAGCTAAAAAAAAATGGTTACCTTGCCTTAAAATTTTAAGAAACTTTGAAATTCCAGATTTGGTCACCAGAAATGTAAAGTTATTTTGACAAAAATAATCTTGATTAAGTATTAGATTAAGTAAGATTAGCTCAAACTAAAAAGCATACACAATACCAAATACTTTGTAGTGTCAGCTTGATTTCATTGTTAAAATCCATTTAAATTTTAACCTAATTTTAAAATAATTACTGTTAAGTAAAATTAATTAGATCTGTGTATTTAACTAAAAACATAAATAGGAAGTACATTTTTGTCGTGCAATTTTTTGATCTACCTTTTGATTTAAACCCAGTATTCCTGTCTGATTGCTTAAACTGGTACTTTTTTCTGACAGTGTAGTGTGGTCAGATGAATGTACTACATTATAAAAGATGTAAGATGCAACATGTTGACTTTTTTCGCAGATTGTTATTCCAAATTGACATTGTTGACAAAACAATTGCACAATAAAAATGTACTTCCTATTTACATTTTTAGTTAAACACACAGATTTTTTTTTTAAAATCCACTGCTATGGTGTTGATTAGGATAAGAGTACAAACACCCTCAGATATAGATGAATATGTTTGCTGCTGACTGCAGCCTCTGGACTGGGTCTCGAGGGGATCTACCCTTGTGGATGTGTGAGGCTTTGCCCCCCCTGGGGGTGGGTGGGGGGGGGGCTATGTGGGGTCTCCTGGAGCTACCTGAGTGGACCAGTAAGGTTCACCTAGTCCTAAGGGGAGGTTTCTGACTGGGAGAAGAGATGGGCAGGTGCCATGGTTGGAGTGAAGGACATGGAAAGGAAAACCTGAAGTCATCATCCTTCCCATTCAGTCACTATCATGTCTCTCCTCCCTCCCCAGAAACAAAATAGATCAAGTGATGCTCCCATTAACTCTGATGCCCCCCATATACTGAATCCTTCACAAGTTATTTGTAGTTGCACACTTACAAGTGCCACCGCAGCACTAAAGTCAAGGGACCAACTGGTATACAGCAATCAACTCAGACAAGCCAAAAGTCCCTAAAAGACAACCAGCAATAAAGTGTGGCAGAAACTAATATCTGTGACATAACATCCTCGATTGCAGTGGGTTTCTAAATATTAAGCCTAATAAAAATATGATATTAAATGAGCAAAATGTTTTGGTTTTTTCTTCTGTGTCAAGTTGCGGTCTTAAACGCAAAGATGCCGCAGCCCATTATACCTGCTCTGGGGCAAATGTACTCCTATAGCCACTAGGGGAGCTCTCACCTTCTCTCAGGCCTGCTAAATAATTCATTATGTTACGCAGTCTAGCAAGCTTTATAATCTTTGTCAATGATCACTGCTTTTACACTGACACCTCTGCTGAGTGGCCATTTTGATTACCAGTCTTGGGCTTCTGGTTAAGAAGATATGGCCAATTGCAACAGCTGTTTAATGGTAAATTCTCACTGATTTATTATATTCCCCAACACTCGTACCATACGTTTTGTTCACTTTCATGCTATAGGTGATTGTGAGGTGGGCAAATTTAAGTTATCAATATTTGATGGCAGCCTGGTTGAAACAGTGTTTTTGCAGCACAGAGTAATGCTCTCAAGTACACTCAAAATAATACACCGAAACAAATGAAAGTCAAAATTATTTTTACGCTGTAATTCTGTTTCCAACTCCTCATTTACACGCACCTCCGTACAGAACTATAGTAGTTATCACGCCACTAAAAGCCATATTACTATTTTTCTCTTCACCCCCCTGCTCAGGTGATGATGTCACTGGCTTCCACTAGCCTACACTTCAGCTTGTGCATGGAACCATAAAAACGTTGTTCTTCTGCGCATGCATCTCAGTTCAGGACCGTGACCAGTTCACACCGGAACCTGATATTGGGCACATTTTCAAAATAATGCGAGCAGGCAAAAAAATCTGAGCAAAAAACCTGAATTCAGTACCTAGGCCTGCAGTGTGAACGTAGCTTTCATAGAGTAAATTTGATGTATTTTTCATTTCAAGTCCTTTATACTCAATACATTGATTTGAAACAACTCATATTTTTGAGGCAGCTAGGTAAGTTGATTTTTTGTTTTTTTTTACCGTGAGACAGGATCAGTGACTGATATTAGCACGGGAATTTTACGCCATCTACCTTGTTATGTGGGAATTACAATTAAAGCTCGATATTATAGGTCAGAAGCCCATACTGGATGTAATAGGCCTGTTACCAGTAACAAATTTAATGACGAAAGAGATTAAAGTACTATAAGAGAGGGTTTCACGAAAGAGACATGAGATTAAGTGAAAGTCATATGTATATACTAACCTATTTACTCCTCAAATAAAGACATAAGTAAAACTTTTGGATATATTTGCATATCTTTCATTAGTATAATATTCCCTGCGAACCTGTCCAGGATGTACCCCTGCCTTGCGCCCAATGCTGCCAGGGGCAGACTCCAACACCCCCTTCCACTGACCAGTAAAGGGGACGTGACCTTGGCCACACGGTGGGGGTACTGAGGTTCCGACAAACTATACATCTATTAAAGCTAGAAATAATATTGTGTATTACAGCCTGTGAAGGTTGATGGCCGTATCACTCACTGAAGAAGTGGCTAAGAGTAACAGAAATGAGTATAATACCAGAGGAGCTCATAACACCTCATAACTGTTCATAACAGCTCATAATCGACTCTCACCTCTATTCTCAGCTTGTAAAGCTACGTTTTAAACATCAAACTTTTTAAACGCATTTTAAAAATGATTCTTACAAACTTACAGAATATTTACAGTATTATTTTGTGTTTATATAAGTTGTTTTTCGTACATTTTTCTTATAGGTCTTTTTTATCATTTCACAACCCAAATTTGCCCTTTAGCCGACCTCTAAAGCAAAGTGTGGCTGTTTTCAAACATCTAGATATATTGCTGGAGGAATAAGCCGTGTTTGTCACAGATTCAAAAAAGTTACCATAGCGGACCAGTAACACCTGGTTACATTCTGGGGTCAACAACTGGGACGGCACCAGCTGTCCTGAAAATAAACATCGTTATTTTTTCCTTATAAACCAGGGCTGTGCAGAGAGACAATATGTTGCCATTATACATTATAAACCACTGAAATTCACAGGTTATTGTAAATTTCGTCCACCGATTGTAATGGGTTTTGTTTCGTTTATGCTATATATCAGCCTATTCCTATAAATAAACAAGAACAGACTGTGATTTCACTGTCCTGGCACTTTCCTTATATATCTTATTTAAAATTATGCATTTTAATTATTGTTCAACTATTACAGAGGCAGACATGTATTGTTTAATGATTCATGGCCAGGAAGGTATAGGCTACTGATGATTTTCCGTAACTTTTCATTTCCAATGCGCAGTCGCATTACAGGAGCGTGGTCATAGTGCGCGCTCTAAGCAGCATTTTTATACACTTCGACGCGGTACGCAGTGGGATGCGCTTCCTGCTTGTAATGCTCTGGCGTAAAGACATAGATTCGTTATCATTGCGAGAAAGTTCGATAAGTAGGAGGTTGAAGGATGAATACGGATGGCCCATTTCACGCGAATTTGGCTTAAAACAAAATTAAAGTTCTTTCATGGTGTGTTGTACCTGGTCGCCTATGTGCCGACATTTTTTTTGTTAATCCCACTAGGCTAACGCCTACCCAGCGTGGGTACTGTGTATTTTTGCTATTTAGTCTAGAAATGCCCAGCCCAAATTACAAGTCATGTGAGGTAAAATATATTTCAAATCATGCCAGCAGTTCAAATAGCCGCTAAATGAATCGACCTTCACTAAAAGAGGGCGCAGGCGGTCACTGGGCACATCCATCTATCCATACATTTTATATTCCCGTTTATATTAACCCAATAAGTGCAAATTCCCCGTTAAAGCGAATGAAGATTGAGGAATCTGATATCTAAGGGTACTGTTGAGTTCAGACGTTTTGAAAACAATTTCGTTTGAAAACGACAGCAACAAAATAATAATTATTATTATTATAATTTGTCTCAGGTTTAATAAATTTTTAAAATACTTTTAAGTTGAAAAAATGCCAAAAAACTGTTCAAAACTGATTCGGCTCAGCTATTCGCTCTATTGTTAGTGTAGCACTTAAGACGCGGTAAAAGGAAGAGCCATCCCATCTATAACCATGTCATAAGGGATGGGGGGTAACATTACTACGGAGAGGTACAGGTGAAGTGCACTGTACTGTTCGGGAAATCGCCAGAATTACGTCGGACAGCGCGGGAGCTGTCAGCGGCGGGGGAGAGATCTGGTAACGAGGAATCTGCGAGGCCGGAACTGCAAAATGTGGAATACGAGTGGGAATTTCGATTTCAAGGTAGCAATTATGTTTGCCAGCCAGAGAATGATGCTTTAGGTTAAACTGCAGCTAGAGCCGTCGGGGTATATATGGTACAGTTGGGCGGGCGTCGGTGCAGATTCTTTACGATTCTCTCTTTTTTTAAAAAAAAGACTGTAGCCTATATTTTTTTGTTTATCAAAATTATAATAATATTCGATCTAAATATTATTAATCTGCGATGAAAATTTTGGAACGAGTCTCGAGGTGCGTATATAGCCTATACATATCGTAAATGAGTCGCTTCATTTTTAGAATAACTTAACAGAGGGCAAACAACCAGTGGACATTTTTCGGTGAAGACAGTTCTTTCCAGAAACCAGCCTCGAGCGTTTTTCAGAGCCCCCCTTTTCATTGGCTGGACTTCAAATTCGAGAGGAACACCGTTTCCGAGTGCACTCCATTTTACTGTCCGAAATAAGAGATAAGATACCGACACCTACACACTAACGGCAGAGTCAGGTGAAGAATAGAGTCTCTGCGGTGAATTAACACTGCTGTGACAATTACCTTCCAAACAAACCAATATCACCAAAACTATTTGCAGGAAACATGTATTTTTGTATTATGTCACAGTATTTCTGGGTATATTCTGGCTCAAGAATATACTCCGTTATAACTAATCACATCACCTGGATATTAGGGATAACTTACGCGGCCAAATGGTATTTCTTGAAATGTAAGCAAAGCCGGGAGTCTGATTTAATTCATTAAATGCATTACTAGGTATAATACTATGTTTAGTGTAATATGTAGCATTTTGCAGGGGTTCTGGTGTACCTGTGTATGTGTGTGTATATACCCGTAAAAAAGTACTAAACTATATTTAAAATACTATATAGTTTAGTTCTTTATTACGGGTGTACACTGAAATTACTCAAACTATATTCGAGTATTTCATTGCAGTTAATAGGCCTACGTTTTATGTCTCGTGAGAAAAGCTGAGATGTTGTTACGTCCCTGGTGCCGCTCAGATCCCTCCTGAACAGTTTCTATCTCAGGGTGGTTGCATTAAAAGCTGAAAATTAGACTTACATCTCACATTGACTGTATGGGACGTTCAATAATACACGTCATTGTAAAATAATTCAAATGAAAATTTGGATAAATAGGACTACTGCAGTGGCCGGACTGTATATAATATAATAGAATACAATATATACATTTGTCTGTTTTCGTCTTTTAATATAGGCCTACGTGTTAAATCGTTAAAATAATATTATCATTGTCTTTTGTCCTAGTGTATGATGCAAATGTTATGGTTTTCTTCTCACTGTTTAATTTATTTTCAATTTCATTTTTGCTATTTTTAGAATAAAAAATAGCATCTAAGCTTACGCTCATTGTTATATACAACTGGCAGTCGTCCATTTTATACAATAAATTCTACAAATTCTACATTTTAATTTCTGAGAAGCTGGCTCGCTTATGTCTATTGAATTACAGCGGTTACAATTCCTTGTTAATAATTAGGTCAGAAATATAAAGTAAATTTAAATAATTTATTAAAGTCTTTTAATTAAATATTTGAACAAATACATTCAAACAAATGTATGTGTTAAGTGTATTTAGTTTGAAAGTGATATATTTCCAGTATATTTCCAAATCTTCGAATTTGTACATTTTATATTTGGAACTGGCTAACAGAACTGCATGGGTTATATACGATTAAAATATACCGCGACAGTGAAAATTAATCAAACTGGCGTGCAAGCCCAGCAAGAACTAAGAAGATTAGGGTACCGCGGTTTGTAAGCACACTGAACATCGTAAAATCATTGATGCTAACTGGTACCATCGGGAACGTGTATGTGATTTATTTCCATTACAAACGAAACGATGTGAGCGTCACATGCAAAGCTGATGTCAATTTGTAAGCAGCTTATACAGATTATTTATGTATTAGTTATAGAGTTTATACTGTCAAAAAATATAGTCTATGTTTGATAAAACCTAGTGACAGATAAAGCTTAGAAGAATAAAGGATGCACGTGATTTTATGGGACAATCAACAGAAGATCCAATTATCTCCGGAATTGTTTTTCAACTACTGCACAGCTACTTTAAGTGATTCGCATTAAAAGATAGTTTAGTTATATCTGTACCTTGTTTGCAAACAAGTAAATATCCCTACGTACTTTTCAGGCAAATACACAAAAAAATTTTTTTTTGCACATCATAACACTAAAAAATGTAGCCTATTTATACAATTTCGTCCCATTTCCTTTTTAGTGGCTTTCATCGTGGGGGAACAGCGTTCGTGGATTTACAGTAAACTTCAGTATTTTAAGAACATGATTAACTGCATGTCGGCTGAACCCCTACTTACTATTAATTGCTACAAAATCCTGAAAAAAACGCGAAACAGTGCCAGACCAATTCATCGTAGAGAAATAATTTCAAAGGAAAATAGAGCAGTTTTATCCTATTGAACAAACAGTTATTTCAGTGCAGTAATTCTAGATTTTGTAACTTGCTCAAATATACCGTAAATGCGAAAATGCAGCTACTTTTCAAGTAACAATGGGCTACCGTATCCCTTAACCATCCTACTACGGCATGCTACTCGTTAAAGTCAATCATGAACACACATATACACAGTACGAGTACAAACTGCTTTAAAACAAAACCAAGTAGTTGTTTTAGGGTATCTTATTTTATTTTTACCACCCGGGTGGCATTGGATGATCACGCGCCTTTATCTGCTAACAGCCCCGATTTCTCCTCTTTTCCCGGATCAGGAGAGCCTGCCCCGGCCTGCCAGCCACACAAAACGTAATCTGAGGGTCATTGTCATGCTGCTGGAAGCGGCTCATGTGCCGCTGCTGACGGATGTCGTATTTCAGACATGGTAAATTCCTTTCCGAATCCATTTTAATGCAAACCTGTTATGTGCGTTTTCCTATAAAAACGACTCGGACTGACTCGTAGCACAAGAGTTGGCTCCTAATTTTGTGGCTAAAAGAAAACAAAGGTACTATGTAAACTGACGTTTTGGAAATTTGACTAAAAAAGAAAAGTAGATAAAGTATGGTAAACATGAAAAAACTAGTCCTGGCCACATCATTAAAAGTTTCATGTCACATGACATTAGATAGGTAGATGGTGCGGCGCTATTACTGAATTTAACAAGGACTCCCCAGATTCACAGCGTTTACAAACCAGTCACATTTTCATTAAACGCGGAGAGTCGGAGTCCTAAGCATTAACCAATAATTCGTACATGTAATACAATTTACAATATAAATAAAACGTAGTATTTATCACAGGCAATGGCGGCAAATCGCGCCGTATCGCCTTCTAAATTTTTCCGTCAGCTGATCACATCATAGCACCATGTTGAGGACGACTCGTGGTCCCGGGGCTGACGTGCCTGCAGCTTAAGAGGTGAGGGTCCATGTTAGTGTTTTGGCAGGCCGGTTGCTGATGCATGCGACTGCAAGGTCCCAGAGAGAAAATCCGGAAAGGAGGTGAGTGACCGTTAATCCCTTTGTTTGAAAACAGCGGAAGTTTCCCCTGACCCACAGCCTCTCCCGCTCCATCTGAGCTTCAGGGCTACCATGGCCAACACAGCACATGAGAGGGCTGGTCCGTCATGCAACCCGTTATGAGGGGAGCCCCCCAGCCAGCATACCCGTATGCTGGTTGGTATTTAATAGAATCTTGCACTGCATTGTGCTAATGTTAAAATAGCATATTAATCGCATTACTTTTCTACAGGACCCAGTTAAACCACGTGATGTAGTCTAGGTATTTAGTGATTAAATAAATTAATGTTATCAGTTTCAGCTCCAGCAAAGAATAGCTGTTGCAGGTGTGAGCAAACTCCTTAACCGGCATTGTCCCATGCAGTGTACAGCACAACGTCCAGCTGAATGGACAGGTAACACTGTGACCATTCGATAATCGTAATGAAAACAGAGATCCTCCTTTCACTGATTAACACATTTTTTTTCCACGCACTGAGGCGTTGAAGGAAACATTGACAGAATGGCAGAACCTTTGACCCGCACTCCCAAAGCGCTACAGAGAAGCAAGCGTAAGATTAGGAATTAAGGATGACCTCAGCAAACAGGGCCCACCCAGGCTGTGCAGGGACCAGTGTTATGTAAGAAAGTGGAGACAAAGAAAGGCAGTTACATAGGGTGGCCTCAGGGCTTCTATTTGGGGAATAAAACACACAATGTTAGGTATCGGACATCATTTTATGCAAACAGCCATTTTCAATTCTGGGAAACTCACACAGAAAAAAGCAAAATATGGTGAAATGCATGGCTATGAAAAAAAAATTAATCTTAATTCTTTTTTTTAATCCAGGGCAGGTGAGACACACCGTTCAAGTAATGAGCAATGGGGGGGGCATGGAACCTATTCTAGGCAGCACAAGACTAAGGTACACCCTGGATGAGATGCCAAAATTAAAGATGCAAGATCTTTATTGACCACGTGGAACAGACGCATTACAATCCTTGTATGTCCAGCCATACTTGGTTAGCAAGAGACTAAACACAGTGTCAAACAATACAGGCAGTGTAAAACAATACAAGACTAAAACTAGACAATGACATAAAGGTGTGCAGGTGCCATGAATGCAGACACTGCCTTGTGTTTGCTGGTATAGAGACAGAGAGACGTCCAGTAGGTCTGGAGCTGGAATCAGAGGAGGCATTTCATGGCACAGATGTTCTCAGGCTGGCTAGGCCAGAAAGCCTGGGGCTGCTGCTGCTGTGCAGCTTCAACTGACGTGTTTACAGAAGCGCTGTTACTTTAAAGGGGAGCAGGGAGGTTGGGGGGGGGGCAGTCGGCAGGGGCGTGTGGAGTGTGGGAAGAGTTTGCCTTTTGGCAGATCTTGGTGGATTTCCCCGCACGCTGCCAGCCTTCGACGGCCCACTAGCCAGTCTCATACCCGCTAAACTGGCACAGTTACTGCGCCTGGTGTTGTTATTCTCCATCCATGGCTAACCCTCTCATACCCATGGCTGCTATTCTAGGGCTCTATCCAGTTTTTTTGTCTTTTTTTGATTTCATCCTACAGAATGGAATTTAAGAAGCAGCAAGGAGCAGCCTGTTGGATCCCATCATTGCTGGGACTGTATCAATACTTAGACTCCTTTTGTTTACGAAAGGGTCAACTTGGCACCCGTCTTCCAAGTGGGAAATGTGTCCATCTCTCATTTTTGGGTACAGGTGGGAGCGCGGCTGAGTCCCCAGGAAGAACGTAAAAATGAAAGGGTGTCCAAACATGGTATGCGAAGGACATGGTAAACAGCTTCATGCCACTGATTTCACACTGATTTCCTGCTATGTTCAAGTCTCATTCAATATCTTGCTCTCAGGCCTGGTTCCTGATAGGCCAGCTATCCTGATGCCCCCTTTTTTGGTCAAATAAAGCAGTGTTTTCCAAACCGGTCCTCAGGGATCCACAGACGGTCCACATTTTTGGTCCCTAGTACCTCCTAGTTCCGTACCAGACAATCCCCAGGAGCTGAGAGGGACCAAAAACATGGATTCTGTGCGTATCTTCTAAGGACTGGGATGGGAAACACTGAGATAAAGGTTCCACTCTTCACTTCACAAATGCCTTTCGGAGAAAAAAAAGAAAGGTTGTGGTTACGACGCCATCAAAACAGAGATAAGGGGGTAGTGAGGGGGCTGAAAGGGGAAGACTGATGGAAGCCGAACTGTGCCTCAAGGACGGCTCTGTTTTAACAGTGTATCACGAACACAGACTCATAATGTAACTGTGAACTGCTTGATCCAGCATTAACAGATTCACAATGCATAATTGCCAAGTACAAAACAGGAATTTGTTTTGATGCAGGTGGTGGAATGACATGCACAATTTAAACATGAATACACAAAACAATAAACAGGACTAAAACAAACAGAGAAGAATTAGAGATGTCTTATCAATAAAAAAACATGTAGATGTATAAATAAAGGTAAGACATCCAGATGTAGGGAACAAACTTTTCAAGTCAATAATTGTGTAAAATGCAATGGATGATTGGTCTGTAGCTCATTTTTGTAGATATTCTGTTCTGTGAGCACTTGGGGAAGACTGAAGATGAATGTGTTTTTGTTACTTTTGCCCAGTAAAATATCCATCCACGCATTTTCCATACCAGTTACACACCAATAAAATGCTGTATTTATTTTGCACCTCTGAGATTTACTGTTTTTCTTCGCCCTCCACACATCCACTGTGTTTATACATGTTCACGCAGTGTACAGAGTTGGTGCAGTCGGTCGAAACTTCTCACTTTCAAATTCCGCGTACGTTACAATATACAGACGCTGCAGCCGGGTACCATTCATGGCCGGGCTGCAGGATGCAGGGGATTTGGGCGAGGGGATGGCTCATTTACAGTATTAAACTAAATATTTTCAAGGCACACATTTTTTATGACAACAAACTGATTTTAAGTATGGTACATTTTACACTGGAAACTTAAATGTCAGTGCATCAGATTTGTTACAGTGGTGGTTAGCGAACAAGCTATGGCTTTGACGGTTTTCCTATTATCTGTGTATAATACTCGTCAGTGAAATTCTTTGCATAGATATGCCCGTCCAGGGCCATCGAAAACCTTGGACACCCTTAATTTACACAAGAGTCTGTATTTAATCTTCATGTTCCTGGTAAAGCAGCACGAAGATCAGCTTTTGAGTCCCTCCCAGCTTCTGTGCCTTTTTGTGCTGGGGGGCTTGTTCCATCATTGACTGACACCCCAGCCATGAGTCCTTTGTGGCTCCAGTTCAAAGAGCAGGGGGACTAAGCGATTTGCCAGCCCAAATAACACCTGTGCTGCACAGCCAGACCTGTTGAGCCATGCCCCCCCCACAAAAAAAATAACATCATACCTTATGGTGAGTGACTTTTCAAGAGTGTGGCAGCATCTGTGTATGACTTTAAACATAGATTTGGGGGGGGGGTGATTATGTTGTTTTTTCAGAAAGCCTTTAGTGAGGGCTACTCTGTGGCACCCAGAACATTCTGGAAATTCACCTTGTGAACAAGAGGGGGGGGTGTACGTGCTTGGCTAGAGCACACCTGTGTCCCCTACCCCAAATCCCACCTAAGGGACTTAACTCCTCCATGTCCAAGAGGGGGTTTCATTGGTACTGATTCTGTGGCAAGTACTGATCACAAATTGACTGAAAACATAGCATTTTAGAGCAGATTTTTCTAATACCTAGTCCAAAACACATACACGCACAGTTTGGGAAACTGATACTAATGCAAAATGACAGCCAGGTTCACACCTTAAAATGAGCCACACACGTTCCCTTAACACATTTCCCAGCATGCCTGCCATTAAAGCATAAAATTGAAAATACACAATACACATGCAAATATTCATCATACTCAAGCTATGCAATAAAATTAGTTTTTGATTATATAAATTTACAGTCTGCCTTGTGCCCGTAGTCTCTGCGATGAGCTCTGGACCTTGTGACCCTGAATAGATAAGCAATTTCAGAAAATGGATGGGTGGATGAATTTTACAGTCTGTTCAGCTATAGACTGCTAAACACAGCTAGTCTGTAAGAGATGTGTTATATGTACGTACCCATTGGCCTCCTCTTTGTATTTTGGTGATTTTTGGGTGTTAGGTGGTGGTCTGCATCTTATTTAGCTTCGGTTTGTACGTCTTACGTGGGTTTTTTTTCCCTGCACCCCAAAGACACAAGCGGAGCTCCGTCTGCACTCGGGAGTCAGAGTTTCTGAGTTCCTGGTTGGAAATTTCAGCTGGAACGCCCCCTGAAGTCAGAAAGCCAGGGGAACCTCTGTAACCCGATCTTAGAATTCAACATGGCTGCACCATTTATCAACAGGAGTTAAGGCTGTAGTTTTATACTGTCTATTGCCACTTACGTCTTATCTGTGTTCCAAGCGCACTCTGTGGACGCGTTGCTACGATGTTTGCCTGCGCAAAATGCCGCCTGATGTGTTGTTATAAACTGACATTAGTAACAATGGCTAATAATTACCCGGATGAGACCTGGGCCCCGTCTCAGACAGCAGGATTTCTTGCTTGGCCGGATAACTTCTGAGAGTTGGATGACAGCATTTTTAAAAACAAAAAAATTTGTGAAATATGACAGTAGTAGTAGATCCTTTTTGCCATATGGATGAAGGACATTAATATGGGTGGTGACATAAACAGTTCAGATGTTCGCTGACTCTTCTATGCAGAGCACCTTTCGATTTTTTTCTGTATTTAACCAACAGGAATTTTTTGTGGAATATTTCATGTACAATCAGTCCCTTAAACGATCTCCAGGGCTGTGGACCATCAAGCTTCAGTTGATGTCTATGAGTTTAACGGTGACACTACAGTCTGAAGTCAAAACAAAACGGAAACACAGCCCCCCCCCCTTGCTCTGAGGCTTTATATGGCAGAGTGAGCTGTCTGGGAGGTCTTTACGGGTCACCTTCTGGCAGTACGCACTCATCACTCCACCCTCAGCAACGAAGACCATTAGCAGTGTCAGAGCACTATAAACAGCACGATTTATGCAGGGCCGGGTACATCTTTTTGTGGCGATTCAGCTCGATTTTCCAGTTTCAGATAAACAGTGTGCGGCGGGACAGATTCACAGGGAACTTTCCAGAAGCTTTCTTAAAAGATAAGAAGTTAAAAGATTCTATTTGTAGCTAGACAAGTATCCTAGTTCCCATAATATCAGAGGTTTACAGCATCCAGTTACTGTATTGGTTCATTGACCTGGTTCCTCCCATGGGGGGGGGGGGATAATAGCACCTGAGAACAGATAACCCCTCCCCTCATAAGGTCACCTGTCACATTCATAGTGTATTTAAATACATTTCTGTAGCTAAAGAGCAGCTGTGGTTTCCATGGCGATGTTCCAAGCACCTCTGCCAATCAGCCGCTCTGAGGCGCTGGTTGGTCCAGTCTCCTTTCCTCTGTATTTACCAGAAACCACCAATCAGCACTAGCATCTAAGTCCTGGCCAGCAGTCAAGTTTTTTTTTCATGTGAGACCTCTAAACATTCTGAACATCTGCAACATTACAAAAACTCATAGTAGCCATTTGTAGCTCCCCTCCACATTGTCCTCCCACTGGGGGCAGCCGGTCATTCTGGTTTAATTCAGACGAGAGCTGAGGATCCAGCCTCAGAGGGTACCTTTCGGGAAGAATCAGGGATGGATCAAGAGTGGGTCAGGGCGAGGTTAGGGTCTACAGAAGTTCAGGAGAAGGTCAAGCTGGGAATGTCCCACCAAGCGTCAACCAACAAGGGTAGAGCTGGCAGCAACTACTGGCCGCCCTTTTTACACAGCTGTAACCCCCCCCCAGGATGATACTAAGCAGATGCAGTGAAGTGGAAATGCTGCCACGGAAGTTCAGGATTTGTGTCATCTCAGAATGAAGGAGGAGCCCCAGATACCACCTGATGCCTTCATGTCACTGAGGTCCAGGAACTCAGATGAAAAGCTTCAGTTTCTAATGAGACGAGGGAAGCCTGTCATTTCTTCAGGAAAGAGGCAATATACATAAGTGTAAGGACATTAAAATAAGGGAAGTAAATAAAAACTGCAAAGTGTTTCATTGTGAAAGTCTTCTAGACACAGTCACATCACTGTGAAGGCCTTTTCAACACCCTCCACGTCACTGTGAAGGCCACCTCAATACCTTCCACATCACCACAAAGACCACTCAATATGCTTCCATATCACTGTGAAGGCCTTCTCAATACTCTCCACATCACTGCAAATGCCTTTCAATACCCTCCACATTACTGCAAAGACCTTTCAATACCCTTACTTTACACATCACCATGAAAGCCGCTTCAATTTCTACCATACCGCTGTGAAAGTGGTCTTAATACCCTCCTATATCACTGTGATGGTCTTGCAGACATTCTTCAGGTCACTGTCAGAATGGTCTAGACACACACCATGTCACTGTGAATGTGATCCTGTGATGGCCTCCCACCTGTGGCCTTCACGGTACACAGGCGGACACTGTGCTCCTGATGTGTACCACAGACCCATGAAGGCAGGCTTGCATGGCGGGGCACTTCTCACAGCTCCCGAACTCACAAAAGGGTAAAACGAGGCAATTCCACCAAAACTGGGGATTATCTCTCTGCCAAGTTCACTGCATCTTTGTTTAAGGGACATTCCTTAGAGTCGAGGCTGCCGTGCCAGAAAGGCCAGCCTGGAACACATGAAGCTGGAAAATAATCCAGTAAAATCCAGCTGTTTGTTGATGGACCACGAGCAAACGGCACATCAACGGTGTCTGTCCGACCGGGCTAGAGAAGTGTCAGATGCCATGGGCTACAGCTGCTTAAACGGCTACTGATCTAGCCCCTCTGTCTGAAAGGCCGCTTGTCCAAGTGCCAGGAAGCTTAAATTTTAACATCACCTTGCACTGTTTAGTTTTAAAAAGCTCTTATAAACATGTAAACCATTCAGTAGCTTATTTAAGCCTCTTTTGCTAATCTTCTAATCGACCGCATTGAGCCGAACAGGAGAGGATCTGGCTGTATTGTCAGAGCAGGATTCCAGCTGGCTGCAGCGTCTGAGATTAACCCCCAGAAGCTTCCCCCCCCCCCCCACAGAGATAAGCGTGACTGGATGGTGGAGTGGCATAGAGCCTGCTCCCTCGCTGACTATTTATACAAGGATGGCTCTGGAAGACTCCAAGCCCAGGGCATGCAAACGCACACACATACTCGCAGACATGCACTTTCTCTCTCTCTCTCTCTCTCTCACACACACACACACACACACACACACACACAAAACCCTAATCCCAACATCTGTAACCCCTGCCCAGCTCTATCCATAATTAACCAAACAAAATACGAGATTTTTGGCATTTTTCATTTTTTGATTCACAGATCTTTGTGGAGACCTGAGAAATGGTCCCCACAACTTCAAAATAA
Organism: Cyphomyrus plagiostoma; assembly: GCA_019775915.2. NCBI lineage: Eukaryota > Metazoa > Chordata > Actinopteri > Osteoglossiformes > Mormyridae > Cyphomyrus > Cyphomyrus plagiostoma. Next base: position 3,701,193 of record JABFEA020000044.1, read on the forward strand.
CAGGTTTTTATTACATTGTGTGGGGACATTTGGTCCCCGCAATGTAATATAAACCTAATCCACCCACCCATACACACACACACACACACACACGGGACCTCACAGGCCAGAGCTACACCCAATGCTGTGCATCTGAGGTTTACATACACAAGGAGCCACAATGTCTCCGCCAGCAGGGGCTTACTGGCACCCCCCTCCCCCCAAACACAAACGCAAGACATCCGATCCAGTGTCGGGTCTCCCGTGAAAGTGTGCCTCCAATTCAGAGCATAAACAAACCCAGTGAACGGAATTAACGACAGACCATTAAAGTGCCTGGAGAAGCCGCCACAAGAAAAGAGGGGCAGGGGCCGCTGAGGCAGGTCGCAGCATTTACGGGTTTCAGTTCGCCTCCTCGTTTTACGTGATGCCACACGCAATCCGTGTAGCTTTTATTGCCGCAGAATTCATCAAATCAGCAGTGTGGACTCCATCTGAGCTCTGGGGATTTCACTCTCAGTCCAAGCTCAGCCTCTCCTACCAGGGAACGAGCGACGTCATCTCACGACGCACCTACGTCAGACGTGTAAACAAAGGAACGTGGGCTGTGTGCCGTGAAGGGTAACGGGGACGCGACCCCATTGATTCCTATCCAGCCCCACCATCCACTCGGAAGGGTTTATTTAAAAACATGTTATATTCCTGGAGGCATGTGTGTTTGTGTGCAGGGTGAGGAGACCCTAAAAGGAAACTTCTGAACTGCTGGTGGAGGGGGGGTCAGACCTCGGAGAGAGGCAGTGGGAGAAGGTTTGAGTCATCAAGCAGGAAGCAAAAGCAACAGTGTGGTGATGAAGGTGAATTTGAGGAGACATTTCATATAAATGTGTTGGCTGGGGCTCCTTGATCACCCCCCCCATCCATGGCTAATAGACAATCACCCCAGGGGATTATGGGTATTGCCTTCTGCTCAGTGACACCATTTCTAACAACCAAAATTAGTCCATGCTATAATGTCACTTTATTTTTGTAACTTATGAACATTCTTATCTTTATGCATTTCAAAACTGTTACTCCAGTAGTTCATTAAAATTCGTTAGACACCAAATAAGATGATTGTATGATTGGCTGCCTTGATCAGCACAGGCTATGGGCACATCCTGGGGGCAGCATCACTGAGGGCAACTTCACTGGGGGCCCCCAGTGTCTGAGGCTCTCCTGCTTTCTATACACTGGTCCCGCTCATCCAATCCTCACCCAACTTAGACCAGAGGGGCAATATGGAGAACTACAGCAGATAAGCCAGGCGGCAAACTTCCATTTGTGACAGACTCACCCTACCAGGATCTCCAGGAGTCTCACCTCTTACACAACTCAGATGTGGGAAGATCTTTAAATGTTCTATAGATCCAGAGCACTCCAGGACCACCTGGGGACCATCCTGGGGTTACTAAAGGAAAAAAGATCTCCAAAATCTCCTCCACTGAAATGTGTTTAATGCTTCAGAATACTCCAAGGACCTTCAACTCAACAGTCCATCATACGCTTCACATTGTTTTGAAATTCCCAGTTTTCTTTTATGACTGCACTTTTAAAGAATGAATGTCAAACCTTCAGACATTTATGTACTACAAACAGGAATGTTTTAATGACAAATTGAGAACTGAGCCAGCTTCGAGGGTTGGGGGAACAACTTGTAGTAACAGGGGCGGGGTAGAAATCGTCTGGGTGTAAAGAAATAAGACTCAGGTAAAGTATGTGTTCCTGTTTGGGCAGATAGCTGTGGGGAAGCTGGCTGATGACATCAGTGATGAGCGCACATGACGTGTCAGACAAAGCGGGATAAAAAGACAGCCTGTCTGAGACCGTCAGCCTTTTGTGGTGTGACACACACTTAACCGTGTTCCAAGGGCAACCAGGAACCCATCTGGGCTAGCATTTCTGAGCTGGGAACCACAAACTCCAGCCTCTGTGAATCTGCACTGGAAGCTCTGTGAAATCTCAGCAGAGTTAAGGACTAGGTACAAGCCCCATCTGAGAAGATCTGGGTTCATAATGGTTACATATACAGTACCAGTCGAAACTCTGGAAACACCTGCTTTTAATGTATTTATCACTATTTTAGATTATAGTAAAAGGGCTTGAGGCAATGATGTAATGCATATCAAATACTGCAATGACCAAAATTTTTTCAGCATTGTAGACTCCTGGCATTCTTTCAACCAACTTCCAAATGTGGGCATCTGAGATGCTTCTCCAACAGTCCTGAAGGAGCTTTCACAAGTTCTGGACACAAGTTGAATACCTTGTTCTTACTCTTTGATCCAACTCATCCCAAACTCTATAGGGTTTAGGTCGGGGGAGATTGTGGGGGCCAGGTCATCTGTCACAGCACTTCATCTCTATCCTTTTTCATAATATAATACAGTACTTATATAACCTGTGTGTGTTGGCAGACCTGTGACCGGTCCTGTGCATCTTTTGTGATCCTGTCCATCCTTTCACATGACCGAACGCAGCAACATTCTGTTGTGGCACCCCCAGCGATGATCACATGATCACAGAAGCTCCTGGAGCCAACCAACATCTGCCATAACGACCAATAGGATGCACTGGTGGTTAATGTGCAGAGGGGTCCACAGCTGCTCACTTAAGCCAATCCCCAGCAGTATGAACCGGTAAGTGCACAGTTAGAGACGTACGTATGAGCCTGATTCATATAAGCAAACAAGCACAGCAAGCACAACCTGCTGCAGTCCCACCAACTCACTCCACCTGGCTGTCAGAATCCAGGTGTTATATCTGAAAAACCGGTGGCAAGTAACTGACAGGGCACTAGAGCAGGTGCAATATTTGGCGACTGTCCAGTCCCCCCGGGGAGGAGGGGGGAGTGGGAGGCGGGGTCAGATGCCATCGCCAAGATGCTTTCCAGGTCAGTCACAGTCGAGTGCAGTGGTGCTGGTTCCCCCCCACCCCCCAAACAGTGAGCACTCCAGGGCACCTGACACACAAAAAACATGCCAGATGCCTTCTGCACGGCTCAGAAAAGGAATGGAACAAGTGCGCCCCCTGGTGAAATTGATGGGAAATTCAACCTTTGACATGACCCAGGAGAGCAGATAGCAAAGTGTTTAATTTCTGAATACATCCTGTTCTACAGAGTTTGAGGCCATTTAGATCTCCTGACATACTACAGCTTAAACATCTGAGTATTACCTCATGGCTTGAAGGTAACGAGCCAATCAGGTGGGAAGGTGAGGGTAGGACAGTGTCTGTACACAAAGCATGTCTGATTCTCGAGTCGGTGCTTGGCTGTGCTAGAGGCCAACTGACAGCCAGGAATGTATAAAGAAGCGGGTGGAGGCGTTTCTGCCAGGGACTCCAGTGAGTTGGAGAATGCCCTGTAGAATTTCGGCAGGATGGTGGCCATGGCGGCCAATGGCCTAAGAACCACATGGGGGGGGGGACTGCATGTCTGTGGAAACTGAGAGGACAGGGGCCCCCGTACTCATGGATAGCTAGGGGGGCACAGCTGCAGTAAAACACCCCCTGTGCCCTCTTTTCAACCCCCCCCCGCACCATATGGTCCAAAGCCCCTGAGACGCACTGCACACCTGCATCTGGTCCTTGGCCACAGGGGCGGCGACACCCCAGAGACCGCAGGCAAGGCCGCATTTGTCGACGTGACACGAGAGGAAAGGAAGCTTCAAAAACACAGCTGGCCCATCAAGTCCAGCCAAAACACGTCGGATTTTGGAAGCAGAAACGAGGCACTTTAAAGAGAAAGCTCCGGAAAACCCGGTGTCCTCGGACTCAGCTACCAGGGGACTGCTTTGGGATTTTCACATGGACAGATGAAACCCGCTGCTGGCGGAAACGGCGAGCTCTCCAGGAGCTGTGAGGTGCGGCGGACCGGACGCCGCCCCGGCGATGAGACACCTGGGAGCTTTCTCCTTCCTGGGGGACCCCAATTATTTGGCCCCCAGGCTCCCTCCCAGCCGCCGCCTGCTCTCAAACAGGTGGCAGGGCTCAGCGTTGGGAGGGGCTCATCCTTAACAGGAGACGGACATGTCACACCGTCATTAACCCCTCCGTCCCCCTTCAGGGATTCCTGCACCTGTGCCTGAGGTTGCCAGGTGACACCAGAGTCCCAGAGGGCCGAGCGGCGTACAGTAACATGGGACGACGGATTTCCCAGAATTCCCAGAACCACTAACACGAGCTGGTCAGGTCACAAGACCACTAAAGACAATTTGTTAAATGTTACAAATATGCAGATTAACATTTCCATTCCATTGTTTTTTGGCTAACATCGTTACTATTATAAGTTCGGAAGACATTTCTAATGCAATTATCAGCAGAACGTAATTTATCACTAAGCGAGAGACACTCTGTGAGAATCATCTGTAAGAAAATCCTAAGTAACTAAACTGTCTGTGGATTCTTCCACTAGCAGGAAGGGATTTGCTGAAGTCAGCCCTTAGGAGATTGCCTATAAACAGGATCCTGACACTACACACATCAGTCATGGGGTGAAGGAAGCCTGATGTCCTCCATGTTCTTGTTGTTGAGCAACATGGTGATGCATCCAGCCAACTCCTGCAGCCAAGGGGGGGGGGGGGGGGTCAGGCCCAGTATAATGACATGAGGACCCTTTAAAGCAGGGGTGTCAGACTCCAGTCCTGGGGGGGCAGAGCCCTGCACATTTTTGGGTTTCCCCTCGTTCAACACACCTGATGCAACTTCTTGTGTTAATTACCACACAGCTCTTGAGATGAGTCATTTGTGTGGGAACATGGAAAGAACTGAGCTACACAGGGCTCTGGCCACCCCAGGACTGGAGTCTGACACCCCTGCTTTAAAGGATCAAACCAGAGAGGAAACTTTTCCCAAAACAAGCTGGTGCAGCTATAGAATATGCTGCTTCCAAATATCATAGCAATCAGTTTGTATGCATGAGAAGCCAAATTTGATGTGTTAAGAAGATCTTCTTGCAGCAGACTGCTGTAAATTATATGACAATCCCATGCAGAGCACTGAATCAGAAGAGCATTGCTGACATCTAGTGTTCAGAAAATGCAACTGCAAAAATCAGCAAGAAAGGGGTCAAAAAATTTAACAAGGAAACTTAAATCGCCCCCAGGTGGCAATTAATTTGGAGCAAGAAGCATCCATTTTGATAAACGGAGCCTTCCAGCTGGAGTCCAGTACTGAAACTCTAGATGTGAGGAAGACAGATGAGAGAAAAAGCAGAGAGAACAGAGGAGTTCAAGCCTACAAGAAACGTGGGAGCCAAAACATAGAGTAAGACATGGTGCATTCTGGGAATTTTCCCCCATCAGACTATGAAAGACCAAAGAACCTACCAAGTCTTTGCTCACTGTTTGCGCACAGCAGAAGTACAGCTGTGTGTTACAGCAATAGCTGACACAACATGGCTGAGATAAGGGTAACTCACTGGGTGCAGACGTACCAAAAGAACATAACCTTGACCTAATTGGTCCTTGTTTTTGTGTGTGTGTCCATTTGCCTGTTATATCATGTTAGATCAATAATGGAGGAAGTGGTTGTGGGAGTCTGCACATCCAGGTCAGCGTGAACTACCCGAAATCTGTCGCACGATGAGTGATAATCGCTCAGATAAACCACAGGACGTGAGCTTCTGAGGGCAGCACAAGCTGACAAGGCAGCTGATTGGACGCCCCCAAATGTAAACCAGAGCATTGGTTAATGATTCCTGCTTTTTATGTAGCAAGAAACACACACACACACACACACACACAAGTTTGTAATTATATCTATATGGGGGCTTTCCATTCATTTCTATGTGGAAAATTCAAATCCCAGCATGATGACCTTAACCTCTACCCAGCCCTAACCTTAACCATAAGTAACTAAACAAAATATAAGACTTTTGGCATTTTTTGATTGCATTCACAGTTCTTTGTGGGGACCTGAAAAATGCTCCCCACAATTTCAGAAAAACAAGTTTTTATCACATTCTGGGGCAGCATTTGGTCCCCACAATGTAATATAACCCTAATTCACACACAGACACACACAGGCCCGCTCTGCATGGATGCCGATCTCTGATGGATGCCCAATTAACACCACAAGATAGGAAAGGGCAGCTTTTTGGGGTCCGAAAGCAAAAAGCCACAGTGTGTCATTTGCCGGTGGCCGGGCCGGTGGCCATGACTGCCAGACCGTGGACGAGCCACCAGACACCCTCTGCCCTCATGATGTGGCAGTCTGTGGACGGAAACCCCCTACGTGTCAATCTGAGGTGGCTGAGAATTCGAGGGGAAAGCAGGGGCATATAAAGGGGTGGGGCCACAGGGGCAATGGCTAAAAGCTGATTGGCCCCAAGAGTGACACAGCCCCCCCATGGTCATGCAATAATTTAAAAAAATATCATTGATTGATGATAAGGTTGGCCCCACTGCATAAATGATGCCCCCTACCTTTAAAAAAAATCATATAAATTGCCCCTGGGGGAAATAGATTCAATCATGGGGAACAGAGCAAAAAGAACAGGATGTGTTAGACGGTTAGATGTGCCCTGCAGGCCCGCGGTACCTCCATTAGCCAGATGATTACAGAGACTTTCTATACATATAGAAAACACGCCAGACATGAGAGGACACACCTTCGGGCCACAATGTAATGGGCAGCAGAGGGCATCATGGTTAACGACCGGAGACCGGTACAGGAAAATCTATGCTGTTGTGAATCAGACCACAGCTATACAAACAAGTAGCCAAGAATGACGTCCAGCCGAACTAAAATATCGAAAGGGGTGGAAAATGACTAACCAGCATCTGGTGGAAACATTTTTTGCAGTGTTACTTAATGTTGTGAAAGCAGATGTCAAAATGGTGAAAGCAGATGTGGGCAGATAACTATTAGCTTGGCGCTAACCTTTGGCCGGCATTGGGGGGCGAAAACAAGAAGTCAGCAAGAGTGTTGGCACAGTCGCGAGGGGGAGTTTCTCCGCAAGCTGCTGCGTTCCTTCGTGGGGACTGACGTCAGAGGCATTATTCTCGTGGCTGGGGGCCACTCGTACGGTACATTTTAGAACAGTACGATAGTTTATTGCTCTCCAACAAAGCCTAAGCTACATCATCAGCCAGCCAGTGCTAACTGCTTACTGCAGCTGGCAGCGAAGCGCTTTCGTGCTGAACTCCTGCCAGCAGAAACAGACGGTGCCGACACGCACCAAGGCAGGGCCTTCCAGCCTGGCAGCAGCACCAGCCCTTACACTCCATGAGAAACTAGATTCTTGTTGTCCTTGTTATTACTATTATTTGTGGTGGCGCGGGGGGGGCAAAACCTTACCCCACATGTGGCCAGTAATTAATCATTTTAGGGGCCGTTGGTGGAAGGAAATTAGACTTGACGAAAACCTCCATGTGAAGGACTTGTTTTCCAGGAAGAACGTTTGTTAAACAACATGTTGCCTCTTAGGATACAAATCTTACCAAACAGAAAGAAGATTTCAATCCATTCCTTTATTTTTAAGCCACTTGTCTCTGTCAGGGTCATGCAGGGGCTTGGAGTCTGTCCTAAGCAGGCCAGGGCGATGGGTAGGTGGTACACCCTTTACAGGATGCCAGGCAACGTTATTGTTTTCAGGGAAATCTCAACAGCAACTTGAGATTCACTTTCAGATTAAGACAACTAGAAATTACTACATAATTCACATGGCATGTTATCTTGTACACCTATGGCCTTCCCTTCCAAAATGTAAACCGGTGACCGTTCAGGTTGAAGCGCATGTCCCACCCCAGAGTGCCACTTGCTGCCTCATCAGAACATAAGAACTATACAAACGAGAGGAGGCCATTCGGCCCATCAAGCTCACTTGCGGAGAACTTAATTAATAGCTCAGAGTTGTTAAAATCTTATCTAGCTCTGATTTAAAGGAACCCAAGGATTCAGCTTGCACTACGTTATCAGGAAGACTATTCTATACTCTAACTACACGCTGTGTAGAGAAGTGCTACCTTAAATCCAGTTTGAAATGTTCTCCCGCTAATTTTCACCTATGGCCACGAGTTCTTGTATTCGAACTAATGCTCGTAAAAGAATAACTAATGAGTTAGCTAATTATTTTATTATTATTTTTTTTAAAGCTAGTCTTACCCTGTAAAATCAAACTGCAATGTTATGGCGAAGTTCCTGTACTGCTAGTCTTGTTTTTTGCTACATAAGCAAGAGATCTATTTATTAAACATGCCCCTTGAAACGAAACACTTGCGGTAAATAATTACAGTTCAGTGATTGTAAAGGGCAGATTATGCGGCTCACTTGTAAGTGGGTCATGTTAAGTAAATTATATCTTATTTAAATATTTAATATCTTTTAGCTCTGGTAATTTGCTAAACGGAGCATATGAGATTAGACTGCCCGCCTCCAAATTTCAGAACCTGCATTTATAGTAAACATTGTTCACCCTTTGACTGTATCATTATCGTGGATTTATAAAAGGGAGGCTCGGAATTCAAAGACCATTACTGAAAGTAATTCGCAGTTCGCCAGCTCTGGGGCGTTTACACACAGGAGTATCCGAGCTGATCCATCACAGCGGCTGGATTGAATGAGACAGGCTGCTGGAATGAAGGTTGCAAGTCACGTGACCACAACGCATAGCAAGCAAACGTTTCTCGATCAGAAACCACTTACAACAAGCAAAACAATTTAAGCGAGTGACAAATGCACATCCCTCACACTAGTCTCGTTAAAAATCTACCTGGAAGAAAACCACGAATTAATGTTAACAGAAACGGGGCACCTGAGAGATTAAAATTATTGATTTTGAAAAAGATTTGGTCGTTCAGGCGGGTCAAAACCTCGCACCATAGTGACACCTGGTGGGTAAATGGTGATCAATCAAGCCAAAATAGATATTAAAACGGAGTGTACATGAAGCAGAAAATGTAATATATGCAATAAATCATTTGGGCTAAAAATATATTTTGAACAAGTATGCCTTCATTTTGTTGTACTTTACCTCAGCATGACGCCATGCAACAGACCTGCGTCATTTTGTAGCTCTTTGTATGACATGAAGTGAAGTTGATTAGTTGTCATTATTGACACACCACAACACACAACAAGAAAATGTGCCCTCTGCATTTAACCCATATGTGACATCATGACACAGCAGGGGGAGCTAATTCAGTGCCTGGGGAGCAGTGCCTGGGTGTGGTACTTTGGTCAGGTACCTCAGTGGTACTTCGCTGACCAGGGATTTGAACCAACAAACTTACAATTACAAGTGCACTGCCCTAACCATCAGGCCACCACCGCTAGGATGGCAGCCACGCGCACAATTTATTCTGCAAAACAAAAACACAAAGAAAAAAAAAAAAGCGTTCCGGCAGAGGCTCAAACAGGAGTTACCAGGGTATATAGTAGGCCAAGGGTCTCCAACTCCGTCCAGTAGGTTTTCTATCCTACCTGGCTCTGATGAGCCAATCCTGTTCTCAGGTAAATACCAGGGCCAGGTGTGGCTCATCAGAAGCCAGGTAGGATAGAAAACCTACTGGACGGTAGCTTTGAGGTGGAAACAGGATTCTTTATATACTCTACAAATAACACAATAATAAATGCATAAAGAGAGGCAACTATACAGCAGGCTTACACAAAATAAAGGTACACTTTGGTCAGTTTGGCAAAGAGATAATAGGTTGATGTTGCCAAAAAGATAGGAGACTGGTTTTATAAACCATGTTCATTACGTTAATGAATATGGAATTTGGTTGACTCACGCTAGTGGATGGGATCATCATGGACTATATCTCTGTTGGTAAGCGGTCTGCGTTTTCATGGGTCGGAATCTTATAGGCAGTGCATTAAGGGATCAGTACTTACCAGTACGCAGTCCTGGTGCCACACTGTCTTTCCAGAGTGCCTGGCGTGTTTGCGTAGCGCCATCTGGTACAGGCTCACATGCAGTGCATAAGAAGGTGAAGTACTGGCATCTGTTTTCCCTCATTTCAAGCACTGCTCATGACTGGAAGACAAATCATGTCACCAGCTGGAGTGTGTGACGGTCAGGTATTGTTACTGGCTATATCACTGCGACCGGTAGGTGTCAGAATTTCTGACTTTTGACTTTGCAAATTAGCAAAACGATGCGAGAGAGGTTAATATATAGCCGATCTGGCTGTGACTCTATTACACCCATAGATTGAAAGTAATATTAGCTCAGACAATTTACGTTAACCAAAGTTAACTATGCTAAACTGAATTATGTATGTAAATATCCATCCATCTTCTCACCACTTACCCTGATCAGGGGCCTGTATTACCAAATCGGATTTTTCCTTAGCCGAATAGCTTGTCATATTTTAGGTAATCTGGGCTAAATGTAGGGCCAAAAGAAGGAAAGTAATGCCCATTTCAATTATGGTATCTTAAATACGAGACATCATTTGGCTAAGCAAGAAATCCTGGTTCAGAGCCACCTGTCCCATGCATCATAGGGCACAAGGCTGGGGTACAGCTCGGATGGGATGGTATCTGAGCATCTTTTCATATAACGTTTCGTTCAGTAATTGCTTATTCATGGGACGGAATGTACTAGATACAGCCTATAAGATTTCACCATTTGAACTTTACAATATATTTTCCATTTTACATACGTTGAATTTAATATCTAGTTTAAGGAACAGTATGCTGAATAACTCAGCTCCGTGTCCTTTTATCGGCGTGATCCCTTACTGACTGCACATCAACGACAGACTGTGTCAGTCGGACAGTAGCAGAGTCCGTTATAACACACGTTGCCAGCGTCCGAGCCCAGAAGATTGGGGCGGTCTCACGCCGCCGGCGTTTTGCGACAGTGCTTAGTGACGTGGCGCCGTATTTCGTCACAGGCAGGTCGCTGACTACGGCGTCGGTGGCGCTGAAACAGGGCGGCTTGCGGTAGCGATAGCGGCGACATGAGTGACTGCGTATCGCGTTTCTCGGGATCAAACCGGGCAGCAGCGTGGACTCTCCGCCAGCCTGTCTAAGGTACAGGTAATACCCGACTAGCAGCGTGTGTGCTGCGTTTACCTACCTTGACTAGCTTACCGGCTAATAGCTAGCTTTATATATGTGGGCAAACTAGGTACTTTATTTTCTGGGGGGGCTTTACCATATAAATACACATTTAGATGATCAGACAGTTCAGGTTTAGTTTACTGTTAGAAAACAAAACTGTTTGGTGATGTGGGGAATAATAATATTAATAGTTGATCAGTTCATTAGTACATTTAAATTAAACTTAACGGTTTTGTGGCGAAACCGGAAGCCACTTTCAGTCGAAGTTTTGCGGTTCTATCGAAGCTCGCCGTCCTAATAGGAGCAGTTGTTATTGAGTTAGTCATCTTTCTGCCTGTTGTCGTTATTGCCCAGTGGACATTGTGGTAAATATGTATCTCTGTCTGACTAATGATGTCTTATCTCTTGCGCGGCGCTCAGAAGACTGCGGGGTCCAGGTGTCACGTGACCATGAGAAGGTGACAGCCGCTGCCGGACCCATGGCCAGGTAGCCCATAAACGAAAATCTGACTGCTGCTCCGGGCTCGTTGTGTCGGTGATTTTGCCAAAACTAATGCGTTTTTGAAACGAGTTTCACACTGATTTTGGAGATCAAAATACAATAGCTGAATAAACTGTTGATGTATGGCTCTGTGTGTATCACACCACGTTGTCAGTTTCTTACGCCGACTGACAGTGTCAGAGCGTGATGTTTGGGTTGGTTTTGAGCTGAGCCTTGCCCTGGGGATTGGGACTAACAGTGTCCTCGCTGCTTCTCCAGGTTGAGTCTCTCCTGCCGTCTTCCGGCCTCCTGGCATTTCAGCCTGTCACTCTTGTCCCTGGGATGCCTGCCTCGACAGCGCCTCTTCTGGCCAGTGCTTGTCACATGCCTGTTGCTGCTTCTCCTGGGCCTGTACCAGACGGAGCATTGGAAGCCTGTGCAGCGGACAGGACACGTGAATAAGTGAGCAGAGCGGAAAAACGTCAGTTATCTCACACGTGATAACGGTGCAGATAGGTGCATGTTAATGGCACAGGCTGCTGTGATTGAATGACCATTGGCCCCAATTCCTGGAGAGTTGTACTGCTTGTGTTTCATAGATGGACTTCATCCAGGTTTAACCATCTCTCTCTGGCAGGTATTTGTCCTTTCTGGAGCATATGGAGGCCACGGATGTAACAAACCGCGCGCTGAACTACGGCATCGTGGTCGACTGCGGCAGCAGCGGCTCACGTGTCTTTGTCTACTACTGGCCCCCCCACAACGGCAACCCCCACTCGCTGCTGGACATACGGCAGATGCGGGACCACGACCGCACCCCTGTGGTCAAAAAGATAAAGCCAGGTGTGAGGGGTAATTCATCTAGGGGGAGTTGGGTGGGAGAGAATGGGGGCAGTGATTACTGTGTTCTAGAGATGGACAAAATGATGCTTCATGAACCATTTGCTGTATTTTTTGACCCCACTAGATGGTGCACGCTGTTTAAAAACGGCCACCATGCATCCCCCAAAACAACCCAAGAGCACCATCTAGTGGGGTTAAAAAAATACAACAAACATTTGCCCATCACTACTGCGTTCCATTTGAACTCTGAACTATGGAACTTCCAGTTCCTAGTTGGAAATTTCAAATGGAGTGCCACGTGATGTTCCAACTCAGAAAATCGGAGGAACCTCTTCAGCCCCAACCTCAGAATTCAAGGTGGCAGTGCCTAACCTCAGGAGAAGTTTCAGCTGTAGTTCATTAGCACTTGCATCTGATTTGTTGCTCATGAAAATGGGTCATAAACACAGTGCTGTCCAGCCGATATCTGTGCACATGTTGCTGGGTAAATGGAACACGGCATAAGTTGTGGTCCCAGGGGGACGGCACCTTATCTGTGACTTTGAAACGTGGAACATGGCCACCTGTTATTAAAACGCATGTTATGGAAGGTACATTCCCAGGCATTTCGGGCTTATCTAGTTTTCCATGATGTTAGGAAAAAAAAAATCTTACTTAACAAGGAAGTATTTTCTGTTGCCCCATCTCCCATATTTTCTAAATTGTTTGCACACTCAGGCTTCATATGCAATTTTTAAAAACAATTTTTTTAGTAATATTTGAGTAATAAGAGTTTTTATGAAGAAATCCATGCCTTATCCAGGTATTTCTGTTCTATTTTGCTAATCAGGAAACAAAACCGAACATGATCATTTTAGCTCAAGAAAATATAGGTTCTTACTACAGAAAGTGTGACAAAATATAAATTTGTTTGGGTTTGGTGGAGTGTGGTGCATGCCTTAGCCTAGAGGGTCCTCAGTCTTGTCGGTGGAGTTAGGGCCTGCATTGCACTTTCTGTTTGTGAGACCTGTCAGCATTGGTGGAGATCTGTATCAGGTTACTCCCACTCCACATTGGCTGGCCGGCGTCATGTGACTTTCTGCTATGTTTCAGGCATATCCACCCTGGCACTCATGCCTGACAAGGCCAGCGATTACCTGCAGCCCCTGCTCAGCTTCGCGGCAGCTCGCATCCCTAGGGAGAAGCACCGGGAGACCCCCCTGTACATCCTATGCACGGCTGGCATGAGGCTGCTGCCCGAGAGGTGGGCCACCCGTCCGTCTGACATCCTGGGGCCCGCGCCAGCTCCCTCGCCGCGCCGCCCACGGTGCAGCAGATGGCCAGGCGAATATGCAGGTTTCCGAGCTTGTGTGTGTCAGCCAGAAGCCCGGCAGCAAAGAAGCCTATTCATATTCTGCTGTTTACGGTTGTTTCTTTGTTTGCGTGCTCGCATTCTGCGCTGCAGATGTGGAGCCAAGACTGTAGTGCATTGGGCCTCTACGTGTCTGATAGATGGACTGCGCTGTTGTCGTTCCAGCCAGCAGGTGGCGATATTGGAAGACCTGGCGAGAGATGTGCCCGCAGAGTTCGACTTCCTGTTTTCCAGCTCTCAGGCGGAAGTGATCTCTGGGAAACAGGAAGGTAAGAGAGGGTAACTGGTTTGCTGTGCTCTTGGGTGCCCCCTGTCCTCAGGCTGCAGAAGCCGCAGCCTTACATAGTGTGCGCATTATTGTGTTGTCAAAGGCATGCTCTGCTTTTTCTCATTGCAGGAGTTTATGCATGGATTGGCATTAATTTTGTGCTTGGCCGCTTCGACCACGCCGACGAAGGTGAGTGTGAGCTTAAGGAATGCCCCGTTTGCCTGAATTAGAGCGCCATCTGCACGCTGCATTGGCTATGCATGTCACTTGCGGCGTGGTGATGAAAGATGGACTGGTGAGAAGCGCGGTATTGAAAAGCAGGCTTGCAGCGCAACAGTGCTTGACTGTTATTCTTGAAGAAGGATCTTAACCTGACTATATAACTGTGTGATCTAAGGAAAGACTTTCAGTTATGCTGACTACTTGTTATTGGTATAATGGTACATTTCCTGATCCTCTTTATATTGTGTGAGGTCAATTTTTATGTTTAAATATTTGCTGGCTGATAAGGATCTGAGGTTGTGAACAGTGTCCGCTCCACATTGGGCAGAAATGATTTTTTTGTGGGACACAGAAGATAAGCAGATCTGCATTAAGGGAAACCACATTCTGGTGGTGGTTATCACAACATGACCCAACATGACTCTTGCAGGGGAGGATGCTGTTGTCGAGGTTACTACTGGAGTGCAGAATCAGGAGCCAATCAGCCGCAGGCGTACGGTTGGCATCATCGACATGGGCGGAGCCTCACTGCAAATAGCTTATGAAGTGCCCACTGCCATCACCTTCAGCTCACCCGAGCAGGTAATGGCTGCCCCTGCCTTTAAGCCGTTTTCTCTGTTGTAAACCCCTGAGATGCAGGCTTTCGATGTGGAGTTAATGATAAAGTCTCCGCGTGGGATTAAACGATGTCCTCACCTCTCCACCTACCCTGCCAGGAGGAGACAGCCAAGAACTTGCTGGCAGAGTTCAACCTGGGCTGTGACAAGGACCACACTCAGCACGTGTACCGTGTCTACGTCACCACGTTCCTGGGCTACGGGGGCAATATGGCACGCCAGCGATACGAGGATGACCTGGTCAACAGCACGCTGGCCAGGAACAGGTCTGTGTGTGTGTGTGTGTGTGTGTGTGTGTGTGTGTGTGTGTGCGCTTTTTTAGATCATTCATTACTTCTCTAATTAATTAGTATAATGTGACCAGTATAGGTCTCACTTGGAGAGTCTATTTCAATATATGACATGATTAGACTTCCTGGGGATCAAATTGATGTTTACAAATTCGACTTAGACACACTTGGGACCCATGCTGACCAAGTTGCTTTTCAGTCAGTGACTTGATGTGGTCGGCATTTAAGGAGTTGCGGTTGTGACCTGTACACCTGGGCAACTTTTTCTGTCATCCAGTAAATGCTCAGTGTAATTGGCATCAGTGTCACTGTCTGCCATGATGTCAGCTGGACCTCTTTCTGAATGCGGCTATGCCCCCCAGGCTCACGAACGATCAGACGGGCACGGGTGAATCCACGCCCTACCTAGACCCCTGCCTGCCGGCGGGTCTCACCGACATGGTGCAGCGGAACGGGCAGACGGTCTTCCTGCGGGGGCTGGGCGACTGGCAGCGGTGCCAGGAGACCGTGAGGCCGCTGCTCGGGCAGCCGAACGGTACGGCCTCCCTGCGCGGTGCCTACCAGGCCCCCGTCGACCACCACAACAGCGAGTTCTACGGCTTCTCCGAATTCTACTACTGCACCGAGGATGTGTTGCGCATCAGCGGGCAGTACGACAGCGGCCGCTTCTCCCGAGCTGCAGCGGTAACCGTCTGCCTTACCCGGCCATATCTGTTAAGGCGGCCAGATCCGTCTCACTCTCTGTGGGCTTCCCGCTGCCTCGACTTCACTCTGCCTCCTGTCACAGGATTACTGCGCCACCAAGTGGTCGACATTGAAGCAGCGGCTGGACAGCAAGCTTTTCTCCATACAAGCAGACCTTTCCAGACTGAAGTACGGCCTGGTTCTTTCCAGTATTTTTTTTTTTTTCTCTTTATACTATTACCCAATTTGTTGTTAATTACATTCCTTCCGGACACAACTAATGAGCAACAGCGATTGGGGGTGTATGCTAAGTAACTGGAATTTTCTGTTAATCCCGACAAGGACACACGTTACGCCCTTGATATAATGAACATCAGCTGACCTGTGTGGGTTAATGTGCAGTGAAAAGGGCGTAAAGGCCTTTTTAGGCAGTGATAGTGTGCAGCTTAGGCTCTCTGTGTAAATGAGCTTTCCAACTTCTGACAAGGTACCAGTGCTTCAAGTCAGCCTGGATGTTCGAGGTTCTGCACACGGGGTTCCGGTTTCCACGGGAGTATGCAGGCCTGAAGACGGCCCAGTTGGTCTATGACAAGGAAGTGCAGTGGACACTAGGGGCCATGCTGTTCAAAACGCGATTCCTGCCACTCAGGTATGCATCATCAACCACCCTGACACACACACACACCCCTATCTTTAGTATTTATACCCTTCTGAAATTTAAGGCTAACAGTTTTGGCCTTGCAAACGTGTAGCTCATCTGTTATCCATTTATAGATCTGCAGTGTAGGTTTCTGTTCGCTAATGTGATCCCGTTTTGGTGTCTATCTTTAGGGTGTGATAGCAGCCCTTCCTGGATTTTTAGTTGCAGCCTTCAGATGATGAATCCTATATGCTCTCTGCCTCCAGCCTTGTCCCTCAGTGACTTTGCCACCCGATAGTCTGTGAGCCTTAGATCCATATACTTCACTGATCCCGATCTAGAGCGTTTTATAGTTGCGCAGTTTCGGACCGGTGATGATGCACCTTCCTGCTAATTGGTTGCACTTCCCTGAATTTACTGCCTCCGTGTGTATGTGCGCATTGCCAGGGACCTCCAGCAGGAGTCACTGCGGCCATCTCACACCAGCTGGCCACGCGTCGCCTTCGTCTACAACCACTACCTGTTCTTCGCCTGCATGCTGACAGTGCTGCTGGCCATCCTGCTATACATCCTGCGACTGCGGCGCATTCACCAGCGGGAGCAGCGGCAGGTGGAGGCCCTGGACCTGCTGTGGGAGGAGGGTGAGACCCTGGTGGGGGTCTAAGGGACACGGCAAAGCAGTGGACGCCCACGGCAGGGTTTTCAGATGGGGATGGGGAGGTGAAGGCATATAATCGCCACATTGGAGAGACGTAAAGGACGGAGGGCGATCAAGGACAGTCCTCAGCAGGAGCGGAGTTTAAGAGGGGGATTTCATTTCTACTCCTCCGTCCTCAAGGGGGCACCATCCACCCAGCACAAGCGTCTGGCTGGGTTGTCAACATGGCCATGTTTAGTTTTGTCGGGCATCTCAGGGTCGCCTCGTCCGGGGCTCCTCCGTCCGGGGCCGCGGTCGCCGAGGGGTTCGAGGCGAGCGTGCCGGGAGAGAAGCTGAGCGCGGAAGACTGCCACCTCCTGGAAGGAGAGCGCCCCCAGCTCCATGCAACAATCTGGCCGCTGCCAGGAAGCCATAAAATGTTTGTTTAAACAAGGTCCCGGTTCAGCGGAGAAGCGCCTCCCTGCAGGACTTTCGTGGGGCCCTGTCTCTGCAACAAAAGGGGCGTGTCCTAATACTGCCACAGTGAGAAATGGCAGCACGGCAAATGAACTTTTCTCTTTTTTTTTAGGGGGTAGTGTTACGCCGTGTTGCATCAGATGAAGGACGGTGCTGATTTCAGCGCTGGGTTTCCACCGTGGGGGAGGGGCATTAGCACAGATATGAAGCCAGGTGATTCTAAACTTGGGTGACAGTGTCGCTAATTGCCCGCCAGCAGAGACCGATGCGAAGGGCCCGGATTCGCGTCCGTCAGTCTGATTTACGTGGTGACCGAGACCGTCGTCATGGAGACCACCGCTGCCAGGGAAGAAGCTGTGGGTAGGTGTGGGGTGGGTGCTCGCTGCAAATAGAGCGTGGTGACAAATTGAACTCCCGCCTGTCGCTCTCTTTTATGCTGGAAACGTGCCCCCAGCGAGCGCTATGCACCCCACCCCCCATACCGCTGTAAATATTTTCCTCGTTTTGTGCTGAACCACGTTGACTTTTTCCCCTCGTCGTCTGAGGCACTCGTACGTCTTGCGCGGTACGTATGGCATTACCAAAGCTCGCCTGATCTTCAGCTGATTTTTCCCCGCTACTGCTTGAACTACCAAGGAACACCTGTGTACGCAAACATGTGAAAGGTGCCTTTCGGTTTTGGTGATTCCCCCCCCCCCCAGTTTTCCAGGTGTGAATTGGATTGGTTACAAAGGCCTTCAGTGTGATTTGATCAGTTAATCAATGATGAGACCTAGGCACCTAACCATCGTAACCGGGCATTGTGCAATGTAAATACAGGGCAAAGGAATGCTATTCGGGTGGGGCTCTGGGATGACTGTTTGGGCCACAAACTGCAGTCTTATTAAAATTATTTTTTTTAACCAAGCCAGAGGTGTTCATATTGCTCGCTGCTGTGACAGATGTGCGCTAATGCCTGAAGCAGGCATGTCTGTATCTCCCTCTCCCCCCACAAGAAGAACATTTTATTACCTGAAACCAATCACCCTAGAGCACGGCCAAGCATGTAACTGAATGCCGCACACAGCCAAAGCGTCAGCCCGGCACCTTTGAAGGGTTAACCTGCAGCCTTCGCCATTGTCTCTGCTAAACGCGAGACTCGTTACTTTACCCAGTAACAGCAGGATTAGATTAATACCCCAAATACCTCCCAGGGATCAAACTGGGCCTTCTTTCTTAGGATTTAACTGGATTTTCTACCAGTATAAGGCCCGCTGAAACAGTGTAGGACATGGCACAATTCAATGATCAAAAGCAAAGCATTTAAAAAAATACTTTAATACAACAGCTGCTTATAAATAGTAAAATATACATTATACAGGTATACAGTACGCTCACAGAAAAACAAATTAGGCTTCTATTTGTACGGCACTTTTTTTTTTTGTTTTCGTGTTTTATGATTGCTACAGAGAAAAGGTGGGTAACATAAGTCTTACTGACTGCCTGTCAGACCAAAGCTTGAGCAAAGGGTACCTATGTTTGGATTATAGGAGACACAAAGTACAAAGACGCTGCGATAGGAGACGGCGGTGGACCGTTAAACTTTCTGGAATGATGGGTCTCGGTCTATCAGCGCTGCCAGACCCTCATTTAACCGCTCCGCTCTCCGTTGCGCAAGTTTTACTCCGCCGATGCACGGAGCTGGAATGGAATTAAGCCTGAATGAAATCGAAGCTGTTTAGCTGAGAGAAGAGTGAAAGAAAGGGAGGGGAAAGAGATTCCAGGAGCAGAGAAAGAAGCCCCAGAACCACCGCATAACACTGGAAGAAGCACATTGTCTGTGGATAGGCACTCAGCATGGATTCTCTTTTCGTTATTTTTGCTAGCTAGTGTTGATACACGCGCATCGCTCCGGGTGTGTCGTCTCGGAACCCGGTATGCGGGTCCGCAGCTCTGGATGCACATAGGATTCGTAGTGTGCGCGTGACGTTCACGGCGGGATAAACAATGGTGCATACCATAGCGAACGATGGCCCGTGTTTCACGTAGATATAAGGCGGAAGGCAGACTATATTACCGGTAGCTGTGCATAAAGCCAGGGGTCCATGTTACACAGGACAATAGGAATACGAGTAGTGTTAACCACGTCCACTGCATCTGCGGGACGCCAGAATGTGACGAAGGTCACTCTCCGTCGCTGGATGGACGGACTCAAGTTCCTGCGATTTATGCATATTCAGATTTAGGCTCTGGAGGAACGCAGCAACTCATGTGCACAGCCTGAAAAGGAGTCTTGGTTCGTTTATATCCAGTCTGTCGGGCTGTTTATGCTCCCCATCGCACATGACCCAAATCCCCAGTCTGGCATTAGGAACAGTTTACATCATGAACCCAGTTTCCTGGCCCAAGAAACTGCACGCACAACCTTCAAGATTCACGCAGGATGACGTGAAGTACAATCGACCTTAAACGTGTAGCCCTGACACAAGTGTGCAAACCAACATCACCCATGGTTGGCGCAAATGATGAATCAAACATTAAGTTGTGCGTTACCGCGGTCCTTTTGCAACAAGATTCCAACCTGCATCCCTTATGCCAGAAACCAGAGCTGGGTCCCATGAGATGAGCGGCGCAGAGATAGCGTCATGCGACAGCGGCTCTCAGACTGGACTAGCTTTGAGCAAACATACATGCTCAACTGATAATTGCCCTTGATCTCCATCGGACAGATGGGGAGGCGAATAAGAACAGCATTTAGGTTTTTTTTTGTTTTTTTTTGACATACACATCATCCTGAAGAGAGTGGTTCTCTGTCTTCTGTCACCTAGACGTTGTCTTTGGTATGACAATATCTGCCATGAGTAGTCTTGACTCCACACTGAAGACACGCTTGGTCGGTCTTATTGCTTTAAAGTCTCACTTGTTTTTGTTTGACACTTATTTGCTGTCTCCCAGGGTTGGGCACATCGTAAATGTGAACGAAATATCGGTAGGGGAGCGGGCTGCACACGCCCCCCTTCAGCCCAGCCACACCCCCTCCTCCCAGAGCAGGGTCGCGGTACGAAACGGCCACCAACACAGGCACCAGTTACCTGGCCCTACCACTCATGGCTTTAAACTCCAGGCACTTGCAGAAGGCATTGTTATCAAAGCGCCAGGGCTCGGAGCAGAATCGGAACCGGACCCGCTGTGTCCAGACAACAGGAGCGGCGCAGCAGGATTGATGGCAGGGTGCTGGGACTCGCCCCGTTTGCAGAGGCTCATCCCCCCCCAAAAGTGACACCCCCATGCGCTCTTCTCAGAACTAGAGTCAGTCTTTTTTTTCCTTTTTCCAAGGTCAGCTTGTCTACCTGTTGACATTTACTAACACATATCCTCAACTATAAAGCTATCCTCACAACACAGAAACGTCGCCCTTGGTTACCAGCAGACATCACGACAGAAGGATTCACGGTTACAGGCCGCCGCATGGGACCAAGACCAAGCTGCTTTGCTGCGAACGAGTCAGAGACGGTGCCCTGAGACTCGCTGATTCGGTGAATAGTCCTGACGCCCTACCAGCTGTACAATCAAGTGTTTTTCACCTCCCTGGTCCAAACATCCGGCTGTCTTCATACAGCACATATTGAACTTATTCACATTTACAAAACAAAAAAAAAAAACAACTCTCCAGTACTTGCAATCATAAATTCACATTAGATTGCGGAAGGCTTTACGAAAAAGGCATCGAGACGTATCCCTTTTGTACAAACCGGGTAAAGGTTGGAAATGAAAAGCTTGCAGCGGTAATCAGTTATTTCAGGATGTGTACACTTGACATAGTTCCTAAACGTGTTTACGTTTTTCAAAGTGCTTATTTATGCCCTCTGTTGTAAAGCACCAGATTCACAATTTTTTCGGTCGCAAGTACTCTGCCATGTACAGCCAACCCCCTCCAAAGGACCCTCCACCCCACCCCGGCACCCAGCTTCCCTTCCACAGCCAACAACTACAATGAGCAGTGTGAAGTCTATTTTTAGGCACAATGGGATAAAAATATACCCAGGATAAAGGAGGGTGTGTGGGGGAGGAGGGGGGGTAACCTAGTGCTCTCACACACACACAGTTTCATTATAGTGTGTGATCTCTTTCACGTTTACACACACACACACACACACACACACCACATGCACACACAGAACTGTAGCAGCTAGCTTGCGGTGAGCAGCTTGTGGAAAACGTTATATTACCGCTACTGAATCTTAGGGAAATCAAAAGCATAACTACATTCTGTTGGTCACAAACACACACACAGGAAAGTGGGAGTGGAAGGGGGGGGGATGGCCGACGGGGGGAGGGGGGGCAGGAATCAAACAGACTGAGTCCCTGTCTGGGGTCTCTTGTCCACCTGCCCTCCGGCACTGCACTCCAGAATCCTCTCCACAAACTCTCTGGTCCGACCGGCCACCAGGGGACCTGTGGGGATAAAGACTGTGAGAGAACGCCGGCCTTGGGAAAGCGGCCTAGCACCTATGGCACGTTCCCAACGTGAACGCAAACATTTATACATGAGGCTTCAGATAACCGAGCGGGACGACCACTGACATGCACACAGCTACAAGGCATCTACGGGGGCCTCGCTCACCAGCAGACTCCTTCAGAATGTCCTCCAGCTTCTTTGTCATGCCCACATCGCCGCACTCCTCGCTGCTCTCCACCCTCTGCCGGATCACCTCCTTGATCCTCAACAGCGCCCCCAACAGGTTGTCTACCCACAAAAAAAAAAAAACAGGTACAGGTAGGTGGTGGATTAATGGGGTCCCCTTCACGCTGCACCTATGATATTAACTCCACCATCACCGCTAACGTTTGGCGAGTGCTGTTACTGTAGATGCCGCCTGAGGACAGAGATTTGGGCATCCCCTGTCGGCTGAACGGATTAGTCCTCCAGATGAACTAGGATCACAACAGGCCTCAGGGACAAGCAGCACGTCAAAGCTTTCACTGTATTAAATTTCTTATCCCTCAACCTGAACCGCGCCGCCCCCTTCCCCCAGGACACACTGAAAGCCACAGCTGACGGAGGTGCCGATCCACTCACTGTACTCCTGGTTCAGTCCCCACAGCTTGATCTTGTTGGCCTCGTGCTGAGCTTTCTTCTTTAGGCGACAAGCCCTGCAAGGAGCCCAGAAAGAAACAACGGAGATCCACGTTCACCCCACTGTCCTCAGATGAACTTCAACCCAATTATATAGGGCTCTGGGGAATCTGTGTGTCTGGTCTTCATCCCAGCTCTCAACATGGTACTGCACTCTACGCAAACCGTTTTCCAGAGATAGTTTCAACTGTCCTTTTCCACAAGAGGTCAGGGGATAAATTTTATAGTACTCCCACCCCCGTTACCAGTCCCTTCTGGAAAGCATCACTCTATAAAGCAACGACTATAAATTTATTCTATTACTTAACTGGAGCGACTGCTTGGAGGACATTTTGAGTTTTAGATGTGAACCAGCTGCTGTCTAAGGGATACCTCCAAGACCACTAGAGGCCAGTCCCAAACTGGTCACGCCGCCTGTCTCTCTCTCAGCATTTCAGTTTCTTCTCTTCTTTACGTCACAGCTCCTACCTGGAGGCTAGCTTATTCTTCTCTTTGCGGGAGCGTGCCCGAGCCACCACGGGCAGATCATTGACGGGTCCCATGCCGTCAATGGCCACGTTCAGCTTCTGTAGCTGCTCGCCGATGCTGCACAGCTTCTGCGGGTTGGGGGTCAGGTCGCTGGCGTCCGTCTTGCGGGCCTTGCGGCGCCCTTTCTTGCCTAAAGTGGCGGGTGGGGATTTAGCCGGTTAATCTTTAAACTCTGCCGTATGATTCATCAACCTGCAACTCACAGTCTACAAATATGTCTTCTAAGCGGTGAATTCCCCACCCAAAATCTTTGGGTTTTGACTGCAGTCACATGACTGAAGGCACATTTTTTTAAAAAAAGAACCGTATCCAGTGAACAGGGTCTCTTTTCTCTTTTTTCCCCCCATGTTTAGCAGCCTGATTTGTGTGCCCTGCAGATGTGTGAATACAGACTTTTCAGATCCGCAGCCACAGGCATGGATACCCTTAACGCACGGGTGCTGATAGACATTTTCAGCTCCAGGACAGCATCTCATACTGGGCCTCCAACCCAGATCAATCCAATTATGCTGTCAGTCAGGGGCCCTTGGAATCATAACTAACTGCCCCCACCCCCCCTATGGCGCGCCTGCCTTAACGTGTTAATGACATTTCTGTGCCTCTCTATAAATAAATGTGTCAGGAAAACATCTCACTCAAGGCTGTGCAGAGACCGAGTTCTGATCTGGTTCTTTTTGTAAAATCTGGAGACGAAACTTCGGAACGGCAAATATTTAGATGTCTTATTACATTCCCTTCATTCATATTTCAGGATGAAATTATATTGTTTGCACTCCCATCCTTGGTAAAAGTTCTACGCTGAGAATCAATTTGCATTTTTTGGCCATATAAACGCAGCTCCAGCGTTACATATTTGACCGAAAACCAAAACAAAATGCCGGCGCCAGGCAGCAGTCAGCACCAAACATTCCAGCATACGTGCAAAGGTCGTGCGGGGAAGCCTAACCATTGCCGGACGTCCCGTCTCTCCGGTAGAGGGTGCTGGGCAGGGTACTGGAGCTCCAGGACAGCGGCCACCTCACCCCGACCCTCTTGCTCCCCAAGTCACGCCCATGGCTGTACTCCCAGAAGCACCTGCGCTTGGCCAGCCTCTCGCCCGTGTGGCCGTCTGCAAACGTCAGAGCGTGGCCCACGTGCGTCACGGCTTCACTTTTTCCACAGTAACAGTCAGCGCACGTTTATCAGTGCACGCGTGTGAACATCCGGCCCGGAGTTTCCATTACCCACACGCTACTCTAATTGCTTTTAACGGGGAGGAAAGCGGAGCCGTTGCTTCCACGTCCTGTGTTGCGGATTAAGACTGCGTGGAATATTCAAGAAGAACTCAGGGAAAGCCCAGCCAGCCAAGTATAAATTAGGAAAGAAAAAAATCCCAGAGAACCGAGACTAAACTTATACACATGTATTTTTATATTTTATATATATATATGTCTATAAATAGTCTCCGCTGAAAGCCTAAACAGAATCGGACTTGAATTCAAGGCTGTCAGGCCACGGAGGGAAGACGACGGTGCTCTCACCACATTCCGTTCCAGAGGAGCTCTGGTCGCCAGGCTCTGCTGTTCTTTCCTCTTCCTCCTCTTCCTCCTCCCCCCCTTCCTCATCCTCAGTGTCTGCCGTCTCGCTGTCCGAGCCCTGGCTGGATCCAGAGCCCCGATCGGCCTGCAGGGAGTAGTTGTGCTCCTCACTGCGCAGCTCCAGGGCACTGGGAGACAGTGACACCGCGGCCCCTGGCTGCTGAAACACTACAGCTGGAGTGGCTTCAGTAACCGCCTGGCCCGGGGCATTTTCCTCCTCCACTTCTTCCTCTTCTGCCTCTGCAGCTGCACCCCCTAGTGTCAAAGTACTCTCCTGCCTGTCAGATGCAGACGACTTGGCGAGGCTTGGCTCTGGGGTTGGATCAGGCTCATCCCGGACCCGAGTGCCCAACCCGGACCCCGCCTGCTTCTCTGTGGATTCCTCCCTACTGCCCCACTTGCCGATCAGCATCACCTCCGAGCTCGCCAGCTCCCCCTCCAGGCTGCCTTTGGTGTAGCGCGTGATATCATCCAGTGCAGAAATGTCCCAGCGTTCATGGTGCAGGTCCTCACCGAAGCCGTCGTCCACCAGGTCGCTCAGCAGCTCGAAGGGTCGTTTGCGGGGCGCTGCCGGGGAGCCCAGCATCAGGACCACATTCTGTGAAGCAATGGGTCATTACCATACACAATTCAACAAAAACAATCCTACAATTATAAAAAGCCGTAACCCTTTCTTACATTATCTAGTTGACGAAGGTCTATCCCTTTACACTTTTAGGCACTTCTAAATTCTGCAGATGTCCTTGACCACCACACAACTGCTCAGGGCCACGTAAAACGATCTTTAACTCGATCCAAGTTTTACTCACCTCTACCTTTTACACTTTAACTTATGGGTTATTCACGCACAGATCAGCAGGTTGGCTCCGCTCTCACCTGGTCGCAGTCGGTCCTGCCCCCCAGTGGAGATCCCGCCAAGGGGTACGGCGTGAGGAGGCAACGGTGGTTCCCATACGCCTCGCCAAATATCGGTTCCATCCCGTTCGTGCCCGGCTGCAGACACAGGAAGGCAGAAACGGCCTTAATCCCCTCCTGCCAGCGGCTCTCGAAATAACTAAATAACTGTTCAAACTAGTCAATCACAGTTGGGCACAACGATGGGGAAACAATATTTCCTGTCTGTGTTCCTTTGTACCTGGTTATAAACACAATGTTGTTCAGGCCTACCGTGGAAAAAAAGAATGCAGACAGGCAGGAAGGGGCAGAGGAACCAACCTGAGGCATGCCCAATGCTTTGCTGGATGGAGGTGGTCACACCTTCAGCGGTCACGGGACGCCTCTTCCAAGCGAGACCACCAGCAGACCATTCGCACGTTGTGAAGCCGTGAATTCAAGGTTCACACCACCTGTCACATGAAAAGCCGCTAATTGCCGCTGCTTGATTACAACTGGTAACTACATATAACTATGCAGAATGAAGGGTTACAGGTGTGGCTACTTCAACAAGCACCCTGGCGTCAGAAGAGCAGGGTGAAAGATGCTGAACCCATAAGCCAAAACGTTAGCAAGCAGTGCACCTTTGTTTGAAACCCCATAATTACATAAAAGGCTGATGTATTGGGCCCACATGTGTAAGTGGAACCAGGAGAGACATTCATTTACAGAGGGGGTATTTCCACAAGAGCAAAAAAAATTGGCACCTCGCTGGAAGATCACCGGGATTCGGTTCTCAAGCGATTTGTTAACACCAAACGGCAATTCACCCAGCACCCCATTCACGGGGCCCCTATGATTAAATACACACGGTGAGAATCTCATCTTGACTAACAGCCAGGGATTTATAAATGCATTTACCTCCATTAGCAAAAACACACAGACACATACACAAACGGCACTCGATTTCGCATGTGTGGCCCTCCTTTTATCAGCACGCGTGGAAAAAAGGTTACAGATACTCAATATCTGCTTTAATTTGGCAAAATACGCAAAAACAGCAGCACAGTGAATTCAGGCTGGCCGCGGATCCTCGGCTCGCAATTTCAGTACCGAGAGGTCTAGGTGGACCGTTCAGCTGACATCCCCAGAGAGCTGCGGGGGAGGCTGCAAATTCAATTTCGGGATTCAAGAGGCAGTTTTGATGAATAGCAATAAATAAATAAATAAATAAATAAACTGGAGTTAAGAAAAAGCGCCTTTCCGAGCAACAATACGACATTCCTGGTTATAGCCGGCAATGTGACCCACGGCGGATTAAACTCGGGAGGGAAAAAAAGACAAATGGCACAGAAAATTCTTTATTGTCCACGACACCCGGGATAGAACCGATGGACCTGGAGCCGGACATGGCAGAGTTGTCAAATATAAAACAAGCCGTGCCGTCGGCTGAAGTCGGTGCTCAGGGACGGCGTTTCTTTTTGGTTAAAAAAAAAAAAAACCCAGACAGCGTCCGCTCCCCGGCACTGTCTAAATCGCGACAACAACAAAAAAGACATTTAATGCTCCTTTTGTTCTCTCTTTCCGAAGCACAAGAAACAAATACGGCATATATAGTTGTCCCCAATATCTCCCCCCGAAGTCCTGCCACAAAGTATTTCTCAAGGAAAATGTGAAATTTAAGGCAGAGTCGAATTACGGTCTTGATTTTTTGCTGGCCGGTGCCCTTACCTCATGGCAGCTTACCCATTCTGCTAGCCATCGAAGGCGGCCGATCATTCGCGAGGGGAGCTGCCCTAAAGGTGCGCAGATGTGTCCCACCTGACACTCGGACCCAAGCCTCTGAGCCCACTACTCCATTTACCGCACGACAAGCTGTCAAAGTTTCAGTTTATCCACTGTAAAAAAGATAAAGCCGCCGGAATACTATCGCGGATTTTTACCTTGTCTTCCAACTTGCGATATGTTTCATAATCGTCCGCAAAATTATAAACAAGTCGGGGAACCTCCGGTGCCCTCATCAATGATCCAGTCTGTCCTTATTAGACTTCAAAGCAACACACCGGCAACAAATTATGCCGCGGACGTTACGTTACAAAATAAAATTTCGGCTGCAGCTGGAAGCACCATCGGATGTCAATAATTTATTGTCCATTCTTTCCCAAAGCCAGAATAACGGGTGGCGGTGAGGGCAAGTTAAATTAAAGAAAACGCAGACGACCTTCGGCCTTATTTCCAATGTGGTTGGCAAAATAAAAAAGGAGACGACAGGCTAAGAAGGAAGTTACCCCTTTTCTTTCCCCCTTCTCGTCCTTTTCCACCTGTATGTGCGATCCGGCCAGATCTGGCAGTGACAGTTTTTACGCCGAAAGTTAAACAAACGAGTAGCAGAAATCGCACGCTTTCGGCTGAGCCGCCTTCCCCAAATTGCGATCGGTCCACGACACTGTCTGCTACACACTCGCAAGAGCGATCAAAACTAATATTCGGCCGAAAAACAAGAAAAGAAAAAGCACATGACGGCTGGCAACTTCTGTAAATTAAATAAGTAAGCTTAGCTACCTTATTCTGTGTCGTCGTGCTCCCCTTGAAAGAATTCTTCGGGCAAGTAAAGGGATACACAAATAGAAAATGTCTGCCTTGGCATCCAAATATGAATAATTGGGCAAAACCGAATACAATAAGGGTACGTTAGAGATTACCAACACACAGCAAACAAATTATTTATCCCATATAAAGGAAGTTAGTTTTAAACAGCTGGTATTGAGCTGGTCCATAATTTATAAAAGGGAAAATAAAAATAAATATTAATTAAATAAATATCGGAACGCATGGCGTATCAGGGGATAAACCTGTCTGCAACGATAATACTTAAAATACAACGTGCACCATGCTTTCAGAGGGATACCATTTTGTGTTTTCTACTTGTAATCATCCTTAAGAAATGCACAGGAAAGTAGCTAACCCCCTTACGACAGACATGGTGTCGCCCGCATGACTCAGAATTAAAAGAAAAATTCTTTCTTGTTCGGCGAAATGGTCATTTATTCAGTTACGGTGAGTTTATATGTTACTTTTTTTGTTGAAAGCTATTATTATTATTTTTTTACCGATTCAGAAAGCCAATGTATCACGCCGGGGAAAAGTCC
The DNA here is from genome assembly GCA_019775915.2 of Cyphomyrus plagiostoma. Taxonomy (NCBI): domain Eukaryota; kingdom Metazoa; phylum Chordata; class Actinopteri; order Osteoglossiformes; family Mormyridae; genus Cyphomyrus; species Cyphomyrus plagiostoma. The sequence goes on from JABFEA020000044.1 coordinate 3,729,974, forward strand.
GTATGTAAAATGGAAACTGTGTCAGCTGTAAACAGCACTGTGTTGGTGAAAAAGGGCAAATGAGTTCACGGCACTTGAAAACGGATATGGCTGAGAACGAGAAAATCCAACGTCAGTGGAAGGGTTCACGTGACCCGTCCCCCCACCCCGCCGGGGTCACCGTGGAGGATCTGGGGGGTTTTTTCGCCCGGTCTTGGGAGCAGCTGGCGAAGCGTGTCCCCCGCCCGAAGCCAGATGGGGCCACTTACGAAACCAGCCGCGGCCGGCGACGTCGCGCTGAAATCGGCACCAAACGTGTTACCTAAGAAAACCCCACAAAAGCCTGGCGGCGTGTGCGGTTTTTCCTTCTTCTTCCTATTATTATTATTATAAGAATGATAGTTATAATTTTAGAAACGCCCCCTCACACATTGCCCCCCTCGCCGTCACCACCCCCTCAATGATGCCCAAAGCACATGGAGACAAATGTGTGAGGATGTGTAAATGACATCAAACGGAACCACACGAATCTCCGCCGACCATCTCAGCCACGTGAGTTACTACTGCTGCAACACCATAGCCTCTATTCAAGATTTTACTTAATGATTAGATAATATCCTTATTTTATGTTTTGTACATCACAAAAATATTTCTGTTTATACGTGCATAATTCATATTTATATGTGAGTAAACAGAAATCTCCAACATGTCATTTCATATATATTTTTTTAGCGTTAATCCAAAACGTATTAATTGTAACATATGTTTAAATTATTAGATTTGCCAAGATTAATTCATTACAGATTCAAATCTCGTGTGTTCCTTTTCCCACTTCACATACATCAAACTGATGACTAAAATACTGAGGGGCAATTGGGAAGCTGTGTAGACCAGTGTTTCTCAGCCCAGTTCTCAGGGACTCGCAGACCGTCCACATTTTTGCTCCCTCGCAGACCGTCCACATTTTTGCTCCCTCCCAGACCGCCCACATTTTTGTTCTACCAGGAGCAAAAAAAAAAATGGACTATCTGGGGGTCCCCAAGGACTGGATTGAGAAACACTAGTACAGACCATTTCTTTTCTGTTGCTATGTGCACACAATGTATCATTGTTCATACAAACACACAGAAGACACCAGTGACCCTCCAATACCAGCTGGCCAATGATCCTGGCCATTGACTGTTCCTCAATAAAACAACTCCTTACAAAATCGTAAAGACTTTTAGTGTTGGGTGTAGAACGTTAAATATAGGAGCTAAAAACAATCATTCTTTTTAAGGCGAGGAGGAATGTCAGGTGGAGGACACACAGCATACATCCGGCTGACACCAAATCTGATATAACACCTCTTACATAATGACCTAGATAGGCCTGGATGCATTCCATACTCATAAGTTCAGCTGCAGTTGTCTTTGCAACAAAGCTAGTTTATGCTCACTAGAGCCTGCACATAAAAAAGCCAGTTCCAGAATGATATGCAGTATAGATACACCAACAGAGACAGACAGACACACACTCGGCCAATATCCTTCATAAGGACAGCAGATGCCCGGGCGTCTTCATTTTCACGTTAGAAACATCCAAAGTTTACATTTGCATAAAATGTTTTAACTTGAAAGGTTAAAACATCGCTGGGATTCAAAAGCACACAGCGCCTCGGCGGCCCTGCCCACACTCACACACAGAGCTGTAACGTTAGCTGCCTCAGAGGAAAAGGCTATTCTACTGCCCCTTTTTTTTATTTCCTACCGAAGACAGGCAAATTGTAAAGTCCAGGCACACTTTGATCTGGGTTTTCAGTTACCTTTCAGGCCCCTGCTAAAACAGAGATGGACCCACCTTGTCGTCATCCATTTGTGGCCCATCGCTGCCGTCCATGCAGGCTTGGACACTCTGCAAATCTAGGGAGCTTGTTATTAACACAGATGGCATTTAATTTTAATGCTCCATTTCACCAGCTTTTTTTTGCTCTTAGGTCACTTGCATACCACTCAATCACACAGGGTCCCCTCGCTCTTGTTTACAAATACTGGGCTTATCTTTCAATGACATAACCTCCTACTCTCACACACAGCAGAAAAGCAGAGAGAGAAAGTGGCACACATTCTGCTAACTGGGTCCCAGCACATTACTAGGCAAAGCCACTTGCCAGGAGGCACATTTGGATATGAGGTGTTAGAATGACAGAGCCGTGCGCTAAGCTAACAGGCCTTTGATAACGCGAGCTTAATGCTCACTTTCAGCAATGCGGGGCGATTACGTGATTACACAGGCTCGCTAACAAATAAAGGAATATATAGAAATGAATTCAGGCCTAAAAAGATTACCCTGACGTTTAATGTTAAACGTCAAACAAAATGTTCAATTTGTAACAGAACTAATATAGTTTTGACATCGCATGTGAAGTCGCAGAGGGTGAAAGTCTTCACAACCCACCGCCGTGCCTCAGCGTCTGGTGTGATGATGCCACACTTCCTGTAGTGTGAAACACGCTGTTCTGCAGCGCAAAAGGCACGGCGAAGGCAAGGCGAGACACACAAAATGACATCTGAGCCTAGAGCTTTCTATGCGTCCCGACCTTTATTCAATGGTTCTAGAAGGACAGGGAAATGACGGAAACATATACTTATCAAGCTTAAACGGCGCCCCCTGAAGCCTCCACCCAACCTCTGTTAAACACATGCCAAAATTTCTCCACGTCAGGGGAAGGTACACGGTGAACACAGCCAGCACTGTAAGCCTTAAGATGGGACACAGGTGCCTTAGACTGTGAACAGTAAAGGTTCAAGTCTTGGGAGAGGAGCTGCTGATGTACCTTTGGTGAAATAGCCTGACTGCTGAAAGTACATGCAGTTCTGGACAAAGGCATTCAATAAAACATAAAGAAATAGCAATCACCGATCATTTTAGCCTATAAGCACTGATGACATCACTGTGTTTACAGTTCAATAAAGTAACTAGCCAGTCTCTCTCTCACACACACACACACACACACACTCTGGTCAGTTTAAAAACTATACACACTACATGCCTCTAGCCCTAGTAATAACATGCAAACAAAGATGGAAAGCTTCTCTGGTGGTTAGCCTCTCCAGCAACACTGTAGTCAACCACGCTAAAAACTGTTTACAACGACGTGTTGGGATGACAGTAAGGACTGTACAGCTTTAAGTGACTGTTGGGTTCACCATGGAAACGGGTTTTGGTTAAGTACCCTTCAGGGAAATGGGAGATAAGCGTCTTGCAGTGGAAACACAGAGATGGCTTTGTGAAGTAGGCCTTATTGTCCTCTTATAGATTCTATGACCGGCACTGAATCCTCTTGACTGCGCACACGACTGACACAAACAGATCACAGTATAGCTGTCACATCCACAAAATTGCTATCTGATATACATTAGAGAACACAAATAAATAAATAAAGCAAAATCACCAAAAAAAAAATTCTATAGTGTCAACCCACACACTGTACACACAAAGGAAAAGCACGTGACTTGACCGTGTATGAATGGGATTAGACGTCTCACATAAACAACTTCAGCACTTTCAGTTTTGAGATAATATTTACAGTGCTCCATGGGCAGCCCTTTCCATTCCAGCTATAGGTTAATATTCCAGTAATGTCATATGAAAATTGCAGTGATTAACAAGAACATGGCGACAGTGTCTGCCTATAAATGATGCATTAGAGAGTGTTTACTCAAGCTGTCTAAGTCGACACCTCTATTTTTCAGTTCAGGGAAATGCCATAATTTTCAATATCATGAAAAATACAGGGTCACTGCCCTCGTGCGCTTTGTAAACAGGAAGTGTTGTGCCTCATGTATTCTTACTGGGCGTTTTTTGATAACGGACTGTGGGAAGGAGACTGGAGTTTAGACATCATCCTGGGAAGAGCAATGGAAAGGGATGGCCTCAGGCTGGAATTAGACTACAAGAAAATGGAGAGAGGAGGAGGGGAGAGTTAATTACCAATGTTTGTTATGTGTATGGATGCAGATAAAAATGTTTAACTTGTGATAGTAACTCTTCAAAGAAAAGTTAAGATTCTTAAGATATACAAGAACCTTCAGTGAACGTTCTACTTTAGTGTAACTAATCACTGGAACCTGTGGGCAGTCCGTTTGCTTTGAATACATACGTAGAATATGGCTGTTGGGGCATGGTTACTGTATGCCAGTGGTATTATCACTCTGAGAGTCTGTATAAACATGCAGTAGGAAAGTGAAGTTAGCTGAGCTACAGATTTACCATGATGAGACTTTCACTCCCAGTAATACCGCAGATACCAGATGGTTTCATTCTTCAGCTGAGGTCCAAACAGGGGGTTTGTCTGGGCCAGAATTGCTATCAACCAGCTGCAAAAGTAAGAGAAACATTTTATGTTAAACTCAGCTGAATTCATTGAAGCAAAAATAATTTTGCCATTTACCCTATAGATTGCACTGAAAATGGAAAAACACACACACAGCTTATACATAACAGCTTATAAATACGTAAGGCAACAAAAACGCGTGGGTTTTATATGCACTATACTTTAACACCTTCTCATTTTGTCACCCAAGGGCTTCCCAGGACGGACTCTGCGGGTGTCCCCCGGCTCTATAAACCACACATCGGCTTATTTTACTGACAGAGACCCGCTTCCCCATATGAGCAGGTAACCGGGCACCGACGTACCGGTATGTGACAGTAGGAAATACTCACAACAAGTAGCAACAGACGGCTGTCAATATCAACATCGTGATGACAACCCTGAAAAAAGAGATGCGGGCGGGGATGTGGGACAGAGTTTAGCTAAAAACATATAAACATTAAAGCGATATTTTTATGCAGTGTATGATGCTTTTAGCCAGCATGGGGCCGAGCAGCTCCGGATGCTGGGAGGCATTTTGGAAGCCGACCTAGGCACTCGGGACACCGCGTTCCGTTATTAATATCCTGTTAGACAGACAGTATGCACACTCTTCCGGTTCGACCTTATCCACCGATGCAATTTTGATATTTTCCAAACAAACTGTCATATTAAAATATAAATGAAATGATTGCGTTACATCGGGGTTGCATAAGAAGCAGATGCTTACCCTCGGTTAGGTCCCTTGGGCACGAAAAAGGGAGCGACGATACCCACTAGACCCCACAACGTCGTGAAACAGACCATCGGCAACGCCAGGGAGTGATAAACCATGGCTGCGGCCCGGAGAGAACCGGAAAAGCGGGCGAACAGCGACAGCGGACGGCAACGGGAGTAAACCGAGGAAATGTCCGTCCAGTTCCCACAGAAACACGACTACCGTTACGTCACCGCCCACGAACCAAACCGGCGACTCTATTGGACGACGGCTCTGAGATTCGTTGAAGCAATTGGCCGATAGTCGCTGTCAATCAGGGCGCTTGGGACGGAGAACATTCGCGATTGGTTTGGATAGAAAACGGTGCTGCGTTGAGCTCCATAAAACGGAGGAAATTAAGTCACGTACCGAATTGTGTTAGGTAGAGGGGTTTATTTTTATGCATATTGATACAGCACTTGTGTGCATTTAATCCCACTGCGGCCATTGTCTTAAGGTCTTAATAGGTAGAAATAGTAGTGTGTCTTTTGCAAAACGTATTCATACACTTAGTGGCTAGTTTATTAGCCACCTCTACGTAGCACGACGTAGGATCCCCTTTTTGTCTCCAGAAACACCTCAAGGGCTGAGGAGTTGTGTCTTTGGATATGCTTTTCTGCACGACACCTTTGTACTGAGCTGTTTGCGTTTGTGCGTTTCCCAAGTTCCCAGGTGGACTGCTGTTTCTGAGAAGCTGGGGTCACCACATCTGGCACGAACAATAATATCTATCCATCCATTTTCTGAAACTGCTTATCCTATTTAGGGTCATGGGGGGTCTGGAGCCTATCCCGAAGGCCATGGACACTAGGTGGGGGTAGGGTGACCACCCGTCCCGCGTAGCGCGTGCGCGCACAGCGTTTGAAGCCCAATTCATGCGTCCCGCAAATTGAG
>JABFEA020000044.1:3756982-3768245 GCA_019775915.2 Cyphomyrus plagiostoma
GTACCCCACTCTGAACACAGGCCCACTGTGACATTGTACCTCTTATAACTACTCGCTGTTTCCTATCTGTTAACCAGATATCAATCCAGGTCGCTATAGTTCCTAAAATACCTGTTGCTTTGAGTTTAAGTAGAAGCCTCTTGTGGGGGGACAACATCAAAAGCCAATTGGAAATCTAAGTAGATGATATCATAGGCCTTCTTATCAACTTCCTGAGTAGCTTCCTCAAAAAACTCCAGCAGATTTGTTAAACAAGATCTGCCTGTCCTAAATCCATGCTGGCTATCCCTCAAAATGTTATTTGAGTCCAGGTAATCTATCATTTTCTCTTTGATTATAACCTCCATAACTTTACCAGTTATACAAGTTAGACTGATTGGCCTATAGTTTGACAAATTACTTCTATCCCCTTTATTGAAAATGGGCGTTATGTTGGCATTCTTCCAATCAGAAGGTACCACACATTCAGGTAAGGATTTTTGAAACAGTAAAGTTAAGGGTCGCCAAATAATATCCCTCATGACTTTTAACACTATAGGTAAGACCCCTACTATCCTGCAGATTAGTAATTTCCGCTTTTAGAGCTCTTTTAGAGTTAAAATACTGGTTGAAGAGTTTAGTTACATGCATGACGTTTGTATCCCAGGCAGTTCTGATGCGTGATCTGCTATTTCTCCCAAATATCATGTTAAAGCATTGAGAACTGGTTTTCAGTTATTTTACCTGGTAAAATAAAGTTTAAATAAATGACATAAATGCTCTAATAGTACACGTAAGTTAGTGGTGTATTTGTTAGTTACTGTAATGTTGCACTGCTTTATTTGGTTAAAGGAGGCATTCAAGTAAAAATTGCATTGTAGTATGACTCATTTCCTGGCGCATACAATTTATATTAGGTCAGTGTTAACGGTTCAACTTCTGATATTCAGATCGAGGTCTAGGTCAAACTGGTTTGTTCGACTTTCAAGAAATTCGAGTTCTAGTGAATTCGAGAAGCAAGGTACCACTGTACAATAAATTATACATTAGTCCTTTACATGCTATTTATTGACTGTGCGCATTTTTAAATAATTTAACGTTTGCTTTAATATTTAAACACAGTTCAGAAACTTATTAGATTTTAGCTAGGTTAACTTCAATAACCTGCTTTGTTGCTTTGGGAAATTAGATATTGGACAACCAAAAGTGCTCATCTTGTTAATTTCTCCTTCCTTAGTAATGGATCTCAATTCTGTGCAGAACCAGTCAGGGTGAGTATGATGAGCTTTCAGCAAGCACCCGTGAGCTGTGCTTTGGGGCTGTGAAACAACTGAATGATGATGTCACAGAGGAGTGCTCTGACAAAGCTGGTCTGTCACCTGTTTGTTCATCTCACAATACATACAGGTCCCCATGCGTATCACTGTGGGTGGGAAATGTCACCACAGATGTCAGCGAGAAGCACCTTTTGAGCCTTTTCAAAACGTAGGGTCAATATTTCTGAGCTGTCACCAGTCTCTGAATAATTAACATATATATGCTGCTTTACGTTGCGGTACTTCTGTCCCCCCACCAGCTTTGGAGAGATTGAGAGCATACGAGTTCTTCATGAACGCTTTTGTGCCTTTGTTAACTTCAGAAACTCCAACATGGCTGCCCTTGCAATGGAGAAGCTACAGGTAGGATTCTTGTAATGTGAAGTTTTCCTTGCTCGAAATGCTATAGATGCTACTGGTCAACTGGATCCAGTGGTGCGTGACTGAATCTGTTTTTTGTCCCCAGTAAGTTGTAGTTCAGTAAGTTGTGTTTTATCGATCATTGATTCCAGGGAGTAGAGATTGAGGACACCAAGCTTGTGATTCGGTATCCAGATCGTCAGAGAGCTGTGCTCTCGCCACAGAGGCCCACCTCAGGCACTGTCCCCCTATCATCCCAACTGACCTCAGTTGCTGGGTAATTGATTTGTGGTTGTACTTTGAGAACAAATTCCAAAGAATACTTCGGAATATGACAGGATTAAATGGATTGATTCGATCTAACTCTGCATGATTAAATGTAGAGTGATTTTGTCTTGGTCTGTCCACAGATCCAGGCGCAAGGGTCCCATAAATGGGGATGAGTGCTACTTCTGGAGGACCACCGGTTGCCACTTTGGGGACAAATGCCGCTACAAGCACATCCCAGAGCAGCGTGGCCGGGACAGGAAGCCCTGGCAGCCATCATAGACCACCTGCCCCACAAAAGGAAGGGAGAGGACTATAAATCAGCAGGACTGGGATATCATACCACTTTGGTATAATGCGTGTTAAGACTAACTTCCTTTCTTATTACCTAAATTATTCCGGCTGGCTGCTGGCCACAAGCTACATGTTGTCACAGAGTGCTAGTCACGGTTTGTGAAGACGATGGTACTGGAACGGATGTGGAGACTGTGATTAATTGATAATTCCATACTTAATGGTCAAGTGGCTTACTAGCGGTAGCAAATCATATCTGCCATAGTTAGCTTAACCAATATGCTTTTTGCTCAAATCCAACCAAAGGCAGGTGACAAGAATGAGTAAGATGTCAAATCCATTTTCTAGTTAAGTCCAACCTTTGTCCAGTATAGAAACACAGTGGCCCTAAATGCAAGATGCCTAATTTCCTTTGATGTTCGACCTGGAAGTAAGAAATGGATGTCGCTGGTAGTCCCTTTGAGTGACACCCTTCCCTGTGCTGCTGTTAGTTTACTTTTTTTAAAACGATCTTTTACACCATGTTCTGTTTACTATAGAGAAGGAGAGAACGTTTTGAAGGAATGGTGCTTTTGCACTTCTTAGGCTTCACTTCCAGGTTCTCTTGAACAGTGGAAAGGATCAACATTTTCTAAAAAAACGCACATGATTTGTAGTGGCTCTTGCCAGCATATCCTTTGTCAAGTCTTCTTTCTGCAGGAAGGGTGGATTTGAAAGGGTTCACTGTAACTAAGCTATACAGACATAAGAGTTTCCCTTCAACATACTTGCCAATGGACTGTGTGTTCGAATGTGGATGAAGGGATGTCATCTGATTTGTATACTGGGTTTCAGTAGGTTTTATACAATATTGAAAATGGCTTTATTCACCCTCATCCAAAATGAAGAGGGGTTGTTACAGTATTTTATTTTATATGTGCGTCTTCATATTTTACCTTGGGCTCTTGGATAGGTTTTGTAGCTAGGAGACTGCACTTAGGGGATTTGTTTTACATTATCACCCTTTGTAATTCTCAGGCCTAAATGCTCTTACATCCCTCAACCACTAGATGTCAGGTTTTGCACCAGTAGGGATTCAACCTTTAGGTGCTAAACTGTTTACTGTCTTTGATTCTGCCAAGAATCGAGTCAGTTAAATGAGCTGACTTGTCTTGAACAAGTTTCAGTGTCAGGAGTTTACAAAGTTGGAAAATCTAGAGTGTGGTCTCAGGATTAAACACAGTCCAGGCTCACGCTGAGGCATTTTGAATGTTAACTGACTTCAAAGTTTGAATAGACCCTCATTTTTAGTCTGTTCAGTCTTTTACTGACATGTTGTTTCTGTATCAGAACTCCGAAATTGTTTGTTATTGATTGCGCAAACATTTTTGTTGTCCAGTGTTCACATTCACTTCTGGGCTTTACAAAATTGACTTCGGAAGGATTGACTGAATCAGCTTCCTGGTTTTACTTTTTTACTAAATATTCCTTTATAAAGTTTCTGGGTTTTTAGGTTCTCAGGAAAAGGGAATATGTACCACTTGTTATATTTCCACCCTTGTTTATTTTGCTATAACAATATATCATTATTGTTTGGTTATGTGTCATGAAAATAACTACTATGCACAAATTGCAGAGGACCATTGGGAGAATTTCATACACTATACCACAAGCACTTGCTGGCGTTGTGCTGTTTGAAAGGAGAGGAATGTACTGACTTCATGCTAATTGGAGTCCAGCTGTCTGAGATGCTAAAGAGTGGAGGATGGGAATCAAAGATGCAACTTGCCTTTGCTGTTCACACTCAGTCGCTTTTTATGTATTTTTCTGTGGTTTCCACAATCACAACATGCTGGGAGACAAAACGGTGACATTAGGGTGACAAGATTAGTGTGGTTGAGCTTATGTGCTTGATGTTTCCTAATGCATTATTTGCAGCTTGTTATTCTCTGGCATTAATAGAAGGCCTCTTCACAGGAGGTAGCTGGATTGTTGTATGTGTATTTTTTTTTGGGGGGGGCACAAGTGTCTTGGGGACCTTTCATATAAAGCATGTTGTCAGGTCCTATTTATCTTAATATCCTGTTTTTCTTGCCTTGCATGGTCCAGATCTCATGTGTTGTCATTGAGAAACCTCAAACTGGAAGGTGTAATGGTCAGAAATGTTTTTTTTTCTTAGCAAGCCCTTTGTATTAGTGATGCCTAATGTGTTCTCTGAATGGATACATGTCCTCTATACATTGAGTACGGTCCGAAAGGGAGGGAGGTTCTGTAGAACTGCTAAGACGTACACTGCAAAGCCTGGAATTCTCCATTCTGTAGTCACACCTTTTTTTTTTTTTTTAAATCATAGCCTCTTTTTTTTAATCCCTTTTATTATATTTTACTGACCAAAAAGGAGAGTACTTGCATCTTATTTCGCAGTAATCATCTTAAACACTAAAATACCAAATACAAATTTCTTTACCATCTGATTTAAAGGTCCAGTTTATTTATGGGCAGGGAAACCAAGCCAGTTCAAATTGAAAACTGAAGCTAGCAATTAAGTCAATGGGATCAAAATCAGATTTTTTTTTTTTGTTTTACTTGAATACTAAATTTCATATTAGCCTTTGTCCTATTTCTACAGTTCTGCATTGCATGGCTTGTTGAGTGATGTCTCGGAGATGCATATTTTTGCTTTTAGAGGATGAGGAAGACAGGAACTCCTGTCAATGAAAATAGTTTAGAGCAGCACTTCCGGACCTTGAGGACCCCAGACAATCCATATTTTTGCTCCCTCCTGCAAAGACGTGGACCGGCTGGGTGTCCTGGAGGACCCGATTGGGGAAACGCTGGTTTAAAGGAAGTACTCATAAGAATATTTACATGCCCGGAAGTGTCTGTTCTGATGACTTGCACATTACTGCTGGGAACTGTTACTGGCGTTAACTCTGGTTTGCTGGGATGAATAATTGCCACATCTCTTCTTTTGGAATTGGGCTATTTAAATCATCTTTATTATTAATATTAACGTTCCTGAGCAAATCGCTGCAGGTTCCCGTTCACCACAGTGCCTTTTCCATGAACAGCAAAACCACACAATAGCTCCTTTAAGGTTCTACCTTATTACATTTTATTTCTTCATTATTCATACAGAGATACTGATTCCCAAAGTGCTTTGGGTTAATAATGAATCTGTCTCACTAAATGCTCTGTTTTATTAAGTTAATTTTAACTTTTCTCAACTGACTTTTTGGGGTAATGATGATTTTTTTCTTTTCAAAGTTATTTATTTTTCCCCATTATACAGAATTTGTACCAAAGAGTGAAATAAAATGTTTAGATTCTAACCTTGTCAGAGTTTTTCCTGTATTTTTATATGATGAATGCATTGTATGAAGGATTAATGATTAGGTAGCAGTTCCTAGGAGATATTGTATTCTGGTGCCTTAAGGTGTCCAGCTGAATATATTTTATCAGGAATGTGCCATGGATAAATTCACATCCTAAACTACAAAATTGCTTCACTTTGCTTCAGTGGAATTAACCATGTTTCAAAAAAGTGAAAACAAAAATAAACTTTTCCTTCTCAACACAAACTGCCCATTTCAGTTCTGGGGATATGGAAAGGTATACATTTATAAGCCCCGGTTTCCAGTTTTGACTACCTGATTTTAAAAAAAGAGAGATGCATTTCCATACAAAGCATGTCTCTGTTTTTGTAAAACCACCACAAGCTGAACTAGAAAAACATCACACTTGAAACACCAAGAAATACACCAAATGAACAGTGGGAAGTTCAGTGATTCAGCCTCTCTGTGTGTGCGCTTTCAGGAATTAAATTTGCTCAATATCACAAAGTATAAATGGCAGAAGTTGGAGATTTTTTTTTTTTTAAAAAAAAGTGTTTTATTATGTCTTAGGATAATGTTGTAAAATGCATTGATCTGGGTCTATTTTTGGGAGAAAGTCATGGCTGCATCTATTATGAAGCACTTTAAACAAAAACAGGGAAGCTTCCACAGTTTCAAACACTGCTGTTATTGTTGGAAAACATATTTTATGTTACCACAAATTGTGGGTACAGGCAAAGCTGGGGGATCTCAGTGTGTGATTACAGACTTGTGCCGACGTTATTCTCTTAAAGGGGCCGTCTTGCACATCACCCATCCTGATATGGTCATGATCATGGGATGGAGGTTGGTAACATGTATACACGTTCCTCGTACTGCACAGACTTGTCAACAGTTCTTTGTCACGCATGCCTCATCATGGAGAGTGACTTAGTCTTTTTCTTTCATATCTGCAGAGTTTTTCATTCTCCTCTATAGTGGAATGCGTTACAGGGTCGCTATGGAGCAAGGAAACTTGGATGTGAGGTTTGAAGACAAACTGCCTGTGTGCCAGAGTATGTGAAAATAAAATTTATATTTGAATATAATTTCTCCAGAGGTTAGGTTTTTAATACATGGAAAAATACACTGCAAAGCTACTGTACTAGTTTATTCAGATTGTGAACTGGTTAACATTTAGATCACACTTTGTCATGTAACAATAAGTAGTGGCGGTTGTGGTGTGTTTAGCTGACCCCTTATTCATCCAGCGAGGCTTGTATTGATTAGAGCTCTCTGATGGAGCACTTTACCCATCCTTTTGCAGATAAAAACTAGAGCCAGGCTTATACAAATAAGTAGCAGACAAATGGGTATTTTGCTGGGTGCTGTTTCTTTTAAAAACTTAAAAAAAAAAAAAAAAACAGAAGTGTTGATTTTTGGGTATGAATCTCATCCTAAGCAGCATGGCGCACGAAGCAGGGGTACACCCTGGATGGGATGGTAGACAAATACACAGACTCAGAACCACACACTATGGGCAATTTAGAAATGACTGATGAAGTGGTGTCACCAAATTAATGATGGTCAATCAAAAGAAACTGCTTTCTTCCATAGCTCCATCAAAACTACCGTTGTTGATGTAAATAATCAGATAATGTATTTTACATCTCAGTTGCAAGTAGCAGGCAGTACAGTTCAAGGTAAGGTATTCATTCCATGCAACAGTTGTATGACTAACAAACTGGCACCCAACAGGACGGATGTTTGATTCCCACCGAAAAAGAATACAAAAAGCTGCAACAGAGGCCACGGTTGACAATGAAGCACTCAATGTAGATGTATGAGCTTTCTGACAAAGGCTAAAGAGAGAGGGAAGGAGAAATAGACATAAGGAAGGAGGGAGCAGAGAAGGGAGGGATTGGAGGAGAGGGCCAGTCTAGACCAAAGACCTCATCTTATCACCCTCCTTCATTTTCTACTGCTCTCCAAGGGAGCCACACACAGAGACAAAGCTGGCTGTCAGGTGGGTGAGCCTCCTCCTTTAACTGCTGCCATGAGGCTACTCTTTGCTTTACTGACCCATTCTGCTCATTTAGTAGTTTACTTCTACAGTAGTATGCCACTGGATATGAAATATGTGTACTTGTCTGCTCACTATAATGATGATTTTGGATGTGTTAATTCTGTGTGGTCTACGCAAAAGAGAGGATCTTTTATTAGAGTTCTTTCAGGCTTTGGGAACTTCTGTGTTGATTTTAATTCAATTGGTTTAATAGGTTAAGAGGAAGATGACAGAATGAGTACTCCAGCACAAATAGCAGCACTTGAAATGGAGGAATTAAAGTAGCAAAGTACTTATGTCACAGTTTTAAATGTTAAATACAAAATAAGAACATTTTAAAAATCACGCAAAATGCATGATTTTTAATAAATCCGACCAAATCCAAAAATATTATTTTCTAAGAAGTAATTACTTTTTACCCAAATAAGAAGAGCGATTTTTATTTATGACACCAAAGTCGAATATATCCGAAGAGGACCGGCAGTTAGCTATCAGCTTGTGTGTAGAGTATAGGTATTACAGCGTGGACTGAGTCATATTTAACACAGGTTGTTTTAAGGTATTTTGTATCGTTTGTCATTTTCGCTTCGTTTTTCCGGTAAAGCAGCTGACTTATTTTTCCACGTAGTTTGCTGTAACATCCTATCCACGCATCCACCTCAAAAATGCATTTAAATAGATGAGCCAATATATAGCAGTAGCATCAAATTTATTTATATGAAACTGATTGAGCTTTTGAACATCATGACCTTAAATACGTTTAATAAATTATACGTAGTAGTAGTTTCTGTACATTTTCTGTTAGCGAATGTATTTTCTACTAGTTTACCGGCTAACGTTAATTTATCCCCGAACTCACCCTAGTCTTTGAAGTAGTATTAGATGTTCCTCTCCAGTGGGGGTCACTGTTGGTCTCTGGGTAATCACAACGCAGACCAAATTGCATATATAGTTTATCTAATTAATGTTTCTCAAAAACTCTAAACCGTATCCCTTCATTTCGTCTTCTATATAATAAAGCCTCTCGGGGAAATTTAACGACACCTGCACGTTTGAGTCTCGCGGGAAAACCGTTAGGACGTTACACTGAATTGTATACGTAACATCCCCAATTAAGACCTGCCTAGCTTCCGAAAGAATAAGGCGCTCTGAAATAAATTGTGGGTTAAAAATATAACGCAAACCTTTCTGTACAGGAATTTATGTGTCTGCCGTTCTCACCAGACCGTGGCTGTGATTTTCGTTTCACAACAGAAACGCCATGTTGGGCCTCGTCTTCTTCGTGAGCCATGGGCTGCTCCAATTGGCGCACGGACTTCCGCCGGCCTTCAAAGTACGCCTGGCCGGCAGTGGCGTCGGGAGGAAACCGAATCAAGGCCGCATTGAGGTCTTCTACAACAATGCATGGGGCACCGTCTGCGACGATGAGGTTGACATCAAGCTGACCAACGTGATTTGCCGCGAGCTCGGCTTCCGGCGCGGGATCACGTGGGCGCACAGTGCCAAGTTCGGACAAGGGCGAGGTGAGCATCATTTCTTCTTAAAGTTTAAGCTTGCTCTATGTAAAATCCGATAATATAGGCTTTAATATATCTCAAAGAAAGTAATGATTATGTGCACTAGTGTCTGAATTTGGGTCCTGTAAGAGGCATATTGAAAAAACTATATTGAACACTATTTATTGGTCTCTACAAAATCCCCCTTGACAGTCAGTTTTGCAGTAAAGTGTAATTTGGTCAATTTTATGCATTTATGGGGTAGCAAATTAACTCTCCTTCCTAGTCCTTAAAACAGAATAATGTACATAGACATAAGCTGGCCAAAGTGCTTTTTCAGAGGTATTTTATTGGCTTGCATGCTGGTAACCATCCTACTTGATTTTTAAACAGCAAAGCAGGCCAATAACTTAGTGTCTCATTATAGGAATTTGCTGTGTCCCTTATCAGGTCCGATTTGGATGGACAATGTTCGCTGCACTGGTACAGAAATGTCAATAGCGAACTGCCAGTTTAATGGCTGGGGAGTCAACGACTGCACGCATGCTGAGGACCTCGGTGTGATCTGCAGCCCCCAGAGGAGGTCTGGCCCCCCGCACCGCAGGCCTGAGCCTGAACGTGTGAACCCAGCAACTTCACGGACAGAAGATGTGAACTCGCTGTCCCCTTGGACAGAGCATGCTTTTTCTCCATCTCCACCATCCGAGCACTTCAATTCACTTTCCTCATGGTCAGAGAATGCTCAGTCATCATTTCCACGCTCTGAACAAGTGAACTCTCCTTGGATGGAGGATGCGTACACATCATCTCCACGATCGGAACAGATGAACTCAGCATCTCCGTGGTCAGGTAATGCCATCCAACGCGTGAGTCCTGCTTCCCCTGAGCCAGAACGCACGATCCCTCCCCCTCCACCAGAGCGCACGAGACAGACTCGACGTGGTCACGAGATCGCCCTGCTGCGGAACCTGAACTCGCCACGGCAAGGCGGCCGGCCAGTCCAACCCCGTGGACATGTGATCCACCTGCAGCGTAGCAATGGGAACACGGTCCCCCGTGGGCACCAGATTCCCACAGGTCTTGGGAGTGCTGCTGCGCAGAGGCCCAGCAATGCAGTCGCGCATGTAGAGGAGAACCGGCCTGAGCCAGTGAGCAGGCATGCACCGGAAAGGTACAGCAGCCAATATGATTCGGTAAGGAATCACAGGGTTCTGCTTTTGTTCCTACTGTGGGTTAAACGCTCACACAAGTTTGTTGCCCAGTCTGTGGTTTTAAAATGGGATATTTTTAAATATTGTCAGGCCAGACCTACTAGCCACTAGACAGTTATTCACACACTCTTTGCATGTATACTGACGCATTAATTCATGCAAACATACATGCACACACCCACACTCCCAAGACTGATGATGCCATTTTTTTGGAAGGAATCCCATTAGTTTATAGTTTGTTAGTTTGTGATTGTTGAAGAGTAAATTCTTTTATTTATCTTCCCTCATTTTTCCTGTATTCCTAAACTCACATCTGTAAATACACAATTGACTTTTTTGTAGCTGGAGTGATTCCAGACAAAAGTTTTGTTTAAACCAACAATTCTCAACTCATGGGTCACGACCCAAATTTAGGTTGTGGCAAGTTCTGAAAGGGTCGCAACGCAGAGTTGGAAATATAAGCATTTTAAAATCAGCAAGCTCTTATGCTAATCCACGATCAGATTTCTCAGCCCCAGTCCTAGAATTAACTTATATAAATGGGTCTTGGGTCAGCAGATGCTTAGTGCAAAACTAGTGAACACTCAACCAATCCAAGAAGCTAAACCATAGATGCTTAATTTGAAATCCACTGTCAGTTCCAATCAGATTTGTGCGATAGGTATTCCATCCATCCATCCATCCATCCATTATCTCCTGCTTATCCGAAATCGGGTCGTGGGGGCAGCAGTCTCAGCAGGGAAACCCAGACTTCCCTCTCCCCAGCCACTTCCTCCAGCTTCTCTGGGGGAATCCCGAGGCGTTCCCAGGCCAGCCGAGAGACATAGTCCCTCCAGCGTGTCCTGGGTCTTCCCCATGGCCTCCTCCCTGTGGGACATGCCCGGAATACCTCCCCAGGGAGGCGTCCAGGAGGCATCCTAATCAGATGCCCGAGCCACCTCATCTGACTCCTCTCGATGTGGAGGAGCAGCGGCTCTACTCT
>JABFEA020000044.1:3770288-3782874 GCA_019775915.2 Cyphomyrus plagiostoma
TTTACGTCCATGGGCTTTCGGGCGTGGTGGCTGGCAACAATGGCATTCGGGTTTTTTTTATTGCCGGTTTTTACCATTTGCATTTTTAAATTTTCATGGTACCCCCCCCCCCCCCCAGTCCAGAACACGTTAATGGCACATTAAGGCCTCACTGGGTACATACCCTTTTCCTCTCTCCATCTCTCCCTTTTTGACTTCCTTGCTCTCTGTCAGACACTCAGTTCGATGCTGACACTTTGGCGAAAAATGACAATGTTCTGTGGATGGATAAAAATAATGCTGGTTTGGAAACAGGTGACTTTAAATGGGGAAGTGGCTTGGCCACAACTGTTCGAGGATTGTGCTGAAATTCTTTATACCAATAGTCCCAAAATTAGGTCAGTGACATATTTTGAATACATTTTAAGGAGTTTATAAGGGGTATATATCTCTTTTCATTTACATGTACTTTTCTTCTTGTCGTGAACTGTCAAGACCACTACCACAGACTCCCCCCAGAAACATTAGCCAAAGGACATGGTCAAAACATGGTCCTGGATTGGAAAATTGCTTGTACTTCCAGATCAAAATAGCCATCATTAATGTTAGATGTATACTTTTGAAAAGCATTATGGGTGTTTCCCAGATAGCCTTCCTTCTGTCTGAGTGTCGTAATGACATACTTAATTTGCGCATCAAGCTGTATCAGAGAGCACTGTTTGTCAACTGGACCAATGTACTGTTTTTCCTTGTGAAAGAGCGGAAACTTTCACTGTATGTACATCAGGAAACCACCCTGATATTGTCATATTTGGATTTCAGTGTTGAACTTTCACTCTATGAAACTACACTTTGACTTAAACTTTTCCATGATTTACCCCTTAAACCACTTCACTCAGAGATTAATTATTGAGCACCAGTCATCACATTGTGTCTGGAAGAAATGCATTTTTCATTCTTAAAAGCTGCAAGGATCTCTAGTCACAGAACAACAGATGTCGCCCGTAGGCAGCCATATCATTGGATTTCTTCTTAAGTTCACACGTTGATTATGAGGACGTAAGGTTTAAGCAGTTCCTGTTATTTCACTTTGGAGTGGAAGCAGCACTCACAAACACACCCTCACGCATACATGAAGCGGGGCCTGCATCCCACTGCTCAAACTCACCCATTTAAGCTTCCTTTGCTTTAGGCATAACTAGGATTAGAGCAGCCTAGAATGAGGTGAAGATTGTCAGTTTTGCATCGCGACTAGCGTTCATGTGGAGACGCACGTTCTTCTGTTCCGCCTTCTAAGCATGGGCTGCTGTTGCGTCCAATCAGATCTGTTGAATAGCCTATACATCATGTAATTATATGTTTAAGGAAGACTGAGGCCTTGGAAGATTTTTTTTTGTGTTTTTGAACAACGCCCTGCAGTGTCAGCAAGTCTCACCAGAGGTGATTAAAATACTCTCTTCTCTGTTCGAGTCACTGGGTTTTTTTTTTTTACATCTAGCTTACTTTAAAGCAAAATATGAGTAGAGGACTTTATCTTGAATATGTTCATTTTAGGAGGCACGTATCACGTTTGACAGGTCATTTTTTTGAGCCAAGAACCATGCTCTCCTGACATGTCATTCCCAGATTTAAATTGGTGGACACACCTTTGTTTGTGCTAGCACACCTTTTGATCTCTGCAGCAAAGGTCAGATCTGATTCACAAATAATTGCCCAAGTCATCTCAGAAAGTTGAAATAAGCAGGAATGTGATGCACAATCATGTTTGTGGATGTTGACCACATGAACTGTGATTGTTGTAGTGCAGTTTAGAAGTGACTTTCGCATAATCAAATGCACTTAGCTAAACTGTTGGTAAAATTGATTCTCATTGGTGTCATTGACCCTGAAACATCTGTCACCACAGGAAGCAAATCTGAAAGATGTTAGTGTCACTGAGGCAACTTTTTTCTGCTATAGAAAATGCCTTTGCCGTATGAAGTATCCCCTTGATGGTTTCGTGGTCTAGTGCTGACATATTTGGAGTTTGGCTGTGTGAGGACCTAACTTGGGATACACTTATCCCATAGTTGCTTGTCTTTGAAAATTACTCATCTGTGAGTGTTATACATTTGGTTCATAGAGGTGTCAGGCATGAAAAAGATTTTGCCGTTGAAGAAAGTGAAAGCACTTGGTTCTGTGATGCTGGAATGTTTCTCTCGGAATCCCTCCAGTGACTTGCCTTGCGGTAACTTGAATCACTGAAGTTGATAATTAGTTGCTGTGACTTAAGCGGCTGTTTGTCAGCATAAGTATGATGCTTAGTGTGAAACTGTCTAGGTGCTGGGGGTGGGGTGGGTGGAGGGTCATCCATTTCATTTTTAAAAGCCAGTGGTTCATTGGTTTAAAGGTCATGTAGCACCTTGCGTCTTAAATAATATTTTATATACTATTTAACATAGTATTTTTATGTTGATAACCTGCTGAAGGTGAAAATGCATTAGGGTTGCTCTTTAAAAACAATAAAAAGGCTGTATTTTATCTGCAAACAGAATACGACTGATGTCTAACAGTCTCACTGAGCCTGAGTAGTACACAGACTGAAAAATCACTTGCTACATAGAACATCACACTAACTGGCAGCAGTCAGCTGGTTTGCAGACAAGTTCTTGCTCTCTTTAGGTCTGTGAGCCCTATTTGTTTGTCTTGGACATCCGTATTAGTGTCTTGAAATGTAGGGTAGTTGCAATAACACCACAGGTTTCAGACAAATATGTGTTTATTAGCTCTTTTTCTGATCCAAAAAAAAATGTTGTCTGGGCTCGGCCATGACAGTACCACTGCAGCGCCACGTGGCAGACGTATTAAAGCAAGTCATTCCCAAGGCCAGTGGCTAAATTCAGCTCCTCCATTCATATTAATGAACCGCAGAAGCTCCGAGTCTAACTGTAGAGTTTCTTCTCGTGTTCCCTCAAGGGAGGAGGAACCAAGTGAAGGCCAAGACAGGCTCGAGCTGAAGAAGTGTGTGGCATTCACTGTTATGGCCGGCCCACATTAACACGTGCCGTGGATTCCTGAGACACCAGATGGAAGAAATAAGAGGCAGGGCCCTTTAATCGGATGTATTTGGCAGTTTGGCTTTAGTCCTTGAATGGCAGACATCCACTGTGGTCAATAAAAATACTTCCTCCTTCACAACTGGCTTATTTTTTGGAGTCTGTGTTTTACTTTATACACCTCAGTCAAGGGTAGACCATCAACGGCATGCCCCGAATCCTGGCTGTTTCAAATTCGGTAGCATTTTTTAATTTTTACATTTTTGTGGAACACTTTGGCTCAACAGGTCGTTGTCAATCTTGTCCCTGTTGGCTTTCGAGTGAGTTGGATTCTAGGTGCCATTTGGAAGGAAACAAGTGCTTTACCTCTTTGAAATATACATTAATACATAACACAGTATTCTTACCTCGCTACAAACATTAGCTCATGTAGCAGGTGTTTTTTAAAATTGAGTTTAGATATACCTGAGTAGTAGTAGGTACATGAAAATTCATGAAAATCACGTGACTCTTCTTAAAGCACAAATTTTACATCTGCCGCAGTTCCCCGACCCTGTTTTTTTTCCAATTTCAATTGTTCTGTCTTGGATAAAAGCATTAGCCGAGAGAATGCTTGAAAATGCCTTTTCTACGTGTAGTTAGGTTTAGAGCAGTGTCCGCCTTGCTTGGTCGAGGTGCTTCTCCATCCACAGGTGATGTTTGTATGATTTACATCTCGATGGTGATTCCAAAAGTGTTCACTTTGGCTAGACAGCTTCCCTAAATGTGAGGCAGAAATATCCCGGGGGTGGCCATGCATGGAGAGCCCGACTTGGCTCCACAAAGGGAACATTGAGACCTTCAGCTGCTCCTGGTTTGTGGCCACTGAGCCGCACCAACATTTTTGCTTGTTTTGCATCCCGAATGATTTATCGGCTGTTTATTTGCCAGCTGTCTGTGACGTGGCAAACACTGAGTGGAGGGCTGCCAGTCATATGCCACCTGTGTTGAGGTACAAGACTGACATTTTACTGCATGCACTTGTACTGTGTAGCATTTTGGATATTTTCTGAGGTCACATAGTTGTTTATGTACCTCAATCAAGGTGTGCTTTGATGGGATTTCGAGATGATTTTATAGTCCACACAGGCTGTATTTAGGATTTGCACACTTACAGACACAACCTTCGCCTTGGTGAATCATTTTTGATCACTTTACAAACTTTCCAATTACCAAGATGTAATTACAGTTGTCACCAAACGGTTTTTCTTGTATTCTCCCTTAAAATTTTTACAATAAAAATGTTATTTGCTTCTTTGTTGTGTATAAACAAAACTGATTGATTGTCAATGTTTATTATATTACAAATTATTGACTTTATATCTGTTTATTAAGTTGGATTGTTATAAATTATTTGTGTAACTGACACTTGAATTCAAGATTAATCACTGAAGTACTGTACGCTGGTCTGTTTTGGCTTAAGTCGTGCCTCACGACCTGCAGCCCAATAAACTACCCATCCAAACTGCTGCCTGTTTTCACAATAGATGTTAGTCAAAGTCGAAAGCCAATGAACAACCTTTAAATGGGGTTGGTAAATGTGTGGCAGTTGGGACTTGTTTCTCCTTTATCAGTGATGATATATCAGTTATGTTCACATTGGCACAGCTAGTGACCTTCCCTATTTGTGTATTTCAGGAAGGCATGGGACACGATGATGGCTGATGCATCTGACAGGTGAGGGTGAAGAACTGTCTTAAAATATATGACAGAGAGGATACGGCAGCTGAATGTGTTTTGAAGGAATCCAAAAGTGACATATAATCTAGCACCATTATCATGACTGTTAGTTTAATTCATAGATTGTTTCACTTAAAGTCTAGGTAAATTAATGCAAGATGAAGACATTTTTATCCATTGCTTGCAACTCTGTCCTTTATTTCACAGTTAAATATGTACTATTCTTTAAAGGTAATACCTTACATCCACAATGTTTTGTCCTCAAGTCCAATACTTTGACTGCTTCTTACAGGCTGGGCTCCCAGGTCATCAAGAAGACCTCCTGGGTTGAGAAGGTGCTCTGTCAGGGCACAGAGAGCAGTCTGGAGCAGTGCCGTGTACTACTGTCCATCCCCCACAGCGAGGTTCCCTGTGAAGGCGGCATGTTCGCCGTGGCTCGCTGTGTCCCAGGGACCCAGTTTGCCAGTTTGGCCTCCACTTATGACAGCACATCATGGGTGCCCCACACCAATCAGGTGAGTGCTTATTGGCCTCCACTTATGACAGCACATCATGGGTGCCCCACACCAATCAGGTGAGTGCTTATTGGCCTCCTATGACAGTACATCATGAGTGCCCCACACCAATCAGGTGAGTGCTTATTGGCCTCCTCCTATGACAGCACCTCATGGATGCCCCATACCAATCAGGTGAGTACTTATCGGCCTTCTCCTATGACAGCACATCATAGGTGCCCCACACCAATCAGGTGAGTGCTTATTGGCCTCCTCCTATGACAGCACATCATGGGTGCCCCACACCAATCAGGTGAGTGCTTACTGGCCTCCTTTTTGCTTTGTCTGTTATGCTCAGTCAGAATGACCAGTACTGGTGTATCCGTCTGGATGGACTATTTCCAGAATGGTACATTGCAATTAGGCAGTTTAAAAACCGTTGCAAAACTTTAAAAAGCGCGCTGAACAGAACCCTCTGTTCTATGGGATTAAATGCATGGAAAGTTGGACCACACATGTAAAGCACATTTTTACAGGGTTTCAAAGGCTCAAAATATGTTTTAAGAAAAAAAACTACTCTTTTCTTTGTTGCCACTTCAATTTTAACTCCAGTTTCAGGCATCTTTGGTGTATGTATTTTGACTTGAACCGAACCCGTGAAATAAGATGTGAATTTAAAGGACTTTTATTACAGGAATCACAATACACACATAAAATTGTAAATTGTCGCTCCGCCTTTTAAGGAATCCAATTTGTAGTTATCATGCAGCTGTGACTGAGGAAGCACACTTTATTTGGCACAGATTTTTGGCCAATGAATTAGAGGATGACTGTTATGCTGGAATTTGTTGCTCTGTGTGAGTTACACTGAGCATATGTGTGTTTCCCATTTGTGATGTTCCAGGGTGTGGTGCGACTGAAGGCCGGGCCCCGTCTGGGTGAGGGGCGCGTGGAGGTTCTGCGCGAAGGGAAGTGGGGCACAGTGTGTGACCACCTGTGGGACCTGCCAGATGCCAACGTGGTGTGCCGGGAGCTTGGGTTTGGCACGGCGCGCCAGGCACTCAACAGGGCACATGTGGGCCAAGGTGAGGTGCTCCTACTGTGTGCTCCTGTATCACTGCTGCCAGGGATTCACCCTGATGTCTTGCTTTCCATATTCATAATGAGGTATTTCCTTGGAGTCGCCACTGCAGGTTGGAGTGGCAGTGAGTTGGAAGGTGTACATATACATTAATGTTTGCGTATTTTCAGTTTCTGATTTTGCAAGTTTGGCATTTTGTCATTTGTGTTTCATTTGTAGCACAAATTCAAGAGAACCCCTGGGAGCCATTAGTGGTGTCTGGTTGCTATAGCAATGAGAGACTACATTGATAACCAAGATCAGTGTTTGACTGATTTTTATGGGACGCGAGTATATTTTTCTTATCTTCTGAATATGATTAAATATTATCCGTCCAGCTCAATGGATAATCTTTGTGTGGTAAAACTCGGCTTGAGGGTGAAAAATATCCCTACAAAAACAAAAAAAAGCAATTATTTTCACTCAGAATATTCAGAGCCACCAGATGTGAAATAAAGACTCATCAGTGATTGGCTGGTCATGCTTTGGCAAAGCCTGCCATTGGTCCCCTCTCAGCCCTTAATCCTTAACAGAGAAAAGGAAATACCCATGGCGGGTCATGCTCAGTGGGAAGTGTTGATGTATCAAATTTTGTATTTAGCATTATAGCACCAAGCTTTCACGTGGAAAGACTATGTGGAACAGCTTGTGTAGATGAAGCCCATTCTTTGGTCTGATTTCTGAACCCTATATAATAATTTGTGAGTGAATCTAATCAGAGGTGTTATCTGTACTGTAAACGGACATTCTTACCCAGACCGTATATGAAACAGGAAGTGAATACTATCAGGCTATGTCTGCTTAGTTATACTTTACTGTAGGAGTTAAGAAGTGAATAATCATATACTGTTTAACCATGAAGTTATTTTGGATGGTTATCCGTGGGTGGAAACAGTTTCCATTCATGCGGTTTTCATTTATGTAGTAAAGTACATGATTGAAGTCCCAATAAGTCCTGAGAAATTTTTCTGTAGTTACTTGGCACTTTTCTCAGAACTAGCCGTAATTGCTGGAACCCGGTGGCTTTTCCTGTGGATCTGGACAGGCTTGGGATGTATCGCCATCTTTGCCCAAAAAGCCTTTGTTTGGTTTAGCTGATGAACCCCTCAAGAAAAGTGAAAGGAGCCAAGGTCGTTAAGAAATGTAACCTTTTCCTGTGGCAATGCAGGCCACTAAATATACAGCAGTTAGTGAAGGCACTTATTAGCCTGTAGATCAAAGGCAGTTGTAGCGAACACTTGTGCTGTGCTGATCTGAATCTTGATAATGAGCTTGGTTCTGTCGATGCCTGGTTTATTTAACAGATGCTTTTGATCTCAGCCATGTAAAGTGAGGATTAGAGACCACTGCCATTTAGAAATGTCTTCACTATGGGTGGTGTGTGACAGCATCTACACACTAGAATGCACTTCCCCACAGTTTAAACAGTTTGTAAATAAAATAATAAAAATTATTATTAAAAGGATCAGACTCAATTAGCCAAACTGCTATTCTGAGGATTGTGGGTGGGGAGCCATACAACATGGGTTCCTCTTCCTTATTCCTGCTGCAAGGTCAGAGGTTATTGAAGGTTGTTGGAGTCTACTGGTAGCGAGGTAACGGAAACATATGTCCAATTTAACTTAGGAAAATCTACGGTTCAATTATTTTAAGTCCATTATAGATCAGCACAAGGTGCATCAGAAAACCACACCCAAAACATTAAGCTCTACCACCAGCTATTATTTTTTCATTTTCAGAGAGCTAAAATAACTTACTGAGATGATCCATCATGTCCTCAGATGCCAAAAAAATTACAGGGGCAGAGAGCTGCCATTTCCATCTCAAGGCCATGGTTTCCGAGTCTTGGTATCAGTGACGTAACAACCCCTTGCTTGTGGCTCCTCACTCCACATTAAAACTCAAGGCTTGGTCGATTTAGACCAGCGATCCTCTCTGCAGCCACTCCTAAAGTATTTAGGTTAACATTGTCTGTCAGTGGGTTATATCAATAACACAACTGACAACGCAGTGAAGAATCAGAGGATGAGCTTCCCAGGGATTCTCTGTCTTTCTGGGACTTTCCCTGTCTCTCTGAGGCTTTTTGCTTCTTTTCTTCTGTGGGCCGCAGATTTTCTTCCCGGACTTTTACCTCTGGATCCACCCCCCTGTGGAGCCGTGGTCTCCACTGGATTCCACTTAATGACAAGTGTCTTTGGCCCTAGAAGTCGAACTCAATCCCATCATTGTCTGTAAGAGCTAGAAACAGTCGGCATGTCTGTCTAGAAAAATGCCATTTAGAAGTGCCTTCATGTTGACGCGATGTGATTGGTCTCCCAGTGCAGACTTCCCATCGACCCCTTCCCTTGTCACTCCATTATCTGAGAGTTATACATGTTGAGATATGTTTGAAAGTGAATTCTCAATCAACACATTGATATGTTAAGACATTCCAATTTATAGTGTATTTACAGTACATGTACATGCATTATTATGTACAGTACAGTCAGCCGTGCTACAATGCGTAATATCATACTTAGAATCTGTTCTGATTGATATATTGGTACCCAAGTCCAATTCAATGTGGAATTGCATTTGTATTCGTGCGATTTTTAGTTATTAGAGACGCACTATGCAAACTAAAAAGCCATATAGTCTTTAGAAAACACTACTTGCACACAAAAACAAATATGAATGAATGATAGTGATGTCCAATCCATGAACAAATCATTCTAGGCAGTCGACAAGTTACGGGGTTCAGCGTGGTCGGTTGAAGCAGTTACTAGACAATTCTTATGAGACTCAAAAGACCCATAGGAGATGTTTACGATATAATTTATTAATGTATTATTATTTCTTATTTAAAAAAAGAATACAGTTACATTTTTGCCCACTGGTACCACTGTTTTTATAATTAGATTCATTTTGTTTGCGTTAAGTTAATAGGTGTTGGGGTTGCATTCCCCTAACCTTATTTTCCCAATTGGATATTTGTATTTTAATACGCAGTTTTAATGAACACAAGGTTTTTCAGGAACGCATTAATCTTGTTGTAGCAGGACTGACCGAATAAATGTAATTATCTTGTTCAGTGCATTACCAGTAGTCTAGTGTTGTATATTTTGGATGAATATGGTGGCTTAGTGTGTGTGTTGAGTTTGCATGGTCTCCCTGTTTTGCTTGGGTTTCCTCCTGGTATTCTACTCTCCTTCTGAAGTTCATAAAACATGCGGTTAGGTGAATTGGTGACTCCAAATAGCCCATAGTGAATGATCCCTCTTGCTTCCTGGAGTCTAGGCTCTTCCCTGCCTGGTATTGCATAAGTGGTTGGAAAATGCACGCTTATTCAGACTGTGAACACAATACTGAATGTGTCATCATTGATATCATACTATTATCTCACTCTATCTTGCTCATTTGATTTCCTCTGCTGGCCCCTGGAAGATGGGCTCCCCCTTTGAGTCTAGTTCCTCCAAGGTTTCTTCCTTTTAGGGAGCTTTTCCTTGCCACTGTCACCTCTGGCTTGCTCTCTAGGGGCTTTGGCCAGGGATAATGTAATGCTCTTTGAGACAACGTAATGTTGTGAAAATGCTCTGTACAAATACAAATTAATTGAATTGAACTGAACGTCGACGTGAATTGAACTATAGCACTCCAGAGTGTAAATAGAGTTAAAAATGAAAAAGAAATTTTGTTTTTAAGTTTTTTTGTTTTATTCTGTCTGGAACATTAGAGCATACTGTAAACTGCACCGCTGCTTAATTGGTGAGGACTGCCTAAGTGCTTTTTAATTAAAGGAGGAATAAGCATGAGAGGCTGAAGTACGTTTCTTAACAAAGGATTTTGTGCCATTCTGATTGATGCAGATGAAGTGCTTTAGGAACCATTTGTGAGTTATGCGTAAAATGGGTAGCTGTATAAATCAGCTGTGCCAAGGCACCAGGCTGACGGCCCGCACTCCCCCTGCAGGGACGGGCCCCATACACATGAACTCTGTGCAGTGCACGGGCACCGAGAAGTCCATCTTGCAGTGCCAGCACCAAGAAGCTGCCTACTGGACTTGTAAACACTCCCAGGACGCGGCGGTCCGCTGCAATGTGCCCAAGACGGGCCTGGAGAACACGGTGAGACCCATTCCTACACAGTGTCACCATCATCAGCCATGAAAAAGATCCATTGGGTGTTACAATGTTGTTTTGCTTTTTGCTCTCTTTCTTCCTTCCTTCATTAGCTTGTGTGGTTCAAATATGGCTCCACCCACTTTGATCCTGACTCCTCCCCCTTTGATCCTGACCCTACACCTGACCTGACCACTCCACCCCTTTTGATCCTGACTCCACCCCTGACCTACGCTGCTGCCCCATACAGGTGCGCCTCGTGGGTGGCCGGGAGCCTGCTGAGGGCCGTGTGGAGGTGTTGCTGGACGTGGGTGGTAGGCGGCGCTGGGGGGCCATCTGCAGCGAGAACTGGGGCCTCACCGAAGCCATGGTGGTGTGTCGGCAGCTGGGCTTTGGCTTTGCGTCACGCGCTCATCAGGTGAGCGGAGCGTCATGGCCGCCACCCCGTGGGCATGTGGGAGTGCTGAATGTAGAGAGAGAACCTGCTGTTGTGAGAAAGCCTTTGAATATGGCGTGTAAATCACTTCGGATTAAGTAAGTGCTCAGCGAGGTCAATGCAAATACTATAAAATACTGAGAACAGCCTTAAAAAGGCCTGTGAAATAGTGTAAAATTAACATTATTAAGCTAAATCAGGTGCAAAACATTTACTTAAGTTGCATGATTCACTTCTTTTTCCACGTGTCTACATACTATAAGGCAGATGAATGTGGACTGAAATGAAATTCCATCCCATTAGATCCCAAAGGACAGGATAATTACAGACAGATTATGAGGTGCTGGGCACATTTTAAGACCCAGGAGTATTGATATGAGCAGCATTTAAATATTCCTTACTAATAGTAATTTAATAATAGCCTGAGATTGGCCTAAATTACATCATTATTGCTGCATATATTTAAAAATGTACTCCCTAATGTCTCATTTCTCCCCAGTCCTCTACATTTCCATGAAGTGTTTCACAGGTTGACTTAGTGTTCATATTTTGGAAGGCTGTTCTCCTGTGCAGTTATTTCCCAAACGGGTAATTGCAGGCTTTACAAGAAAGAACACGTGACCACTGCAGAAGAACGAGTCGGAAGAAAAACAAACTTAAAATAGGTTTTCGTTGCTTGGATTGGCCTAAAAATGTTGGTGTTTTAATTTTTCTTTCTAGATGCTTGTGGCAAGTACATATGGAAAAAAGCATGCTAAGGACTGTTAATGACTGTGGTTATTAGTGCTGCTGGTTGCTAATCTTCAATGGGATTAGCTGTGGGCACCGCTAATGACAACCCTCTTTATGTTAAATAAGATTAAAAACACAACCGCTGCTTGTGCTGTTGATGTCATGTGATGCTTAGGGTATCTGACCGCGGTAGAAAGAGTAAGCAACAAGATGGCACTGTTGGCACTGGTGTTACATTAGCAAGACGTTAACCTTGGCTTCTGGATTACTGCTGTGCAGGAGACCTGGTTCTGGCCCGGAGACCCCAGTACCAGTGACGTGGTTCTAAGCGGGGCACACTGCACGGGGTCCGAGCTGTCCATCCAGCAGTGCCGCAGGAACAGCCAGGTGTACTGCCCTCGTGGTGGTGGGACAAGGGCCGCGGGCGTCAGCTGCGTGGAGAGTGAGTAGCCCCAGCAACATCAGGCCCATCTCCTCATACCTCCATTGCAGAAACACTCCACTACACTCACGCCCTTTACAGTGGAGCTCATTCAGGAGGACGCTCAGGGTAACGGCTGTCAGTACCAAGCTTTTATTATAGTATGTTTTATTTATTTAGCAGATATTGTACATTATTTTTGAGAAAGTAGCATCAGTCTGTCCTTGGAGCAATTGGGGATTAAGCGCCTTGCTGAAAGGCCCAATGGTGAAACTACTCTATTGATCCTGGGATTTGAACCGGCAACCTTCCAGTGACAGGTATCCTATAGCATCCTAACCATGGAGCTACACACCAGCATTGTATGGAAGATAACCGCCATAGATTGCCCACAGTTGTGGTTATATTTGTTGTTTGTCATGTATCGATGATAATGTTCATCATAATGATAATGATGATAAGTGCGGGGGGGGGGGGGGGCGCGCCGGCCCGGGGGGGGGCCGCGGGGGGGCGGGGGGGGGCCGGCCGGGGGCGCGCGGGAAGGGGGGGGGGG
>JABFEA020000044.1:3782974-3819974 GCA_019775915.2 Cyphomyrus plagiostoma
CCCACCCCGTAGCGGCCCCTGACCTGGTGATAGACGCCCAGCTCGTGCAGGAGACAGCTTATCTGGAGGACCGGCCTCTGCACCTGCTCACCTGTGCCCACGAAGAGAACTGCCTGTCCTCCTCTGCCCACCGCATGCAGTGGCCCTACGGGCACCGCCGCCTGCTGCGCTTCTCCTCCCGCATCCACAACATAGGCCGCGCCGACTTCCGCCCCCGCGCCTCCCGGGAGGCCTGGGTCTGGCACCAGTGCCACAGGTGGGCGTGATGCTGCTGCGAGGACCAGTAATCTCTGCTTATTACCATCAGTCTAACCACGCTTATCAAAATTGTCTTCTCAGATCCTGCCCACCACACAACCACCGTCTCGCATGTTTCTGTCAGTAAGAAAGATGTTTGTGCAAGCGGCAAGATGTTAGTTTTCATTTAAGATGAACTGCAGTTCACACAGGATTGTTTCTGTTGGTGGAGGTATTTAGGAACACATTTCAGGACAAACATGACACTGAAGAAGCCCTTTGCATGACCAAAGTATGACAGACAAATATGGCCCACATGTTAAATTCTGCATGAGACCCTGCAAAAATGTGATGTGATAATCAAACTGTCAAAATATAAATGAGCCTGGTGGGCGCTGATGGGGAGCCCAATTTCCCTGTTTACAGACATTACCACAGCATCGAGGTGTTTACACACTATGACCTCCTGACCCTCAACGGCAGTAGAATCGCAGAGGGCCACAAAGCCAGCTTCTGTTTGGAGGACACCACCTGTCCCGACGGTACGTCTTTATCTCTGCTTTTATCATCAGTCATCATTTATAATAGCTTCTTTACATGTCCTATAAACAGCCACACGTGTGATTCTGAAGAAGCTGTGACGGTTTGATGTGCAGGACTGCAGAAACGCTATTCCTGCTATAATATGGGTGACCAGGGTGTGACAGCGGGCTGCTGGGACACGTACCGCCACGACATCGACTGTCAGTGGGTCGACATCACGGACGTCAGGCCGGGGAACTACATCTTCCAGGTCAGAGGGCATGCAGGTCATTGGCCGTCCGTTCTCGTCGACGTCAGACCGTGAGCTAAATAAGTCACCTTCCCGAGTAAAAGTTGACTACACAGCAAAAGACACAACAAAACAATGATGTTTGTTTACCTGGTATTTAGATTCTTTATTTCACCTCACTTTGGAGAGTGTGATTTATTGCACAGGAAGTTTTTTGCTTTGTGTCTGGAAGCAGAGGCCATTCTAAAGCTGTTGGACTGGCAGACAGGACGCACAGGGACACAGAGATTCACAGCCAAGGTGCAGACTGTAATTAAATAAGGGAAAGTCTGCCTGAATCGTTTGCATTCATTAAGGCGTAGACTCTTCTGGAGAAAAAAACGAGCACATGGAAAGTGTGTTTACAGCCATTGTGTCATTTTCACCACTGAGAAAATGCTTAAGAAGTACAGTACTGAAATTGGTAAAATCATCTTTATCACCCCACAAATACCACGGTACCTCCCTCCTGTTCTTTCTCCTCCTATACCAACCATAGTTCTGGTCTATTTTTATTATCCCCTGTCATTTTTCTACACTGTCTCAAAAAAATATATAATTAGTATAACAGTAACTGCAGTGATGCCTCCCTCTGATGCTGCCCTTAATGAAATCTCTGTCATTTTCTTGCTGAATCTTTGTTAACTGTTTCATGGCAACCATGTTTGGGGGGGGGGGGGGCACACTATATAAAAGTTTATTGTATTGAATTTAAAAGCTGACTTTATTTTGTTAACTGTATCACTTTGCATGATGGAGCCGTCTGTTTTCTCTCTGTCGGATAATGCTTTAAGAATATGGCCTTGATGTAAAGGCTTTGGAGAGAATGCAGGACAGTTCCCCAGGTTCCCTGTTCTGCTGCTTTGCTGTCTATGTGTGGCACATGTCACCAGCACACATCACCAGGGCCTGCATGTGGCAGGATCCAGTATGACCTAATAAAACAGGCCCAAAACCATGGATACGTGGAAAACTGCTTTGGAGATACAGATGCAGCATTTTAATTTAAAAGGGAGTCTGCTGACTTTACGGCGGGCAGCAGTGTTATATCCATGACAACAGACTCAGAGTTACCTCTTTATCCTAACATAATTAGAAAAGCTACTGTAATTAACCCCTGCCCTCCTTGGGCAGGGGGGCTGTTGGCGTGTTACTGGGCTATGCTATTGTCAGTTCTGACTGTGGGGCGTCTCAGACAGCGACCATTTAGTGTGCTATATAGCGAACCTCACTGAATTACAGGGTGTAACTAAAACCTAAAGAGGCCATTTGGCGGGATGTACAGCCCATGACTCAGTGCGCTGATGTCCCCCGTTACACAGCAGGACCTCTTTCCAGCTATGCTATGGGCCCCTAGGAAAATAAGCTTTCCTGCAACATTCATCTTTCTTTTGTTCTTGATGAGATTTTTTTTTCCTATGATTTTTTTTGGGGATGAATGCTCACATGATTTTTAATGTATTTCCTGCCTGAATGTTGTAAAACCTTTTTAAATTACTCAAGCATCTGCAGCATTTTCGTTTTTAAGTCCTTAAGTTTTCCATGCATTTTATTTTAGGGATGAACTTCTAAAGAATGCCATCCATAAATGTCTACTGAAGAGCCTGGGGAGGGCTCATATTTTCGTGACACTTTCTGCATACATGCGTGAAGTGTTGAGGACTATACCACTGACGGAGGTCTCTCTCCTCCCGGGCGCTCCTCAGGTGGAGGTTAATCCCTCGCTGGACATGGCAGAATCTGACTTCGTGAACAACGTGATGCGCTGCCGATGCCGATACGACGGACAGAGAGTCTTTCTGTACAGCTGTCACACCAGTACGTGCTGGATCCGTACCCCTTCGCACCTCACACACGCATACATATACACAGAGTCATGCATGCATGCATACAGCCTTGGCCATTAGCTGAACTTGCTAAACTTGCTCTGAAGATCAGTCCTGGCTCTGTGGAGGCAGCAGTGATGAGACACAGTGCTTAAGGTTTAATCATTTTATTTGTTCATTTTGATCACGATGTCATCCACCTGTCCAGCTTAGACTGCAGGCTCCCCTCATTCAGGTCTCTCGTCCTCTCTCTCTCTCCTCTTCGCCCCCCTCCCCCACATGATCCTGGTCATGATAACCTGTCTGCATCTGGAGTATTCTGACCGACCGCATACTGATGTTATTTCATAGGGCACGGATATGTTCACAATGAAATCTAGCTGCCTCACTGCTGCTTTGCCTGTATGCTTCCCCAGACCTGTCCCCTGCTGTGAGCAGGTCCTCCCATTTTTAATTGTCTGCTGCATCTCTTGGATCTGGCCGTGTCGGAATGAATTTCAGCCTATAACCGGCAGGCAGCCTTGTTGAAACTCACCATTTCTGCCCCCAACAGGAGATGCCTACAGCCCCGAGTCTGAGGACCTCTTTGAGCATGGAGCTCAGATCACAAATAACTTCATCTGATCTGGGCAGAGCTGAAAGCTGGGGGGGTGGGGGTGGGAGCAGGGTCACATGGTAGGTAGGTAGGTAATTTAATGTCAGAAAAATGACAGAAGGAGAAGGGCATGGGTAATTCTAAACTGTCAGCTTGTGGGAGCTATCCTGAAGGGCTCATGCCTTGGGGACAACTGGATCTATGGGGATTCCAGTGCCAAAACAACATTCGGAATGGGACCTTAATGGTAGTTGCCGGGACAGATGTCATCATGGTAACAGTTTAATTTAAAACAGCTCATAAGTTAATAGTTTGGGTCCGATTAAACAGTCTACTCATTTTTTCTTAAATGTTACTTCTTTAAATATTATTCTAAGATATTTTTAAATTATTCAGGAACTATTACAAAGGTTATTTGAAGAAAAAAAAAACACTTAATATATGGCAGTGGACTTGAAACTTGGCTGTCCGTGTTGGAAGAATCCTCTTTGTGTGGTGTCTGTAGAAATAGATCAGGTTGTTTTGTCTTTTGTAAGATCTGTGATATCCATCTTGAAACTGGTGCTTTTTTTCTTGGAATTCATTACAGTATTCTTTGTGTTTTTAATTATAAATACATATTTTTTTGTCAGATTAGGAATAAGTTTTAAATAAATGTACTGTCGCATTTTGTATTGTCATGCACATGTTTTGTGTTTTTTTTTAAGAAAAGAAAAAAAAACACAAGTCATTGTCTCCTGCTATGTTTTGAGGGTGCTGTCATACCATATAAAATTACAGACGACTCACAAGAAATAGCGCACTTTTCCTGTTAGTCCTTGGAATTTAAACAGTTATGTTCGCAAAACTTGTCACCAAAATGATAACCAACAATGGCAGCGAAAATATACCATTTTCTGAAATGTCCACTAAGATATAGCACTTACGTCAGCATGACGACGCTTTAGTGAAAATGTAATTTTCTTTGTTCTACTGGTGATAAAGATAATTAAAACTTTTGTATATTTTGTGTACAGTTTGCTTACATGTGACTCACAAAGAAAAAGAGAAATAAAATCTGACTGAGTGTATTACTGTTAAAAGAAGCACCCAACCAAAGAATAAATTTAAAATAAATGCTATTAATATTAGTGAAAGAAATGTTAAACATGTTAAATTTAAGTACTAACAACCTGTACTGGAAACATCGAGCAGTATTTCGGTACTGTGTGGAAAACCCACTTAAAAGCATGAAATGAGTTTGCATGGGCACCCATGAGGACGTGGTGGTCTCTCCCGGAGCGAGGGGCCAGGCGGAATGGAAATGCCTGGACCTTTCGAGCCGCCCTTCAGCTCCTGGGCCTAAACCACTTTAACAGACATTATGGGTGAGGAGATACCACAGAGTGGAAAGCCGGCTTTGAAGGGAACGCTCCACCTAAAAGGGACGGCAACGGTATCATTTCATGTCTATTTTAGACTGTCTGACTGTTTGTTTCTCTTTCCTGTTTATTGTTTTGTGACGCCCAGTTACCATCACTCTGTAACCCGGAGACCCAACAGAGAGATTCCATCAATTACAATGACATTTGTTCTTTTGATATTATGACAGCACCAGTGCGATTGACCCTGCTGGTATGCTAAATTGCTCTCTGGTAGGCCTTTATGTGCTCTCTCTTAATCCCTTACCTCATTTAATTCTTAATGGGAATCTTAGAGGTTAAAGGAGTTTAAGACTGCCCACAACCCCAGATGAACTCTCCCTCAAGTGAACAACCAAAAGCTCAGTGTAGTACTGCTCTTGTTGAAAGCCCTAATTCCATTAAGATATATAAACGCTCTTCCTTCAACATAGCAAAACGGGAATTATATTCAGATTGCCTGAAAAAGTTGCAGGTCAAGCATGCCTTTTATTATCCGGCAAAATAAAATGCAAGATGCTTGCAATGGCATTAAAATAAAATACTGCACAATGAAATGGGAACATCTGATGACAGTGGGGAAAAATACTGACTTCCCATACATATTAGCAATATACTTATGTCTAGGTTGTTTGTAAAGGAGTTAGTCGGTATACACATGCTTCTTTTTTTTTAAAGCGCTGAATCAATTTCGGGAAAAGAACTACCTCAAATTAGCCTGAAGTGGGGATCTATACTGCCCGGAAAGGCCAAGACATCACATGATGCAGACCGACCGCAGGCATTAGAGCTCAAATGGAATTGTCTTTCACTGTAATGCCTAACGTGCCCGTAGGTAACGGCGGCGACTGAACACTTACAGACATGAACGCTGCAGCTCTTCACCATTATAGGGAGTGACTATGTCAGGGCAGAAATAACCTACCAAACAACCGGAGCGGGGGAAAAGAATCAAGCAAATAGAAAACCGTGCAATTTTGTGCACGTATGTAACGGCTGACATTAACATGCACATCTGTTAATGTAACCTTGCAGAACATCTGTCAGAACAATACAGTGACGTACTGCGGCATCTTTAACATCAGCACTTAACGAAACGTTTACTTCACTTCATCCGAAAGCCAGTAACTTGTTCCAGACAAATGCACACGTGTATTGCTGGGAGATTGCTCTTCAAGATCATCTGTGTCCTCGAAAAACCTTTTGTCATACCAGAGCAAACCTAGCTAATAACATAAAATTTAAAAAGCCTGCTTACAACGTTGGAAAATACTTCACTTTATCAGACGCCGATTTTGTGTTTAGTTAGATTGGTTGGGCATTTTACAGTGCAACTACGACATTACAAAATTTAAGACGGGCAACCGGGATACAACGGCAAACCAACGATCAAAGAAAATGAGAATTAATGAAGACTCTTTGTGGCACTAACCTAACCGAGGGAGTGGAACAAGCAAAAATAGCTCAAGAGTACGCTTACATCCGGCTGAAAACACTTTTAGACACGCAGGGTTTCTTGCAGGCGTATACACAAATGCAATCAAGCACTTAAGCAAACGTGAAACGCGGCATTGCCTTCAAAGTAAGCATTCATTACTCAGACAAGCAGTCCTGGGCTACCTCGGCAAAATTTAGCCAACCGATTTATTTTGAGAAACCCACAATTTTGCTTTAAAGCACCAAAGATTCTCAGCACGTCGACTTAATTTCTGTTTAAAATTTGGTAACCTAAAAGTTCTTTAGTTCTTCCTAAATAGCAAACACAACTAAACCACCTCCTGGAACCATAAAACCTTTCAGACACCACAATGTGCTCTAAAATGATAGGAAAGGATCTTTTTCTGACCTTTAATTATAAGTTTTTCAAACATTTATTGCTAGATCCCATGACACTGTATACATTTTTAATAGACTTTAGTTTTTATACAAAAATCTGTGGTTATCAAATTGTATGTGCTCATGGAGTTATTTAACTGTCACACAAGCAATGAAACAGACTTCTGTGCCAGTGAGTGTCTGGAAGCTTCTGTGAGGATAGGAGATGGTTATCTTACACCAGTAGCTGCTTAGTGCTACTACTGAGAGATGTGTGATGTGTAACTTAAAAACCAGGCAGACTGACAAACTGAGGGAAGGTAGGGAAAAAGATGACAAACTTTCATTTTTTTGTTATGGAAATGCATTAACTCCAACTGCATCAATTGGAAGGTGTACGTGTTAACAATATATTTAAAACGCTAATTATTTGAGTAATTTAAGCTGGTGCTCAATGCAGTCCCACCAAAAATAATTTGAGTTAAAAAGACCAGTCTTCTCATCATGTCAAAAAATACATCTTTGCATCTTTCCTGGAAACCTGGACAGGCGAGCAGAGTCTGATTGGTTGGTGAGCAGAGTCTGATTGGTTGGTGAGCAGAGTCTGATTGGTTGGTGAGCTCCAAAATTCCAAACCATATAAAACGACTGCCATTTTCGAACCCTGAACCCACTAATGTTTGGCATTGATTTCTGTTTACTCCTGGGATGAGTCTGTTCAATGACAGGCAGTATATAGTCTCTGGCAAGAGGATGTGAACTGCCGATGTAGAGACTAGGGCACCGCTTAGGATTTTGACTTGACACACGTTAAGCAGAAACTTCTTAAAACCATTTATTTCATGACAGAAGAGTAAGCATACCAACTTCACAGTAGATGAAAGGGGTTTTAAAAAAAAAAAAATCGAAGGTAGCCAAAAATATTAGAAACTAAAAATATCTGATGTTCCTCGGAAACAAGCCGGTCACATGGTTCACACTGACAGCTGTACAATCCCACACCTCAAGCACTCAAATGTGGAGACAATAAAAATTAAGGGCTTATACCCAGATCATCATAGACCACAGCCAGAAAGGAGCAGGTGAGCTTTTGAGGTTCCCCTAGGCAGCATCACTATGCTAACACTGGCTGGCTTAAATTCACTTGTTCACAACTTATTCACAACTGTTTGACTCTCGTACTGATAGGAATGCTAACATGGCCTTTGAAAATCATGAAAAATGAATAACCTGCTATTTTTAGAAACAAAGTAAAGTTTTGGATACATTTTCTCAATTTAAAAAAACTATGTACATACCAAATATTTTTAATGAACAGCTTATTAGCTTACTGGGTCATATAATTAATGAAAATTTCTCCATTGCCTGGCTTTGCATTTCTAAAAATGCCGCCTTCGTGGCATTGTCTGGCTACATTCTATTTAAAAAAGCCTCCGTGTTTCTTTGCGATCGGGTCATGTGACCTCAGCGGGGCATGTGATCATGGCAGGTGATCATGGCAGGTCATGTGACTGCAGCGGGGCCTGCTCCGAATGTCTGTATAAACTCCAAGTCCCAGCCCACAGCTTCGGCATGCGAAGTGGATGCGCACAAATGTACCCTTTCATGGTCACACGCGTGTTTGGGGGGTGGGTGAGGGATTCACTGGTAGTTTATAGGGAATTGGGGGGGCATCTTCATTCTCATCCATCCATCCATCCATCCATCCATCCTGCTTCACTTCCCTTCCCAGGCGTCCTCTCTCTGCTTTGCTGCCAAGCGCTTTTGCTCTAAGAAGAAATGGACAAAATGAGACCATGAAACCAGAGCAGGGGGACTCATTCATGCCGGTGACATGTTCCCCATTTCAGGGTCCTCCTGCACTCCCCCACTCTGCCCAATACAGAGGCTTTCAGCTGTACATTTGGGACACGATCCTTAACCGGAACGGTGGCAGTAAAAATATCCAGGCCTATTAACGCTTTGTGTGTGACAGTCTCAGCAGGTCTCTTAGTCCTGCTTTATTGCTTCAGAAAGTATCCGTGATCCAAACAAGTGGTTCCTATAAGCAAAGCTGCAATTGGTGGAAAAGGGATCTAAGCTCCCATAAAAACCACCATAATTTTCTTTGGTGCTAAAAACGGCTCAGATCTCTTTAACAGGAATGAGTTTATATCACAGAGCAGCAGGCCACTGAGTCGCTGCCATCTAGTGGTGGGTGCTAAGCAGATGGCCAGATCATGTGGCGGCATTAGTGGGCGCTCCGGAGACAAAGCGGGGAACTGCCCACTATGAAAAACCTTCCACCATGCCCTCGTAAGAACCCCCCAGCTTATTGAGGCAACCTTATTTTTAGAAGTCATATATTTTGAGAAGACCCAACCATAATGGGGAAATGTCCCAGGTTTAGAAGACCCGTGGTGAAAAGCTCGGCGATGTCACCTCGTGCCTCCTGCAGCTTCATCTTCTCTGCCTCGCGCTCTTCCTTGGTCTGCCTGCTCTTCACACCCAAGGCGCTGGTCACCAGGCGACGGGCAAGAGCGGCACTGGTCTGTGGTCGCTCCTTGGCAGGTAGGATGTCGTCTGGGAAGGGCGTAGACACAGGAATACATTGGGTCATACGAAATGATAAACAAAATGGCGCTTCATGAACCATTAGCTGTATTTTTTCACCCCACTAGATGGTGCCCTTCGATTGCTTTTGGGCATCCTCTTTTTTTGAACAGAGAACACCACCTAGTGGAGTCAAAAAGTACAGCAAATGGTTCATGGGGTGCCATTTTGTTCTTAGCCAATTCTACTTAAAGAGCGCAAAAGCTGTTATTCAAAAAGAACGATGGTCATAGAGGAGGGGAGGCTGGCAGGCCGCTATGGGGCACC
The DNA here is from genome assembly GCA_019775915.2 of Cyphomyrus plagiostoma. Classification (NCBI taxonomy): domain Eukaryota; kingdom Metazoa; phylum Chordata; class Actinopteri; order Osteoglossiformes; family Mormyridae; genus Cyphomyrus; species Cyphomyrus plagiostoma. Next base: position 3,792,518 of record JABFEA020000044.1, read on the forward strand.
TGAGCACTGGCGGGCCTTGGCCTTGCTGGCGGCTGATGCCTGTGACAGGGATCGCAGCTTCACCATCGGATGCTTCGACCTCAGGGCCTCTTTGGCTGTGGGGCACAGAATCAGGAGATGGTGTGAGCTTGACAAGGGAGCAACACTTTCATACATGAGAGAATTCAGCAGAACCCAGGCTGCTCCAAAAATCGAGAAGGTTAAAGTATCGACAATAACCCAGGAGATTAGCTGGGAAAGTCTTGCTGGAAAAACAAACCAGAACCAACTAACGAGAAGGCAAAAGCGACAGTCTTTGAACATGCATTCAATTCGGATACTTTATAAACCATAAAAATCTCAAAAGGCTTATAGGTCAATGTGTTAAAGAAGAGGCCTAAGAGGTATGATGGAAGCCAGGGCCGTCTTTGTTTTCTGTCAGACAAAAAAACTTGCTGAAATGCCACCAGTGGCCCGAGTTTGTCAGACTGACCTGTTATTGGACTGGAGAACAGTGCCAAGGCGTGTCTGTCATCCACCCACAGGATGTCAATGCCTCTCTGCCTATTGAGGAGAAGGAAAGGCCATGTGATCATGACATCATCACACCTGACATGCTGTCATAGAGATTGATTCCATAACAGGGACGCACTGGTAGGGCTGGAAGGCACGCATCAGATCCTCCACCTTGAACTCGACAGGGAAGTCGTATATCTCCAGGATGTGGGACAGCTCATCTTCAAAGAGGTCTACCTCCCGCTCCACGGCGTAGTTGTAGTAGTCGAACTCTGGATCCTGGATGGATTTCTTCTTCTTCCCCTCTGTCAGTGAGATCTGGGGGAAAGACGGAGAAAGACGGAGGGAAGCATGCAGCACAGACAAACGGCAGAAGTGTGAGCTGGTCGGGGCAACTTAGCCACAAACGGCTAGCGCCGCGTCCCCTCTCAGACAGCAGGGAAGATCGGTGTCAAAGGCTGGTTCAGCTTGGCATCCATAAGTGGCACTGCAAACTGGCGCAGAACAGAGTGGCTTCCTGTAATTTATGTCGTCAACCATCGATGTGCCCAGCTTCATCCAGAATCACTGAAGCATTCGGATTTTCGTTTTCCTACTCCCTTACTAAGCTGGGCAACAACACGGATATTACACCCAATAGGAGGCGGTTGGATCAGCGCTGCACTGGGTACTGCTATGGGCATGACCCCTCGACGAAAAGCAAGAGCGAAATTAAACGAGTGAGGAAACAAGGTTGACTAACAAGATGAAGGCTTGTGCTTGTTGAGAGGTACACCTCCCCCAAAAGTAGGCTCTTTCTGCATGCTACCTGCTTCCCTGTGACAGGAGCTGTGATGTGTGTTTGGGGCCAGAGGAGCCCATGCATTTACCTCCTCGATCAAGTGCGGGTCCAAACAGTCGCCGTCATCATTGAACAGGGTGTCCCAGCTCTCTCCCTCTTCCTCAGGTGCGCCCGCTGCCCCTTGGGGTGCTTCTGCCTCTCCTGTGCTCTGCTGGAACTTCCCGGCCAGACCTGGCCCCTCGCCCAGCCCCTGGGAGACGGCGTTGGCACCAGGCTTTTGGTGTGGCCCATCTCCCCCGTCCAGCTCCGTGGCGCCGTTGCAGTCTGGGCCCGCGGTTTCCCCAGCCTCACAGCCTCCTTCCTCGGCCAGGTTCACTGGCTTCTTTTTCTTCTTGTGCTTGTCCCCATAGCGGGGCCTCCGGGGCTTGGGGGCCTTTTGTGTGGGGGGGCCTTCCTTCCCTGGCCCCCCCTTTACCTGCCGGGAGCACACTGGGGCCTTTACCTCCCCATTCTCCATCACTGCCCCCCAGCTTGGTTCACACCTGGCAGAAACACACACATATCCTGTTAAGGGGGACTGCCCAATAAACAGATAAAAAGTAAAATTCAAGGAATATATCCAAACAGTCCCAAAATGATCCTAGACCGAAGACCTAGCACAGGACTGAAACAATGATTTTGCATCTTTTTGACCTTGCAGTAGTCTGCTTCGTGCTGATAACAGATCAGTGTCACGATGAATCTCATACTGACCATGCAAACACGACAATTCTGACCAATTCATTGTTACTGAAAATCACATGCATTTACTCTCCAATTCAACCAAAACCTAAGGTGTTATGAAATATTAATATAATACTTAACATCATACTAACGGTAATACTACTAACGGACCAAAAGCAACTACTTAAAAATGCATACGCGGCATGTAGTGAATAATGCAACGACCTAATAACATAATTTAGAAAGTACCACTGTTTTGATTATCAGTTTGTTGTACAATCTCGTTTTACTATATTCATTATAACCAGTATCGATCGTGGAAACCCTGCCGCACGGACTGATATAACCACAGTAACACCGTTTACAGAACAAGGTAACATAATCCTGGGATCTACAAGGTGTACAAAAATACCAACCTAAACAAATCTAACGCTGATTCTCTATTTCGCTGGCCGTACATGCCGTGACACACATGAGGTCACCACAGGTCTGATTACCGCTTAAATTTATAAACTCCGCTAAACGCTTGAATTTACAAACAGCTAGTTTTCAACGGATCGTCAAAGCTTCACAATTGTCTCGAATATCACGACTCTCGTTGTGCAGTTTACCTGTATCTCTTTAGTTTTAACTCTCCAAAACCAGCAAATTTCCACGAAACCCACCACCGGATGTTTGGAACATCTATTTCCGCATGACGTCACATAACTTCCTCGAGCCAGGAGGTGTTGGGAATTGTAGTGTGCCGGTGTTCTGTCATAACATCGAGACGTGCTAGCGAGCCTTTCTGCGCATGTGCAGTTCCACCGTTTTGGGATTAGGGTTACGTTTTAGGGGTTAGGGTTAAGGTAAATGTTTTAAGGGTTTTCGGCGTGTTAGGGTTAGGGTAAGAGTTAGGGTTAGGGCTATCAATTAGCACTATGGTAGGATCTTTTGATAAAGTAGGACGTTTTGTCAGAACATAGGAATTTGAAAAAATAAGTTGAATTTCGTTGGAAGTGTAAAACAAATTCTTTATGTAAAAACTATAGTATTGTAACACATACAATGCTTTACATTTTATGAGCACATTTCAATTTTTTTATACTGAATTTTTATGCATTATCATCACTGTTTCTTTTCACCAATCTTCATACCACTGGTCAGTTTGTATATAGATATTTACAGACTCTTAGGAAAAGATACCAAGCTCCCTGTTCTGAGTGCGAATGCAGCTGAGAGATGGCCTTCGAGGATGTCACCTGGAAGAACAAGATGGCTTACGACAAGGTTTCCCAGCCTGGTCCTCGGGGACCAACAGATGGTCCACTTTTTTGTTTCTTCCCGTAACCCTTACAGACAGTCCATATTTTTGCTCCCTCCTAACTCTGCCTGGGAGGTCTCTGAAGACCGGGTTGGGAAACACTGGTTTAGGGGGATGGATAGTCGGATGATAAAGGAAATCCTACAAATTAACAGAGGAACTTAATTGGTGCCGACATTTCTCTTGCATGGGGTTAGGCTGCCAAGTAACAGAGAGCACACTTTCTGCAGGCACCTGAGAAGTTGTTTACTAGAATTGCAATACTTACAGAGAACTATTTCTTGGTTATGCATTCATAAATTATGAACCATGACATGCTGGTGAGGTTCTTTCTGAAGGAAAACCTCAAAGTGGTTTCTCAACCTTCCAGTCAGATGCCAGTTGTTTGCTTTGATTGAATATGTGGATCATTTTCTCTCTTGGGGTTGTTGGTATGAATACATCAATGTGACTCTCCTGAAGAAGCCATATGTTCGGAATCAGGAGTGAATGAGGTGCTCACGGGATTCTGTAACTCCATGTTGTGGAAGTTTGCCCCACTCTCTGTTTTGCTGAGCTTTCAAACTATCTGGACCTCCACCTTTTCATATCCTAATGATCTGTCAAAAGGTTCCTGTGAATAAATCCTGTGAGCACTGGTATGGTTTATAACAAATGGTTCTTGCAGAACCCAGAACCAAAAAACTCTGCTTTATCCAACTGGAAACACTAAAAAACCGGAATACCCTAGACTCCTATTAACTTGACGAGTTCCAGTGCATGTACACTGGAAGATCTTTCAGTGTTGCCCTTTAGTAAAAATGTATGCACTTTTTGACTGAATGTGAGAACAGTCTGATATTTAGTGGAAACATTATCCAGAAAAACTATCATACTTATATTCAGGAAATGGTCCATAACCTTTGTTCCTCTGCAAGCAGAATTTGCCAGGTAGGTGGCTGTGGGCAAATCGAAGTCTGCAAAACCAACAGCCAGATGTTCACACAACTGGCACCTGAGAAACTTGACCAAATTTCTCTGGCTGAAGAGAAAACCAAGAAAAGTCTGGCTTTCTTCCCAGGGAAAATGCTGGCAGTTTAAATCCCCATCAGGATTCTTCAGTTTGGTTGGGCCAGTGGTGCCATGGAGACAAATGCACCTCCTGCCAGCTCTGCCTCAAAGAGCCTGTCCGACGGAGCCTGTCCTGCAGAGCCTGTCCTACGGAGCCAGCCAACTTTCCAGTACCCCAGGCAGGTTGTGAGAAATGGCCAGAATCTGGCAGGCTGTGGCCTAAGAAAGCAATAAACTCCACGCCACCATGACTGGGAGTTTTAGGATGCAATTTATTTGTGTGTGTTTCTCCTTTGCATACTATTTAACTCTGTAAAGCATTGGTGAGTATCGGTGCTAATGGGAACTGTGGTGTCATCTCAGAATATCTAGGCAGACGCCCTGATCATAGAGGACAATGCAGAGATTCATAGACTTCTATTAAAACAATGGTCACTTATCAGAGGAGAACCATGGAATTTCACAAGCAGTACTATAGACTTACCCCAGAGTAGCAAAAATACCTAAACTTTGCATTCAATTGATCCTTCGGTTTAAATACATAGCAGGACTAGCATAATAAATTAATGTGATTTTTTTTTTGAGTTTTTGGGAGTTTTGCGAACGCCGCAGACAACAAACAAAAGGTTCAGCCTATCATTAAGGCACAAAATACATGTACAGTTTCGTTTGGAGGACGCCAAATGTGTTTACGGTCGCCTCACTTGCAGTAATTCCACAGTGATACAAGAATTTTTTGATGTGGAAAGGTACAATCTCTTCCTGACCACTAGATGGCAACAGAGAATTGCTTCTATATGAAAATGGAAATTAAGCCCAAGTTGTAAAAACGGAAAGAATGAACTGGATAATCACAATCTATATGCCATTTTCAATACATTTTGCGACTTCTCTTACTGCCCTCTCCCTGTAAACAATGATGCCCAAGAACATGTGCAGGTACACAAATGCATGTTCATCCACACTTGCAGTATAGGTGCCTGGGCGTGTATTTACATGTATGCAGATGTATAAATCTGTCACTCTTCTAGTTGCTCATCTAGGCGAAGCACACATGGAACTTTTAGCCTGTCCCAGGTAACACATGTCACCACTGAGACGATGCAGTACATTGCCTGGTGATATGAGGCAGCACAGTTACTACCCAAAGGGCACCCACCTTGGCGTTTAAGCATGATTATTAAGTAACCACGCCCATTTTGTGTGGATATGAAATACATTACATCTGCATTTGCATACCTGCACATTGCACTGAGTATAACTTTGTATTTGACAAATAAAATCTCGAAACTTGAAACCTGAACCTTGATTAGTAAATATAAGCTTATTGCAGAACACAAGTGGCACGTGATTTTTCATGATTTTTGATATTTAAAATGCAGTATACATGCACAATTGCATGCACGGGGTGCACGCCTGCACGGGGAGGGATTCCGTTGTTCACTTGGGCCCTTGAGTCAGGTGGCTCCTCACACCTGCAGGATCCCACATAGCAGAAAAGGAACCCTCTGCTTCTGCTCTAAAAACTCTCACATGCCTATTACTGACCCACATTAGCGTATTACTGACATGTAGAAGGATAACATGGCAGTCAGTTGACCTTGGACTCTCAGAGGTTTATTTCTTCCTATAACTGCCGCAGGAACTTTGGTTTCCTTTGTCTTTTGGCTAAATTGAATTTAACTGAATGCATCTTGGGATTTAAAGGTAATAAAGTAGCCGGAACTAGAGCCTAATGAATTTGAATGGCCTTTGAATGTGAAACTTCGCAGGCCATGCAGCTGTACAGATCTCTTGTTACATCATCACATCTTGTTAAATTGTCATCCATCCATCTATTTTCCAACCCGCTTATCCTACTGGGTCACGGGGGGTTCGGAGCCTCGGGCACAAGGCAGGAAACAACCTTGGATGGGGGGCCAGCCCATTGCAGGGCACACTCACACACCAAACACTCACACATACAAACCTATGGGCAACTTAGGAACTCCAATCAGCCTCAGCATGTCTTTGGACTGTGGTGGGAAACCGGAGTGCCTGGAGGAAACCCCACGGGGAGAGCATGCAAACTCCACACACATGTAACCCAGGCGGAGACTCGAACCCAGGTCCCAGAGGAGGTGTGAGGCAACAGTGCTAACCACCGCATCACCATGCCGCCCCCTTAAATTGTCATTAATGGGTTTTTTTTCTCTCTTTTAGGTTTGATTCTCAAGGACCTCGTGGAAAAAAAGGGCCACTTCACTCAGCTACAGCTGTCCCGGGACCAGGAAACTGAGCCCTTCCTGCTAAGAGCTGCTGCTTTTCAGATGGTCACCAGCTACCCATCTGCTGCCGGGACCAGCTGGCTGGACTTCTGTGTTCACGTGAAAATTTAGGTCCATGGGGCAACACTGAGGGTATTTAGGCTCGATAGCAGAACCTGCCCTTTGCAGGATGTTCCGCAAGGCATTCTGCAAGGCTTTGGTCTGGAAATGTCGGCAACAGACAAAACAGAGCAGGAGGTGTGACTCGGAGAACAGATGGCCAAGCTGAGGAGGCAATGGCTTTTGCAGCTGTGAGACAAAGAAGAAATGAAGACGTATCGGTCTGTTGTGGGGATGCATAACGCGGCTGGATGCTTGACACTTCCAGGCTTGTCAAACTTTCACGAGTGTCAGTGTTTGTCTGTGCATCTTTCTCACTCAATCGGACCAGTCCTGGATCAAGCAATTACGAGAACCTCAGGCCGTACTGTAAGGAACATTCCAGGAGAACCTCTGTTAAACTACAAAGCAGGAAAAGGGTAAAAAAATTACTTGAATTAGAACTCATAAGTTGGAATGAGGAATTTGTTTTTAGTTCGCTGGTGTGATTCCAAGTGCATATCGAAGAGAAGCTTAGGGACTATTTAGATGTGTGGGGTGTGTAATGGATTTCAGGGAAGTTCTGGAGTGTTTTCAGAACCCAGCCCATTGTACGCTTTCCGGGCTGTTCTTCACAAGGCCGCTTTCCACCTAACGGACCACCATGGTGCTGTGTCTGGCCAGAATGTGGGAAGTTTCTGTTTGGGTGGTTTATGCCAGGCTGGCCCAAGGTTCTCCTGCATGGTGCCACCGCAAAACTGGCCTGGTAGAAGCTGGTAGCTTGTATACCTTTATTATGGTTAAGCAAAAGCTCAAACGTGAGGGCAACTCAAGGGTGCATAGAAAGGGCCAGTATAATGACCACAGGAGCCTTGCTAAGAGATAGTCCATAATTGAGATAGCCCATAATTGAGATAGCCCATAATTGCTAATGCAGCTAGCATTGCTGCAGGAGAGGCTCAGCTTTGGCTTTATTTGGCTTCTTACCCAACACATGAGACATAGCAGATCAGTCTGTTTACCTGAACTTGGATTATCACTCAGTGCCTGATAAGCTCCCTTGGAGTGACCTTTGGGGAGGGGTCTGACAACTGCAGATTTAATAAGAGTGGCTTTGCTTAGACGACTGGGGGAGAGTCCGGCCTCGCCTGGTAACAATGAAATGTCACTTGTTCCATGGCCAGACTCTCCCTGCTGACACTGACCTTCTCAGAGAACAACGAGGTCTTGTTCACCTGGGAAAGGTTGCTTTAATTAAGGGCTGGGAGACTCTTCAAAGGTATGCGATACTCTTTGGGAAAGGTCCGATAAGGGGAGAGGCGAGCCAAGGTGAAAAGCTCGTGTTTGGATCCTATGCATGATTTTTACCCATAGGGGGCACTGTTGTCTTTTTAGATTTTATAAAGGTTTCAGGTGTGATGGAGCCTCTCCTTAGTTGCTCCTACCCAAGGTTTACTAGGGATCACAGTTTCCCAGGTCCACTGCCTGACATGTTTGCAGGATTCACTGTTGGTTATTGGGGGCCCAATAGTTCATTCAGCCTGTGACTGAGGGCCCCAGAGCTGCACCCAGCCTGTGCCTGAGGGCCTCAGAGCTGCACCGAGACTGTGATCATTACCTACAGGTCCCTCAGCAATCAATGCAGTGACTCCTGATCAGTGCAAACAGAGGCCTGTCAAGCTGATGCCACAACTGTCTCCCTCCAGCTCTCATTGCCAAGTCCTTTGTGGTGTGACAGTATCATGGTTGATGATGTGGGCTTTTTTTTTTTTTTTTTTAAAAAAAAGTCTCTGTCAAGCTACTGATAATAATAAAATAAAAACAAAAGCTTAGGAACGCAGACCGCTATACTGGCTAATTTTGCCACATCCCCCAGAAAGAACTTTTGTTCACTCTTGAAGGACCTCTTGACATCTTTTCCAAATAGTTTCTCTTAGCCTGGCTCCTCTACAGCTGGTTCTTGGGTGGCCTTTCATTCAGATGTTGTATTATTCCCACTGGGGGCTTGGGGGACAGGATGGGGGGGGGATGCAAGAGGGAGCTCATTATTCATTGTGTCTGCTGGAGCCAGTGGGCGCTGGTGATGGAAGAGGTTGACCAACCAATCAAAAAAATGGGAAAAAGCCACACAAGAGAAGCAGCGTGGTGCCCGCCTCCTATCTGCTTTCTGATTGGTAGATGGAGAAAGCAACGGCCAATAACATGGAGGTGACATTTGCTCTGTCTGTCCTTTAAGGGCGAGGAGAGGATACGGAAAGCGGGGGAACCATTTTGGGCCTTCTCCTTTAGGACCTGGAATAACTTTCTTAAGATTGGCCTTATTATACAATGCAGAGTAGTGGTATCCACACACACAACAAACTAAAAGCCTTGAGTGAGCACTAAACAGCTCCCATTGAGACATACAGTCACATGGTCTGTAGCGTGCGGCATTGGAATATGGGAGTGTATGAGTTGGCATGTCAGAACTGAAGCCTGTTTCATCATAGACATGGATTTATGATTGAAAAAAAGGGCTCAAAAGCAGAGGGAAGCAGAGGGAGATTTTGTCTGCGGGGAAAGGAACGGACAGGTCGTCAGCGCACACATAAAATATGTCGACCAGCTTTTCACTAAATGGCAAAAATGTAGGAAGGCAGCTATGTGGCTGAGTTGGGGAAAAGACCATTTTCAGCTGTGGAAATAAAAAAGGTCAGTGAAAATATCTCTCAGGTGGTCTTTGAGCCAAACGGAAACCACGATTAAGCGAAAGGAATTGTTGAAAAGCTTTTTACATTTTTGAGACGGGTATATGGCTGGTGAGTCAACACTTAATCCTCTGAGAAAAAAGCAAAGGGCTTTTTGTGAAGTCAAATAGATATAAAATCCATTAGTTACTGTGCTTGGAACCTTATTGGTTACAAAAAGCACATATTGTTACTGCATTGTACGCATCCATCTTGTATTACTTTCATTGTAGCTGTAAAAATCTGTAACTTTACTTTGGTATAAATGCCCTTTGTATCTTACCAATCTGTTTAGTACGAATCATTTATTTCAATTTAGACTGGCTCATAAAAAAGAATCATTATTCATGCACAGGGTATTGGGAATGGTTGATCGCGGAATGTTTTTTGGCACAGAGAGAATGCTGGGATATCCGATATCTGTACATATTCTTTTTTGAAGACTGTTGGCGTCCAGGCTGACTGGGTCAGTTGCAGCCGCAGAAACATTCAGTGTTTCGCTTCATCGTGTCAGCTGTACCCTGTTCTAACAATCCAGGTACCACAGTAAGGCATCAAAGCACAGGTTGGTACTAGTATGTGTCTCTGACATAGGAAATTAAATACGGTCATTATTTAGCTATCAATCCTCTCTGAAGCTCATCCAGACTGATTTCCTTGATGGTTTGCACACCCAATTCTGTCAACCCGATTCTGTCAACTAGTCAACTAACAATCAAACTGGATTACCTGGCCCAGGAGTGAAGATGGAAGACAAGGACGACAACATGGAGTGTTTGGCCTCAAGCACTGGGTCGAAATCCACTGGAACCCAGCAGCTCAGCAGCCCTTGTTGTGAAGTATATTTCAGCATAATGCTAATGAAATACAGGCAGCTATTGCAGACAACAATCTAAGCGATACGTTTAACTGGATGTGCTTCTGAAGTTGGAGTATTTGAGAGGAAGGATTTGGTGATGTTTGACTGACTTATGAGCAAATGTATGGAGAGCTATGACAGTCCTCTCCTTTAGCTGGGTTTATAACCAGAATTTGTTCATCTAATGTACTTTTTTTCATCTTTCAATACAGTCACATGTATCTTTATTATATGACAAGGTTCCCGGATGCCTTGCCTGGAAGTCCTCTCTGTTTTCTTTGATCAGTATCTAGTTTACGTAAAAGTCGATGATGTGAAGCTGATGGGGTTTGTATGTATAAACTGCTGAAGAGCAGCTGTACTGTGTCCCCAGCTGCATTTTCTTCATTCATATGCCATGGTCTGTCTAAAGCTTATTTTAGCACAGAAAACTTAATAGACTGGGATTCAGACCGGTTCTGGAAATGTGAGTACGCTCATCAGAATTGTACTGGAATGAAAACAATAACCTTAAAGAGACCAGATGATCACCGATCAAGGAAACATAAGGTCAGAGGTGTACAGAGCTGGCGGCTGCTGCACATTTGCATTTGGTTCCATCTTACAGAATACCATGGTATCGTGCTGCTTTTTCCTATTCTGTGTCAAAGGCAAGAACCTCAAGCCTAAATGACCAAAACCATAAATGACAGGTCAGTCTTGCAGGCCAGCTTGGACATGCTTGATCTGTGGGGAGCAGGCATTCGAGATTCTCGGGGTCTCATGTCTTTGAACAACGCAAGCCGACAACTAGCTGGGAGTCGTTGGCTGCACCGGGTATCGTGAGTCACTCCCCCCTGCCCCCATAGTCCCTGACAAAGCAGGTTAACTGTTGGCTTTCTTTGGGTCTCTGGGGAATTGCTGGCGTGACATCACCTTTGCAATAGCGCAAGACGATTAGCGCTTGTCAAGCTGGCTGGAGGAAAGTACGGTTCGTACGTAATGAAAGGTTTTTATTCGTGAGACTGGGATGGCAATGACTCGAGCAGCTAATTACACAGGTTCGGGGCTGGATCTTCTGCCTCAGGAACAATGCCATGTCTGGCTGATGTTCAATTCTACTGAACAGCCACTGGGATGTTACACGTAGATAGTCCTCAGAATCCTTTATTCTGTGCCTCTGCTCGATGACACAACCTATGGTTTTCTGGTGATTGCGCTTCGCCTTGGCAGCTACATGTTATATAGGGTAGAGTGTAGTTTCTTCATCTTCTATTCATTGGATGTAAGAATATGTCAGTTGGCCAACTTCTGGATTGTCTCCTTGAATTTGTTCTTTGTCTCAGTTTGGGCAGACTCTCGGCCTGTTGTTTTAAGCGGTCGATTGCACATGTGTTTCCCGTCTCTTCCATCCCTCTTCTACGCTGTGCTGAAAGCATGTGCTGCTCTCGTCCTGCTCTGCACAGGTATTTTAACCGACCTGTGAATGAGGCAGGGGATTGATACTACTTCTTAAAGGGACAGTTCACCCCGAAACGGAAAAAGATATGTTTTAGGGGGCTTTAGTGCTGTCTATCTATCTCGGTTGTTCTGCTGGCAGTTAACTAGTGTTGTAGATATCGGCCGTAGGAATGTCAGGCTTCTCTCGAATGTAATGGGAGTGAATGGCATTCTTTCTGTGGTGATTAAAGTGCTGAAAAATGCACCAGGAAAATTGAACAGCAAGGTCTCTTACCAGAAATAATCACCCTGTTACTCTATCCACAGACGTTGTAGTGAGTAGTTTAATGTAGGAACTAATTATCTACCGAACCCCACACACCAATCGTATCACTCCTCCGATGATTCAAGCACAAGCACTCTAGCAGTACCTTCAGAGCAGTGACACGATTGGTGGGTGGAATTCAACATTTGGAGCAAACTGCTCCTTTAAGCCAGTCTCTGTATGTTAGGTCTGTAGAGATATCGTTAATATACTGCATCCTCCTCCACTGCATGGTTTACCCTGAGTGCCAGCTCCTGTCTGTCGTTTAGCTCTGTTATTCCTTCGTCCTACTTCTGTAGCGGCTGAGGGGGGTGTCCGAGGCCTACGTGGTTCGTAATTCGTCAGTGGCGTCACGTCCTCACCGGTCTGTCAGCAGCTTGAGGATAGGAAGGCCTCAGGAAGCTCATCTCCCTGGGTCCCGCTGCCCCTGGTGTTTGTAAAGGTGCCTCGGGGTCTTTTCATGCAAGGCTTTGAGCCTTGTGGTTTTTGGAGATTCTCTGGGGGAAGTTTGACCGAAAGGCAGGGCCTCCCTCAGGTCCAAAGAAGACTGGAAACAAAGATTGGAAAATCGCTTTGCTGGTTCTCTTGGGTCTTAATTACACACCCTTACCTGCTGTAAACTGTGAGAAGTCCAATACCATCCAGACTTCCTAAAGCCCTTGTCACGGGAGGACTCATGTTTCTCCTTCAGCTACTATCATTCAGTGGAGCCAGTGCGTCGTGTTAAGAAGAAACGCAGGTGGATTCGCTCCCAGGCTTTGGGTTCCTCCCGCTCTTGCCTGCTCAGCAGGTTTCGAATGACACGGCGGCCTTGAGGCAGAGAGATGGAGAGGGAGAGACAAACAGGACCCTGGAGTTGGTGACATATGGCGCGCCATCTGTCTGCTGCGCTGTGTGGACTGCGCTCGCCGCGGAAGAACAGCATAGGGCCGTATTCCTCACACTCACCCAGGACCTGACTGTGAGGCTGCACATGGCATAATTTCACATTCATGGTGGAGCTTGTTGAATCCATAGCAGCCGCGTTTCAGCTGTCTGTGTTTTGGCGTGAATCTCTGCTTTCGCCACATTCATGACGTCAACCACAGAACCCTTTTCATGAAACTCCATGGACTCATTCGCTTCAGATTATAGCGTCCCTTACCCATCAAAAGTGTAATCCCCATCTATATCTCTTAGTGGCAGAGCTATAAATCTGACAGATAGATCTATCTATCTAAAAACCTGAATATTATGTGGATTCCGTAACAAAGTCGTTTATTGTCATTAGTGTCCATTCACATGCTGGAGCTGATTGGCCTGGCAGGAACATAGGGGTCTAGACCGAGGGTGGGCAGTCTTATCCGCAAAGGGCCGCTCTATATGCAGGTTTTTGGGATAACCTTTAGGTCAGCTGCTTAAACCCAGGTGCGAGGACTCTTTAGCCAATCAGTCCTTCTAATTAGTAATCTAATTAGGGAGTTGCAGCGTAAACCTGCATATAGAGCGGCCCTTTCTGGGTTAGATTGGCCACCCCTGGTCTAGAAGAATGACGCCCTTCCTTCTTTAAGGGGTGTTTTCCCATGAGACAGAAGAAGCTGCAGACTAGAGATGTATTGACAGACCAGTCAGCGATAAGCATGTAGTTCTTCCAGACACGGAGCAGACCTCTAGGTTAAACACGCCCCAGAATTTAATTTCACCCTGGCCGCTGTGGAGGTGAGAGGAGATGGAGCACTCATAACCTGGAGTTAATATCGCGCCAGTCCAGGAAGGCAGTGTGCGGTCCAGCTGGCGCAGTGGCTTCGGGGTAACTGCGCCGACGTCGGCTGCAGTTGAGACTCTTTAGACTCGTGATTGATTAATGAAAACCAATAACTGTGAGAGTGGTAATCGAGGTCATTACACAATGTCGTCATGTATTCCCCTGACAAGATCACTTACTCTTCCTAAACTAGCGGGCCACGCATGTCCTTGAGCGAGCACGACCTAAATAATAGGCCGTCAGGGCCCTGTTCTGTACGGCTTGGGATGCTGGACTATCCGTTTCCTGCGAGCCTCAAATGGTCCTGTCTCCATACGAGCCAGACCACCCCCACCCAACAGCATCACGGGATCTTCTCATCTGTTTCTCCAAGGGCTTCCAGAGAGCACAATGAGAAGGGCTGTGAGGAGGGGGGGGGGCAGGTTGTAAATCACATCTCTTCTCTCTCTGGTGTTTTTATAGCCTCAGCTTAAAATCTGGTTATTTGTGATTTTTTTCTGTCTGAATGGGACGACCAGCTGTATGTCATCTGCAGAATGAACTGATGACTGAGATATCCCTGTGTGAAATGAAAAAGTGAAATCTCGGGCTTTCGGTTTGGCTTATGAGCTGCCAAAGTAAAAAGAAAACTCTGACAATTCTGCAAAAACCTGCCAAGGAGTTGCAAAAAGTTACTGCAAAAAAATGCAGAGGAAGTAAAGATATGCATGTGTGTGTGTATGTCTGTATATATTATAAACTGGAAAAACTTTAGCAAATACAGTGGTACCTCGGTTGTCAAACTTAATCCGTTCCAGACTTCGGATCGAATCCTAAAAAGTTTGAGTTTTGATCGAATTTTTCCCATAAGAAATAATGGAAAACCAATTAATTGGTTCCTGGCCCCCAAAATTGCACCTAAATATGTTTTATTTTCTTTTTAAGCATTTAAACACAAAATACCTCGGCATCTCGTTTCTCAAACTCACGAGAACTCGAATTTCTTGAAAGTTGAACAAACCAGTTTGACCTAGTGCTCGATCGGAATATCATAAGTCGAACAGTGAACACTGACCCAATATAAATTGTACGCGCCAGGAAATGAGTCGTACTGCAATGCAATTCTTACTTGAATACGTTCTTCACAGACTGGACGATTAACCAAATACTGTAAAGCAACACAACATTACAGTAACTAACATTAAATAAACCACTAACTTACGTGTACTATTAGAGAATTTATGTCATTTATTTAAGCTTTATTTTACCAGGTAAATTAACTACAAACCAGTTCTCACTGCCTTACGTGATATTCGGGAGAAATAGCAGATTACGCATTAGAACTGCCTGGGATACAAACGTCATGCGTGTAACTAAACTCTTCAGCCAATAAGAGCAAAGATGTGTCGTCACAGAGCCAGTTCCAGTTTGTGCAGCCGGGTGAGAGGTTGCAATCCATCTAACTGTAATGCATTGTGTGGGATCAGAATGCATTGCTTTATACCAGCGCTGTAAGCAAGTCGAACGCACCCAATGACCGGACTGGGGAAACAAACTGAAACACAGACTTAATACAGAGGACTAATGACAACAACCAGAACAAGCTGATCACATGGGGATCCCACAGGAGATTAACGAGGGGGCGTGACACACGGAAGGAGCAGACGATCGGGCAAGGACGGGGTAATGTTGGCATAATGTCTTTATCGTTTTGGAAGCCATTAATAAAAAATGTTCTTCTTGTTTTATCCTGTTCATTTCGTTTAAATGCTAAAAAACATATTTAGGTGTAATTTTGGGGGGCCGGGAACCAATTAATTCCATTATTTCTTATGGGAAAAATTTGATCAGAACTCGAACTTTTTAGGATTCGATTCGAAGTCTGGAACGGATTAAGTTCAAGAACCGAGGTACCACTGTATATATATTTTCTAAACATCCATTAATGATAAAAAGGATTTTGTGGTGAACATCAATAGCATCTAAATCCACTTCCAATAAAATTCATGAGGATGAATAACACCTATGCTCTGATATGAAAAAAAAAATACTGATGTATAATCAGTGAATGTGATTGGATGTGCCACGCTGTGTGTTGCTGGGAAATTACATTTTCTTTTATGCCTTTAGTGATCCGCTCTGGCAAAATCCATCTGGCAAAGACGCCATCTTCCACAGGTCCGTACTGGAGGCTGCATCAGTGGGGCAGCCATTCAGCTGGATGCTAAATTAGCCTAGAATGCCTTGCTAAGATGCTATTTCTATATGTAAAAGTACTTATATAAAACAGTAAACAGAGTTCACTGTGACCCTTTGCTAAATCAGAAGTTGAGACGTGCCTGTGATTGGTAGGTTGTCAGTTCAAATCCATAAGTCGGTGGAATGATGTCACCGTTGGGCCCCTGAGCGAGGCCCATATCCCTCAATCGCTCCAGGGACTGACTGACCCTACTTTCTCAGTTGTATGTCGATTTGGCTCACAGGGTCTGCTAAATAAGCTAATGTAAAGATGGGTGAATGACTAGCACTATAGGAAGATGAAATGGAGTGTGGTCCTTGCCCTGAGTTTCCTTATACATCTGTGACAAAAATCCTGACTCTCGTATAACACAGAAGCAGGAGCAGAAACTGGTGAGAGGCTTCGGGTCCAGGGTGGCATCTCTACGCCGCGTCCCTGACGGGTGTCACTCGGATCGACTAATAAGCGTATCTGTCATGACCACGGCACCAGTGTCACGACGGGAGGACGGTTAGGCTGCGGCGAGGTCTGGGAAACAGCGAGCGACGTCAGCAAGTTCTTCCGTAACGTTTCTGCCCTCGTCAAAGATAAGCAGCTTTGATTTTTCTTTTGCTCCACTAGGGCATCTGCTGAGGCGGAGAGTAGATTCCCAGAAGAGACCACTGAGAAACCGGGAAAAGTTTTCTTACTGGCAGTGAAGAAGTGTCCCTCTCACACGGCTCCCGCTGCCCGATCGCCGACTTTGTTCACATTGGTGCAGATTCCCAGAGCTCAGCGGCACAGACAGTACATGAAAGCGGGACGTAGAGAGAGCTCCAGAGTAACAGGCCCTTAGACTGATATTATCTCCAGCTCCAGCTAAGTTAAATAGGGCTGAAGAGCAGCATATGAGGGATTCTATGATGCATAGCGAGGTCCGTTGTAATGAATATAAAATCTGAACAGAACTGCAAAGTCCTACCACTGCGAGGCACATTAGGAAGTCCACTCCAACCTTAAACATTTTAATGGCTTTTGGAATTTTTGGAATTTTCATATTTTTACTAGCCTTTCATGCCAAGAGAGGAGAGATTTTTATTAGAATGGAGACTATGAGGCTGATAAATACTTTATTGGGCGGGGTGGGGTTTGAAGAACCGATTCCTTGACAAAATAATTTTCGGGTGCAAATATAGGAAAATTAAGCAAGAGTACAAGCCTGAGTTCTGCAGGACTGGTAAACATCCACCCCTACAAAACAAGCCCATAAAACTGGTAAAACCCTCAAAACAAAAGTACACAAAAGATTGGAATGAAACATATCATTAGACAGAGAGACCCAATGGCAAATGAAGCCCTTAGCTGTGAGTCACAGTTTGAGCATAAGTCCAGAATGGCTGCAGAGCCGCATTCCGCGGAGACCTCCGGAACATCGCGGGCTGTGATACTCCGACAGCTGAGTGCTGCTTCCAACGCCTAGAAGCCAGGGGAAGAAAGTCAGGCGGCAGAGGGAAAGCAGGCCTTGGCTTCAAAAGGAAAAGCAGAACTTAGAGGTTGAAATAAACCAGCGAGGAGGAGATGCAAAAATACAAACCCATGTGATTGATCTTCAAGAAGTTTCTCAATGTTCTCTGATTAAAAAAAAAAATAAGCAAGCTTTGTTTTCCATTTGGATAAGTACAGAGAGACTGCAACGCTCTTCGCCGACCCCATCTTACTCTCCATAGCTTGGAGGGGGGGGGGATCACATGCCATTCCCCTGGAGCTGGGGGTTACAAACCTTGCAAGGGCCCATAGACATATGATTGTTCGATCAAAGCTGGGGCTTGAACAGGCAACCTTCTGACCACATGCCTAGAGACAGAGCCACTCACCACCCATATGGATGTACTGGTACAGAGACACAGGAGTGACCATTCTGGGAAAGGATTTGCAGAAGCTATAACAACAGGGATTATGATGTCACAA
Source organism: Cyphomyrus plagiostoma (assembly GCA_019775915.2). Lineage (NCBI taxonomy): Eukaryota > Metazoa > Chordata > Actinopteri > Osteoglossiformes > Mormyridae > Cyphomyrus > Cyphomyrus plagiostoma. The sequence goes on from JABFEA020000044.1 coordinate 3,810,453, forward strand.
TCTTGAAGAACTATGATGTCACAATCATGAAGAAGAACTAGAGCTGATAAATTTCATGTACTGGATTATCAGTTCTCAGTCTGATCTCATAAGTTTGACTGTTAATGTTGCAGAATTGAAGAGGTATGATGTTCTACCCTCCATGGGAGGATATCTGATGGCCTGAAGATAAATACCATGGAAGATGAACTTCTGAACTTCTGCTAAGCATTTATTTAAATTTTAAATCTCAAGGAACTAAAGCCTATGTAGCAGCTGCCTTCTCCAGAAGTCAGCATAGCATTCTTGTGGTCTCCAGAGAACCTTTTGGAATCTTCTGTTGTCACTGGGGCAGCCTGTGTCCATTGGTATTGTGGCTTACCAGTGTTTACCCAGAAGCTTTGTTTACATTAAAGATCAGAGCTAAACAGCAACAGCAAAAAAAATTGCATCAGCCACTCAGAGTCAAAACAGAAAAATGAGGCTTATCCAAAACTAATAAGCAAGGGATCTGAGAATTGACTTTAAAGGGGCTCCGAGACAAAGCGGAGCAAATAAATTCTGAGAATTCGTGCTCTAAATGCGGCCAGACAAAGGGCAGAAGTGGGGAAGAGGGCTTTTTGGTCATGAAATGTTTCAGTCCTTGGTGGTCTGGTGGCTGCAAGTCTTCTGAATTTTATGTGTGATAAAGGGCTATTTTCCAGCTCAGAAATACATCTGGAGTATTTTAACCACTCATGATGTTCAAAGGTCTGTACCAGGAGCACACTGTTCTGTTGCTTCCCCCCCCCCTAAATTCATACAAACTACTTAGTGGAGATCATTGAATTTTTAAGAAGCATAAATGCTCAGCACGAGGGCCAATGGAAACCACAACTTGGTGGGTTTGTGTAATGGGTAATGAATGATGGGTGAGTAGGAACTTTGACATGCTGTTTAGAACTTCGTGTCCGGCTGTGGAGAGATGCAAGCTCATGGCAAAGTGGCTCGGTTACTCTATATGGATGGTCTTCATGTCCACAGTGACCCCCTGACTTGAGGTTGCTGCGTTGTTTTGATTGGTCCTCCAGGGATCCCCCACTCTTCCGGAGTGGTGGGAACAGCCTCGGGGTCCTGCCAAAAATTTGCAAAATATGCTGCATGTTTACATGCCAGTCAAAGGAAGCTCAAGCGACTGTGAATCTTGTGCCATGTGAGGTATACACATAGAAAGAACCGAAACATAATTTAAAAATTAAAAAATATATAAAAGTTTATTTTTCTTCTGTATTTCATTTTTTAAATGTTATATCCAGGACAAGATTATGCCCTTATATTTATTGTGCCGACGCTTCATGTCTTTGTTGGATTATATGTGTGCGTGTGTGATTTATGCATTGATTAATGGTCATTATGCACATTCAGTTATACCCACGATATAGGCACATAAAGACCCTTTGCTCTTTAATGCAATAATTATGATTTATTTACTTCTTTAAGGCAAATGGATACTTAGTGACCTTCTGTGTTGGCGAATGTGCTCCTCTGCTTTGATGTTTGTCTCCGGGAAGCTCAGCCAAGTCCCACAGGCTCATCGGCCTGGAGATGTCCTCTCTGCTCTTTGGGGAGGAATAGCAGCTCATTCCCCTGGCACAGGGACATTGGTGTGGGAGCGGTGCCACGGAGACAGTGCCACGGGCTCGGGGACGGCTCCACTTTCTCTGAATTCCTCAGCGCCTTCTCCGATTGTGTCTGCGAGGTCTGGCTGTGAGCTAAGTCCAATCCAGTCCCAAGGCGCCTCCTGCTGTGGTTACCATGGCGATGATCCCGCTGGCGGGCTGCTGATGGCTGTGCTCCTCACGGATCCCCACATCCATATATCCAGTTCACACCTCCCATCCTCTTCTGCTTCATTATATAGCCCAAGAACATGGTTCAGCAGGTTAGGACTCTGCGCCTATGACTGGAAGGTCAACCGTTCTAATCCTAGGGTCGGCAGAGCGATTTCACCGCTGGGCCCTTGAGCAAGAACTGTAGCCCCTGATTGCCCCAAGAATACAACGTCTGCTGAATAAATCAATGTAATTTTTATCCTTTAGCTTTGATAGTGTATCCCTCAGGAACTGGTTCTTCTCCTGAAACCCTGAACTTGCCACAGTCCTCCTCTGACCACTTGCCTGCCTTGTGACGCCGTTTTCATTCCAGGCGCCTGATGGGCACAGTATTCATACTGGTTTTTGGAACTCGGTTTGCTCAGAGAGATGCTGAGTCTCCATCTGTCATGTGGCCTACTGGAATTTACCCACAAGGTCAGTGGAAAACAAGGCAGCTCTGCCAATCAGAAAACAAACAACCTCGATGTGCAAATCAGCAGCTCAGTAGGAGACGCTGTTATCTCACACATCCGGGGTTGTGGGGTCGAAGCCCCACCATGCTCCATGTGTGTGGAATGTGCGTATTCTGCCCTTGCTGTGTGGGTTTCTTCTCACAGTCCAAAGACATGCCATCAGGCTAATTAGTGTCAATAAGTTACTGATAATATATGATTATGTGTGTAAGTGTGAGTGCTCTGCAAAACACTGGCACATGCAGGGTGAATGCCAGACCTGGCAAAGTCTCCAGATACACCCCATCACCCTGACCAGGATACATGGTTACGAGATGGATGAAAGATCTGCAAATAAAAGCTTACATAGATTTTGTGGTTCTGCAAACAAACCTTGGAAGCCTGAATAAAGTCCACTCTGGAAGCATGTATTAAGACTCCTGTTACATTTTCAGTCAAGCACACAGTACTTTGTGCTTGAAGTAATAACAGCAGCTTTTGTAACTGATTCAGCCATCCATCCATTTTCTGCAACTGCTTGTATTATTTAGGGTTGTGGAGAGCTACAATTAGTTTCACACACATAGAGCCCAGGCAGAGACTCAAACACTACTCTTACCGGTTGGAAGCAACACTGCTAACCGTTGCACCATCACGCCACCACAACTGGGTCAGGATAAATTGAAAAAACATACAGAAACTCAGGTAGCTCATGTGAGTGATAGCATTTATTGTTTCTTTTGGTGTCCATCATTTATCACAATCTTGCACTGGTAAGTATCCACCGGCAAATTTTCATTTATGAGAATCCACAGCATTAACTACACTTGCGTAAGCATGACCCAAAGTGTGTCATCCTGGACATGTCAGTGTTGATGATGCTGGGCTTCTGCAGCAGGTGATGAACCACAAACTCTTTGGAGACCATAAAATCTCTGGTCGCTGTCAATAGGAAGACATTCCAGAAAACCCCTACAATTTCACGGGTCGCTACATCAACAAAAATAAACAATTGTATCAAAGGATAGATATACAGATATGTAAACTTGGTCCAAGTCAAAATAGTGCCCTTACTCCATCCACTCATTCAAGAACCAGTCCATAAATTACCTCCCCCTTCTCATTGGCTCCTTGATACATAGTTCCTCCTCTTCCTGACTGCTTATTGGGTTCCTTACTCCATTCTTATTCATAGTCTAGTCTATAAATACCTCCACCCTCTCATTGGCTTCTTGATACATTGTCCCGCCTCTCCCTGATTGCTTATAGGGCTCCTTACACCATTCTCCTTGTTCATGGTCCTGGCCATAAATACCTCTCCCCTCTCATTGGCTCCTTGATACATAGTCCCACCTCTCCTCTATTGCTTATTGGGCTCCTTACGCCATTCTCCTCGTTCATGGTCCAGTCCATAAATACCTCCCACCTCTCAATGGCTCCTTGACACATAGTCCTACCTCTCCCCTATTGCTTATTGGGACCTACCCTCCATTCCCTTTCGAAGTCCACCTCCATTCCAAACACCACACTGAGTAGAAAGCTGGTGACTAACCTCACCAGCCATCTCATGCATAGACACCACAATGAAGACCACATTACTAAACCTCATGCTTGGTTACAAACTCTCCTAAAGATCTGCTTCACGTCTGTGTCAGGAACGGGTACATTCACATGGCCAAAGTTCTGAGGAATCAAGATGTTCTGCGTTTTACTGCCGGCCAAAATAGTCCTGTCGAAGAACAGTCCGAGGAACCTTTGGCAAGTGGTTGATTGCTGTTGAAGCACGAGGCTCCATGACAACCAGATTCCATCATCTTTGTGAGAACAGACCAAAGACAAGCTTCCTGGACTCATAATGATACACCAACCCCACTATGACTGACACAGAAACATTCCAGATAACCCCTCCCCTTTCACACTGGTCACAAAATCCACCACCCCTTATACCCCAAAGTATCTGTATACTGTACATTATATCACTAACAGCCCCCCCCCCGCCCGCAGACACTCAACCATCCACTGGGAGAAAATTCACAGGTGTGGGGGGGCTATAATCCTGATGATTATTGTCACAACCTAAAACACATTATGACTTTTTGTTTTGTTCCCCCACGTCACACCCCCCACGCATACAGAAATGGCTCCATGCACTGTAAACTGTACATCAGGCTCGGCAGAGGTGAAGGGTCCATTTTTCAGCGCCAAGGTCGGGTATTTCCACAGGGGAGAAACATGAAGGCATCCGTTATGGCGGTGGGCGGGGCAAAGAAGGGTGTGGCACAGGAGCTACTTGAATGGTGTGCAGTGTGAGGCTAGGTGTGGGCGGAGCTTTGGGGGAGGAGCTAACGGACATGCCTCTCCCGCCGCGACCCGCGCCATGAGCTACTTCTATAAATGTGCAAAACTCAGAACAGTTGTTAAGAAATAGTTGTTGTTGTTGTTGGGGTGCCAGGTGATGTGCTGAAATCAAAAAGGGAGGAAGAATGAGAGGATAAATTAAAGGGGTAAATTATATAAACACAAATTATAATCATGTTACCCAGTGGGAAAACAAATCTGATTCACTAAAAGTGTGCCACCTTCTCCGCCAGAAGCCAGCCGCCCTCCCCCATGCCACCCCCAGCGTTAGGTGCCATGCTGTCATATAACAAGAACCTCCAGTCAAAGATCTGGGAGGCAAAAAGCCAAGCGGGGGCTGGGTGGGGTAGGGGGGGATGCAGGACAGGTACTGGAGAGAAGTTCGAACCCTTTGAGTCTCAAAATAAAGACAGAATTAATGACGGTCGCAGGAGAACAAAACACAGATCTATGAATAATTCAAGGGATAAAAAACAATTGCATAATAATAATAATGATAATGACAGGTGATGATGAAAGCATATCGTAATGAGGAGAAATGGACCTGGACTAAGAAAGCCAAGATGTGAGGATCATGGGATGATGAGCAGTTCGGGTTGGAATTCTGCTTTCCTCCCAAACTCCTGTCTCATACTTTCTGTGTTCCCATGTCTCTCGGGCCCCTGCAGTTCCCACTGCGGCCCTATGGTGGCGCTGAAGGCCGTACAGTTTTCAGTTTTCCTGCGACCCTGTGCTGGATAAGTGGCTGGAAGACGGAGAGATGGATGCTCAGTGTTGTAGTTTTAAATTTCACCATGAGGAATTTGCACGGTGTCCTGCCTTCTGTACTGACAGGCAATCTGCAGGATCTCATTAAGAAAGACTGATGGATGTTAAGCCAGATCCACCTTCGTCATGTTTAAAGTGCAGCTGTAAGTGCACTGGGTCTGAGATTGGAGCATCCAGCCTGCCATCATGAGATCTGCTCATTCCCATAATGCACCGTGGCTCCCTCATTGTGGGCTCACATTTAAGATACCCAGGGTCCAGGACAGCAGACCATCAGCCTTATAAAGAGGTCACAGGCTTGGAATGGCTGGGAATGGCAGGAACACCAGGCTGAGCTGATCTCTGCTCATCTTCTTGCATGATTCCAGTATTGAGGATCCTCTATGTCACATATGTGGAGAAATGCGGGTCCTTCTCTCTTTTTTTACTATCTGACTTTTATCAAACGTCATATAAAGCTGTTTGACCAATACAATCTTTCACTCCCTGGAAATAATCATGTGAAGATGTGACCCTGACTCCCCAGGTAGCAATTTGGAGGTGCCATGGTAGTCCATTGACCACGGGTGTAGAATTACTGGGCCACAATATGCCACATATATTCTGTTTTGGACCATCTTAGGGCTACGCAGCAGTTGCGGTGAGTGGTGATGCCGCCAGGGGACGGTTCCATGGTCAAAACTCGCCAGCCCGACCAAGCAGAATATGTTAATTGCCAGAAGTGGAAAGTTCAGGTCCTGAAAGTACAAATCCAGACCGAGGTTTTGTTTCCACCAACCAGTTCAGTACTCTGTGAATGTGACTCATTATACTCAACTGGTTGGTTGAAATGAAACTTTGGTCTGGATTTGTACTTTCAGGACCTGAGCTTTGCACCTCTGTAAATGGCAGATGAAAGACATGGCCACAGAGACAGGGTTGGCGGGGGTGGGGTGGGGGTGAGCGTGTGGTGTGTGTGTGCGTGCGTGTGAGCTCCTGGCTGCAGCGCGGTGCGGTGTGCTGCCCTCGGCGCTGCTCCCGGATCAGAATCGGGTGCTCTCATGTTTCAGCATGCGGATCTTGGGGAGCGCCTCCGCCCCCCGGTACCCGTACCCCTGGTGCTGGTCCGCCAGTCATCGGCCGCTGCTGCTGCTGCTGGTGGAGCTGCTGCCCGAGCTGGAGGCACTGGAGCCGCGGTCCTCGAAGACGGAGATCTCGATCTGGGCGCACAGGCGGGTCAAGGGTCAAACGCACCGGCAGAAGCGGCTAGTTCAGTATTGTTGAGTAAACATCCAGACCAGGATTTTGTTTCCACAAACCAGTTCAGCACTCTGTGCCTGTGACTCTTCATACTCAACAGTTTGGTTGAAACAAAATCTTGGCCTGGAGTCTCTCTCTCTCTGGACCTGAACTACCCACTTCAACATACCAGCAGACCAGTCTGGTTCAGCCTGTTCAGCATGCCCTGCAACCCCCTCCTCCACAATGCAGATATCACCATCTCCACTGGCACGCCCACACCTCCCCAGACCCAAAAACAGCACTGGAAGAATCCGAATACCATCTTCTGGGCGAGTTTTTTCGAGTTTTTTCGGTATACAAGCTCATCTCGACTGGGGAAAGTAATCCCTTCCAAAAACCTTTACCTGCGCCGTTCAAGACACCTTATACCAAGAAACACATCAGCCAAAATACACTAGTAATGCGTACTAAAAAGCACTTAAAGGTGTATGGCACCTTCCTATGTTAGCGCTTCCGTTAACTCGGTGCATCTCCGATAATTTTTGCGCAAGTCCAGATTTATGTAAATTTTGTACGCTGAAAGCTACCTGTAACTTTGCGACCATGAGGATTTTGGCTAAAAATATTTGCAGGTCAGACCTGAGAAATTCAGTATGAATAGTATGAATGTGGGTAGATTAGGCTTTAGGGTTAGTGTTTGACAATGAGCTGTCAGGCAGGAATACCAACAGTCCAGTTTACACTTCATTAAATCTGTCCTTTGGAAAGTAAACTGCACTGATATTACCAAAAACCTGCCAGTATTTTAATAAGAAACACAAATGCACCCGTGCAAACTGCTTGCACTATAGTTTTTCAACACCGTGCTGTTTGTTTTTAATATGGAGTGGGGATTGATGAAATAGCGGCATATGAATTGGTATTTTATTTTTTCTCGTTTGTGTCACAGCCTGTGTCTGGACCAAGATGGCTGAAACACAATAACCTGTGAGAAACTGCGATTTGTTCCTTGCCATTTGCTGAAAGTGCAGCTAGATGCTTTGCCTTTGATGTCAGCTGGGCGGGTTTAGCAAGCCATTAAAAGCAGTAAATATTGGGATGGGAGAGATTTCACCAAGCTAGTGGTCTGGTTCTCCCTTCTCCTTTTTGGAGAAGCTAGCAGAGGAGCCAGTCTCTGGAAAAGGATACCACTCGCATGCCTCTCTCAATGGGGTCTGTGATGAGCAAGCCTCGGGGAGCGTAGATCTTCTCGTTCTGGTCCTGTATGTACTTAGAGATCTTCTTCAGCACCTGGGGGAGGGGGGCAGGTTGCAGAGATGGTTAGATGGACAGGAAGCAGAATACAGACCCCCCCCCCCCGACCAGTTGCCATCTTTTAGCCAGGGACCGTTGGCTGGGGGGGAGTCTATCCTGCAAACACAGCACCATGGAGATCTTTGGCCATTTCATGAACTAAAATCTGCCTTCTCTCAGTCTCTAGCTTAATTTCAGGGAGGACAGGCCTCACCCTCTGTAACAGGGACTCGGGAGAGCTGTCCAGCCACCACACCACATTCGCCTCCGCGCTGCGCTGTGCAAGGCGACCTTTGACCTGACGATAATGACGAACAGCGCCTTTGTAGCCCTGCAGAGTGCCAAGTGATCCAGGGCTTCAGATCCGCTTCATTAGCTTTTGGCAGTGGTGTGCATACAGGCCATGGCTAATTACAGGAGCGTTAACAATCTGGGAAACCGTGTTTTTCTTGTTTCTGTAAGGAAACCTCAGGTCTGCTCAGTACAGGAGCAATGAGGAGGTGAGTATCTGCACAACGGGACCACAGGCTATGACATTCTAAGTAAACGCCCCAGGGCTGAAATTAGCCTCATCTGGGACTTCATGCCATCTGCTGTCAGGATCAACAACCATGATGTGACCATGACCGTGATGTGACCGTGACCGTGATGTGACCGTGACCGTGATGTCAACTCGAGCAAAGGGTGGGGAGCAAGGCTAGGCGGGTGGTGCCATCGTGAAGGACCACGTCCCTGAGCAGGAGGGGGGAATCCCAGGAGGGGAACTGCCGTTAGACCACAGGGATGCAGCCAGCCAGCAGACACATAAGCAGAACCCCCATAATATGCAGCAGCTTAAAGACAGTAAACAGTGAACCTGGTTTGTGTGATGTGATGGAGATGAATAACAGAGAGGAAAGATGGATGAGGGGTGTGCAGGGGCAGCTGAACTCTCTCTCTCTCTGGACCTGAACTACCCATGAGTTGGGACAGGGCATGTCTGATGGGGGCATAAAGGGCTTGTCTTTAATATACAGAAATCTGACACATATACAGAGAAATTCCTTGAGATTCCTAAAATTGTGGTGATCAATAAGCTACATACCAGGTCATTTTTGGTTCTGGTGTTGGTCATGGTATGAACATTTCCATGTTCAAAATTCCAGAAAATTAAAGGAACATCAACTAGTAGATATATGATTCAGTAGGACTCTTATGTGGGGCGGCATGGTGGTGCAGTGGTTAGCACTGTTACCTCACACCTCTGGGACCCGGGTTCCAGTCTCCGCCTGGGTTTCATGTGTGTGGAGTTTGCATGTTCTCCCCGTGTTGTCGTGGGGTTTCCTCTGGTTTCCCCCCACAGTCCTAAAACATGCTGAGGCTGATTGGAGTTGCCAAATTGCCTGTAGTTGTGCATGTGTGAGTGACTGGTGTGTGAGTGTGTCCTGCAATGGGCTGGCCCCCCCATCCAGGGTTGTTCCCTGCCTTGTGCCCGTTGTTTCTGGGATAGGCTCCAGACCTCCCGTGACCCTGTAGGGAAAGTGGATGGATGGATGGATGGATGGATAGGACTCTTATGTTACTTAATACTGTGGTAAATACCTCAACCCATAAATGAC
>JABFEA020000044.1:3820074-3844753 GCA_019775915.2 Cyphomyrus plagiostoma
GCCCGTTGTTTCTGGGATAGGCTCCAGACCTCCCGTGACCCTGTAGGGAAAGTGGATGGATGGATGGATGGATGGATGGATGGATGGATGGATGGATGGATAGGACTCTTATGTTACTTAATACTGTGGTAAATACCTCAACCCATAAATGACCAGGACCCTCACACTACTAAACCAAAGCCAGACCAACAATGAAAATGAAGCAGTGACTATTTCAGCGGACTGACTGTCCTCCATCTCAGCACATCCACCTTCTGCTGCTTGGACCTGCTCACTACGTAGCTTCTGGCTTGCTGAGCCTTAGCATGATGTATCCACTTACAGATACACCCCAGTGCCTCATGGGATTGCTTTTTACAGCCAAGCATGTTTCTCAATAGGCGAACTTGACCGTACTCATGTTCTCGCACGCCTGCTTTTGTAATCTTCCATTGCTGAAGACCAGTTCCAATATTCAACCACTGAAGTACAGAGGAGGTTAAAAATCCCCAGCTGCTGGTCTTGCTCCACCCCAAGTATCAGTAACGCATCGGTTGCATCCTCATCAAACAAGACCAATGTCATGATTCACTGCACCCCAAGTTTCATCTTTGGAGGCAAGTTAGTAAGACTGGTCTTGCCAAGACCACAAGCACGACCTTTGTGTTCTTGGTATTAAGAAACACTCAAGGGCTTTCGAGACAGAGGGCAGTGTATTGGGGGTGCTGTTCACGTTCTCTGAGACTGTTTGGGGGTAATAAGCCTCAAACCATAACATCACCACTTTATATTTGGTCATCTATTTTTCCAGCTGGATATTATGCTTAATATCAAATATGTATTACTTTAGAACTGAATAAAATATTTATTAATCCAAGGATCTCCAACAAACGGTATGTATTATTAAACACATTCCATAATAACAGGACAGAGGCTGCTTTGCAGAAGAAGTGCAAGCTGAGTCAGCATACATGGTGGGGACTGTTCACTATGTGTGTCATCCCTCAGAATCCAGGCCAGGGACACACTGACCCTGACCTGGTGATTCAGTCATTTTCTGATTGGTTCTCTGAGCTGTCATTCATTGTTCAACCAATTTACTCCTTGATCAAAAAATTCATTGGTTCCCTGATTGGTTTCCTGATCTGAGGATTTCTTGATTCCCCAAATGATTGCCTGATCTGGGGATCCCTTGGTTCCCTGACTGGCTCTCTAATTTATGGATTCCTTAGTTGGCAGACTGGCTCACCGATTTAGCGATTTCTTGGTTGCCAGACAGGGTCTCTGATCTCAGAATTCATAGATTCCTTAATTGGCTCCCTGTGGATTTCTTGGTTTCCTGATTGGCTCCCTGTGGATTCCTTAGTTTCCTGATTGGCTCCCTGTGGATTCCTTGGCTTCCTGATTGGCTTCCTGGGGATTCAGATGCTCAAATTCAAGCAAGCTAATCCTCCTGCTTATTCCAATGGGGCCTGCTGTGGTACCACCGGCTGGGGAGGAGCTCGCAGGCCACGTTAGCATTAGCATTAGCTCACGCTGCTCACCTTCTCGTAGCGCGTCTCCATGCACAGGAAGATAACGTACGCCGTGGCGCAGGCCAGACAGCCCTCCAGGTACGACTGCCCGCCGATTTTCTCGGCCTCTGCATAGTAATCGTTGAGCGTCTTCACCGTGTTCTCAAAGAGGGCCCGCTCGATCTGCATGCATGCGCAAGGACGACACAAGCACAATGTCCAGCTTCAATAGGTCAGCCTATGTTTCTAAAACTTTCTTGGTTCACCTTTCCATATGACAGTACACACCTGACAGAGGGACATCTTACTACTGCCATCTACTGTAATTGCCCTGCACATCAGTGGTTCTCCTCTGGTCTTTTCATCATTTCCTGTCTTTTTTAGTCCCCGAGAAATAAAACATGATTCTGAGCAGATTCCGGACCCCTTCCCCCATCTTAATTTATGCTGAAGCTGCCTGACGTCTGTTTTTCCCTCTCTTTCTCTCTTTTTGGCACTATTATTCTCAGTTTTTTTTAATTAACAGGGGCGACTTTGCTTGCCAAACCCGTCCTAAAAATATCATTTTTTTTCCGTGACCCCCGCCCCCCACCCCACGGCACCCCTCAGCGGCTTATTAACACCTCGCCAGAGTTAATTAATGTGCACGACACTTTGAAATCGACTTTTTTCCCCTTTTCAGCTGAGTTGGCGTGGGGGGGGGGGGCAGCTGCTTGTGGTGCCCACGGACTTGGAAAGCGCGGGTTTTAACACACCCCCACACATGGGGCCGCTTCCTAATGAGACTAATAAACAGTGGGGGCTGTAACGGGGAGTACTGCCACCCCAGCGAGCCCTAAACGCCGTGGAAACGTGATACCCCCACAGGCGTCTTCCTGCGAGGCTCTTTAACGGGTTACAGCTCAGCTGTAAATTTGTTAACCAAAAACCCGAACCTCCCCCAGGAAGGATATTAGTGCTCAGAACTTTCCAGCCACTTTGAAACCAATTTACATCTGTTTTATTCTGGTATATTTATATTTCTTAGCACCTTATAATAAATGTGAAAATCTCAGTTGAGTCTGTCTGTTGATGCTCAGCAGGATTGTCTGTCTGTCTGTATCTCTGTCTGTCCGTCTGTGGCTCTGAGGGTCTGACTGCATCTCTGTCTGTCTGCGTCTCTCTGTCTGTTACTCTGTCTGTCTGTCTGTGGCTCTGTCGGGCTGACTCTGTCTCTGTCTGTCTGCCTGTCTGTCTGTCTGTCTGTCTGTGGCTCTGAGGGTCTGACTGCATCTCTGTCTGTCTGTGTCTGTCTGTGTCTCTCTGTCTGTTACTCTGTCTATCTGTCTGTGGCTCTGTTGGGCTGACTGTGTCTCTGTCTGTCTGTGGCTCTGTTGGGCTGACTGTGTCTCTGTCTGTCTGTCTGTCTGTGGCTCTGTCGGGCTGACTGTGTCTCTGTCTGTCTGCCTGTCTGTCTGTATATATGTCTGTCTGTCGGACAGCCTGCATTTCTCTGTCTGTCCCACCCCCTATCCGAGACAAAGGGAAACTGGCTTGCTATGTTGCACCCCCTCAGAAGATGGGGCCGTAGGCTGCCGTCTGTGTTGTCTAATGAGTTGACTGGCACTGGGTGGATGCAGCGTGATGTTTGTTGGCGGGATTGTGGGCGGGGTTGGGGGTCAGGGGGATGCTCACCCGGCTGTCCAGCTCTGCAGGAAACTTGATCTGGAACTTGCAGATGGTCCCCTCTGAGTAATCCCTCTGAATGAAGACCTTGGTGGCCAGAGACGCACTGTGGTGCAGCTCCTGGAGGTTGTGGAACTTGGAGAGACAGAGAAAAAATGGTCAGCATTCCTAAAAATGGACAAAAATCTCATCATTATTATGTCTGTATGTTGAGTTCTTTTATTACAAATGACCTTTATAACATCGTGATTTACTGAGGGCATTCAGGTTACGTGCCAGGTTAAGCTGGACACCATCTGGGGCTGGCACTAAACCTCACGTCCCTAACCACAGTGCCACCTACTGCTCTACTTCATAATGAACTCAAAGTGCTCATGACAGTTTTCAAAGGACAAAAACAGGCGGAAATCTGGGAGTGCATTCCTGGCTTTATTAAACAGGGAATATGGACCAGACCCAGCGATTTGCAATCGCAGAGTCTGCCAGAGCTGCAAGCTGCCACACGCAGCCCCGCATTTAAATCCGTCTGCACGTGCATGTGTGCCTAATCTGAGGCATATTCAATGCCTGGAACCTGTGTCCATGACATCTGGGTGGATTCAACGGGAAACTGCTCTTTTAGTATTGTCCAAATAAGAAACGGATGTCACAGATGCCCAGGAGATCACAGAACACCGGAGAGACGTCAATCTCTGAATGACCTTCTCTGAAGTTCAGGAACACAGAGGAAGGTCTGCAAATACATTACGAATCAGAGAACGATCATAATCAGGCTGTAATGCTGAAAATATTGGTCGCTGTAAGTCCCCTGTATGTCCACTGTAAGTCCCCTATATGTCCACTGTAATTCCATTGTATGTCCACTGTAAGTCCCCTGTATGTTTACTGTAAGTCCCCTGTATGTTTACTGTAAGTCCCCTGTATGTTCACTGTAAGTCCCCTGTATGTCCACTGTAATTCCATTGTATGTCCACTGTAAGTCCCCTGTATGTTTGCTGTAAGTCCCCTGTATGTTTACTGTAAGTCCCCTGTATGTTTGCTGTAAGTCCCCTGTATGTTCACTGTATGTCCTCTCTGCGTTACACATGGGGCACAGGGGGTCTTTCCTTCCTAGAGACTAGCTGATTTCCATGAGCCAACGTCAAACGAATGACCTGCGAGCCCAAATAGGAATGCAGGAATTGGGCCTGCTGATGTCACAATACTCTTACACAGTGCTTTCCTGTCCAGTACTCAGGACCCACAGACAGTCCGCGTTTTTGCCGGAAGCTGGGAGGGAGCAAAAACTAGGACCGGCTGTGGGTTCTGAAGACTGGATTGAGAAACATTGCTCTTAGGAAACCATGAACCCCTCGCACCTTTTACGTGCCATCTGATTGTGTGCGTCCACATGTCTGTGTGCATCTGCTCATTAGTAAAACCCTCCCCGGCCTTGTGCCCTTCCAGTTGTGCCCACCGGGCCTCACCGTGCCATTCTCACTTTCCCCGTGAGGCTCGTTTTCACACGCTCCATAGACTTTTGCGGCTCTTCGGTTAAAGAGTGGATTCCTAAAACTAACTAAAGGTCCTTTTTTTTATCACCGTTTTAGGGCAAATGACCGATACAGCCGGCAGCTGCCAACGTTCTCAGGAACATGGATTTTTTGGAGTCCCTGATGCTTCCGCGATTCATTTAGCAGGTGCGTAAGTGTGAGCAGTCACGTTCCCTCATGTGTGAGACTGGGAGTGTATGTTAGCTCACGCTTTTCTTCAAACCGATGTCCAATTTCCCCATTTATACTACTAGAGCAATTCGGTGCCCCTCATTAAAGGTGGCTTTTACAGGGGGACTGGAACCAGCAACCTTGAGGATGAATCTGCATCTTTAAACACCAGATGTGTTCATCAGTTTCACTCTCTGTTTTCCACTGTATTTAGGTTGAACTCTCTAGCGTCTCCTGTGGGAGTGCTAGTGCTGTGGATAGACTTGCTGGGCAGAGTCCAGATGGCTGGGTTCATTTTGACTCCAGGGTCCCTCATGTTTAAACAGTTACTATCATCGTCCTTCAAAAAAACTACCTCCAGCTGGCCCAAAAAAATTCCCCCCAAAACATTATCCCTGAAAATGACCATACTTCCACTCACACTTCAGCCAAAAACTGTCACCTGACGTCTTTCTATCTGCCGATTGGCTGCTTCTCAGCTACTTATGCAGTGTTGTTTGTTGTACTGTAGCGAAAAAACTGACATGGTGTCTGACAGCAAGTGCTGTGAAGTCACACTTTGTTAGATGCGATCACTGACAGACATGCATTCATAGGATTGAAGCAAATCCCGGCCATAAGTGACTAAAGGTGGCTAAGGGGAGTGTCATTTTTTCACCAACAGTCAAACTGCGAAAAGTTTTGCCATGTGCCATGTCTAAAGAACCAAATAAAATCACCCCAGCGGATGATGTAAACTTGGTAGATGTTCTCGTTTATGCAAAGCTCTGTCAGAGGACTGATTGCCGTTTCTCTTATAATAATTACCCTCTGACAAAAGTAGGGTGCTGTTTTCCTCAGACTGTAAGGCTTCATTTCCATTACAGCCCTGTTTTCCTCAGACATTTTCTTTGTAACTGATGCTTTGCTATCACAATGGCTGTAATTGTATTCTTTTATTAGTAAGGACGATTACGTGTGCAGGGGACACTGTCTTCCCCACAGAGACGTGTTCAGTGACTTTTTGTACTTTAAACAGGGGCGAGGGCACAAATTTAACGAAGCGCATCAGCTTCTGACCATTAATCCTGCACTTTAATACCGGCGTACACTGTTTGAGGTCCACGGCAGCAACACAAAGCACGACGTCATAATACGTCTCTCAGCTCATCAGTTGTTTCCAAGCCGAGGTCCAATCCTAAGGTTTTGCCCAGATGAGTTGCTGCATTCAAGTTCTGATTGAAGGAGTGGAAATGACCACAATGTCTAATAACTAGTCACCCACAGGTTATCACAGTTTAACTAATCAACTGCACATTATCAGTCAGTCACAGATGGTCGGAGTTTAATCAGTCTGCAGTAAATGATAATAGATTAACCAATGAAACATTAATTATCCATTAAATTAGTCATTCATAGATAATCACAGTTTCATTCATGTACATTGTCACCACTTAACTGGTCAGCTGTATAATATCACAGTGTAACCAGCTCTCATGGGTTAAGCGGCCAGAGCAAGCTGCCACCCAGTCCCCAGCTACCCCAAAAATGCCCAAGCCTCTTCCCTGAAATGTCCCAGTCTCTCCTCTGAAATTTTCTAGCCTCTTCCCTGAAATGTCCCAGTCTCATACCTGAAATGCCCTAGCCTCTTCCCTGCAGTGTCCCAGTCTCACCCCAAAAATGCCCTAGCCTCTTACTTGAAATGCCCCAGTCTCACACCTGAAATGCCCTACAATCTACCCTGAAGTGTCCCAGCCTCACCTCTGAAATGCCCTAGCCTCTTCCCTAAAGTGTCCCAGTCTCACCCCTGAAATGCCCCAGTCTTTCCCCTGAAATGCACCCATCTCTGGAGACCGTTACAACAAGCCTGTGAGACTTGGCCTGCAACCAAGCTCCGCGGTGGGCATCACGCCCTTCACAAGCTGTTCTACACGACAGCGTCGAGCATTCGATACCAAATCCCCCCCCTCACCCCTGGGGAAATGCCGCCACTGCCGTCAAAGCGCCCTACGTCCTTGAATTTCAGTGCTCCTTCACAAGGACACTGGTGCCGTCTGACCCCAGTGCCCGCTAATTTCCCAGTGACCCCAAGGACGTGTTCTCATGCTGTGGAAGAACCGGAACTCGGAGCAGGGATACGGAAGTGACTGGCACCTGCTTCTTTAGGGACAGCGTGTGAAATACCACTCGCAAGTGTTGACATCAAGCACATGATTAATAATCGATAGTGTTTGGATCCAGAATTCTTGGCACTATGCGGGAGAGGGAAACCCCACATGGCTGGCTCTCCCAGCATCCCCTGCTTCATTCTGAGCTTGCTGTCAGAGCCTGTGGTGCTGGAAGCTTTGGGGATCCACACAGCACGTCTCAATGGCCGGGCCGTACCTGTTACACAAGCATCACAGGAGAACAGTGGCACGCCTGTGAAAAATGGACACACGCAAATGTGTGGTACAACTGTTGCTGTGGAGCTGAATATAGGGGTTAGCTAATCTGACGGCTGATTGGTTCACACTGAAAAGGGGCGGGCACCAGGGGAAGCTGAGTGGCCTGATCATGAGCCACAAGTGACCCAGGCGTCTGTCTCCCTTTCTAGGGACACTCTCCCGCCGCTACCATTACCCAGAAGCTTCGGGCTGCCGAGCACAAATAAAAATCAGCGTAAGCCATTTGACACATTAGCGTCTTCCATGGGAATTTCTAGGTGTTGAAAATGTCGGGGGCTAAGTCAAGTTTACCTGGGGCTTCATTTATTCCTTTTCTGAGGGAAGGTTGGCATCATGGCTAAAATACACGGGGTTCGCCTTAAAATACACAGGGCTATATCCCTGAGTGATGGGACCTAACGATGACCATGATGTCTTCTGGCAGGAATGCAGATCCTGGCAGCCATACAGATGGAAGGATGCAACCATCGGCTGTTTCACTTTAAGCTAACTTTCATCTCGCCGGAGGTCAGGTGTAAGAACTCGGAAGAGGTTGCGAACTAGCCTCCACTTGGTGGAAAGCAGGGTCGATACCCCAGCCATCTCAGTACAGGAAGTCAAAGTTCAGGTCCTGCCCCAGGCTGCCCTCAACGTCACAGCTGCAAAGTCACGTGATCATTGATGACATTTACACTGGAACTGAAACTGCATCACCGCTATCAGAATATCAATAAATCAATCAGACTGCCATACACCTAAGCTATATGGTTCCTTCATTTGACCGTAACAGTGACACGTGTGGAGATTGAAAGGACAAGCATAAGGAAACCTGGGTCTGTGGTGAGGAGCGCATGCTTACAGACGCCCTCTCCCGCGTGCTATTTTTATAGCTATGCGGGGGACACGGTCCTACCAACGCTGAGCAAGCAGCGGGTCGGAACCACACGCGGTTGCTTTGGAGACGGAGCCTGACGCGCGCCGGATCTTCCGGTGGACATGGATTGTGCCGTCATTCACAGCGATTCGGGACCGAGATCTCTGCAACCGAATGATCCTCAACACGGTGTTCCGTCCGTTTTTACCTGACATGCCGAAGTGAGCCAAAGGTCCCCTCTAGAATGGTAAAATCCCCCATATCACTCGCCTAATGACGAGAACAATAAGTCCTCTGTGTGGGAAGATTTATAAAGTTTAGGATTCACATCTGTCTAAATTACTCTAAAACACAAAATAAAAATGTTTCACCTTGTAAAATCCTTATGCATAGCCTTCACTGGTACTTCTGTAATGGTTTCTATTATGCCCTTAACTTAGATAAAGAGCGGGGATATTTTGAATTTTTTAATGCACGAAGTGAAATTAAATAATTTAAATATAGGCCTACTACAGTTCTGCATTTTAGCAAAAGGAGGCAGTCATAAGTGAAGCATAAAACGAGCTTGGAAAAAGCTCGGAAGGTGGCGATCTGACTTAAAATTTTAAAAATGCGGCGAACAGCTCAAACAGCAGAGAGGACGTTAACACGGGCATCCGGCGGTGCCCTTCCATCGATTCCCATTAAAGCGCTTCGGCTAACTGAAACCTCCAGTGCTTTCAGGCAAAGCCAAAGCACCATCTAAAGCGGAGATTTATTAAATTAGGATAGACAGGAATCCATTACCATCAATAAATCATAAGAATATTAACACAAGACATTGCCGTTCACTCTTTGGCGATATTCACTTATATACTGCATATACATAAGTTATGGATTTTATTTATTTGCTGTTTTTTGTACAAATGCATAGGCTGCTCTGTCCCAGCTGTGGACTAACAGTGTGTATGCGAAAATGAAACGCTTATATATGTATGAAGCAACTGTCCACGGTGCTGACGGACCGCACGCGTCGCCCCCGGACCCAGTTACAAAACCCGCACGCCGATAACCCCTCTAGATCCGGCAGACAGAGGTGTGACATCCCCAGCCAGGCAGCCACCCACCAAGATTAACACTCCCGGAGAGGAGCCATATCCGGCTCAGCGCCCTAACAGGGTAAGCGCGCGCCACGCATCGCGCCCTGCATGCAACAGCAGCGCACGGTAAACAGGAAGCTTGCAGCACGCTTTAAAACCCCAAACGCAAAACACCAGGACAAATGCCGCAGTCACAAAGGCTTATGCATGCTTACACGGATTTAGTTTTCTAAATTCATAATGCCTTGATGTTGGGTAGTTTAAAACGTCAGCGAGGAAAGCGTTTTGCTTCTTAATTAACTAATTTGCATGACTCTCTCCATCCTATTCACGGACTGAATGATATCATTTAGGACCGATTTCGTTTCATGATCGTACCACAATTTTTTAAAATATATTTTATGTGGTTCTGAATGTCCAGCGTGCACTTGTAGCGTTTGTAAGAACGACCTTCGTTTCCATTGTCAATCGACAAAAATAGCATCAGGGATCTCCTCTCTATCCGATTCCTTTAATAAAACCTGTGCCCTTTACCTTTACTTCTTGTGGTTAAATTTTCTATTCATCCGGACTCGAATGATCCGGCGTAATTCTCGACTAAGGAGAAGCGTGCCGGGTAAATCAAGTCTATGAGCGATCCCTGTGCGGTGCGTTTCCTTAAATAAATAAAGAAGATAGCAGCCGAGGTATGCCGCTTTCATGAAACGATCCGCTGATGCTTACCTCTGTCGCCATGTTGCCATCCGACAGTGCGGGATCTGTCCCGGTGCTGAAATCGCCTTTAGTGGGACAGCGCAGCAGAGCCTGGCGAAGGGGTGGGAGGGACGAGCTGCCGAGGGTGGAGGTGGAGGGTAGATGCAGCTGCCGTGGGCTTGGCCATCACGTCCGAGGGATATCACACCGGATCCGCCTGTCTGTGACGATGCATTGATGCTGAGCTCCCTGGCGAGGAATCAGCTTTCTGCCGACTTCCCGAGATACCGGGGGAAGTTAGCAAACTGTGTGCCAGAGGAATCTTAAAATAAAACACTTAATTAAACACAAAATTAAACACTTATTTTAATTACTAATCCACATTACATTAATGATGATTCAACGTCATTTGTTAGGGATTTGTTGGAAAAACTAATTCGCGTGCACTGAAATATTCTGTTTTCGCATGACTATTTCAATAATTTTTTTCCTACTACATTCATGGAGTTCCGCTCGTGCGTTATAAATAGTGTTGGATTTTATCAAAGTGGCTAAACATACAATAAATCATCGTGATAGGGCGTGGATACAGTCCAACAGTTAAAAGACTCTATATATTCTATAATTTATTTATGCAATCAAGTCGTAGTAGGATGCCGCAGTGGCTGTTTTTGCCGGAGAATTCCGTGCACACGAACGGCCCGTTAAAAGCCCCGCCGCCGGAGACAGGATACAGCTTCCATCTCACGCCAGATCTGGGAGCGTAACAGACCGAGGCGCCGGGATATACCGGCAGTATCCAACGGTGACGCTCCGCAGGGTCCCAGGACAGGGACACGGCCACGTGGGAAGGTTTTTAGCTGAGAAAGGAGAATGTATATAAAAAATAAAGAATTAATTACTAGATTAACCCACAGTGTAATTTTAAGAGGGTGGAAGCTATTCAGACGCAAAGATAAATTTGTAGCAATATATTGTGTATTTTCTTTTGTCTTGGCGATTCTGCCAGAGACAATCTGTTCAATAGGCATGGGAAATCATATTTTAATCCCAGGTTTCACAAATAGGGGGAAATTTGAGGAATCCTTTCATGCAGACAGATAAGTATGTCTTGAAATGTCTGTTAAAAGCATAAGTGAGCAGCATTCATTTGGAAATTTGAGGGATTTATTCCAACACACATTGGGCTCGTGGTCGCCTCAGTCTTCCAGGATTGGAGGCTTGTATCTTGCCTCTGCTCTCTGTAATTTGCATGGTCTCCCTGTAAAGAGCAAGCTTCCGATTGCGTTAAAAAGGATAATTGTTGTCTCTTAATTACCCAAGGTGTGTGTATGTGAGTGTGTGCTTGTGTGTGTGCCAGTTCAGCTCAAAACCCATCCTGATCAAGTGTCTCCAATGGCAAACAGCCATGCTAAGTTTGCACCCCCTCACCTGTCGCCTAATGGGTTGACCGGCACTGGTGTGTGTCCCACTGTGGACTGCCATTGTGTCCTGGGTGTAGCAGGCTGGATGGATTCCAGGCCACATCATGATCCAGTCCAGGACAGGCAGTTACAAGTGGAATGGACCAGCCCAAGAAAAGGTCCAGCCAGTAAACAGAGCTTATGCTGCTTTAACATGACCCTAAATGCTATAGGCTTATCCTGATTGTCCTCAGATAAATAATATCATGTGCTACAAATGAACGAATGTGTTTAGAATTGGCTACGCGAATCTCTCCTTGACGGCAGTCTCACTGAGACTGTGAGCTGAATGTGGCCTCGAAGTGGCCGGCAGCACGTGTGCTAGGTCAGAAGGCGGGTTGGGGTTTGAGGCCAGGAGGCGAAGGCGTTTATCCGAATGGCTGGTGAACAGCTGAGTAGATATTAATAGGAGGAGACGGGGGCAGCGAGGAGCTGGATGGAGTGCAAGATGGAGATGTAACCGTGTGTGTCTGTGAACTGTGAACAGGGTGAACAGACGAGCACACACACACACACAGAAACACACACAGACATATAGACAGACACACATATATAGACAGACAGACAGACACACACACAGAAACTCACACAGACATACAGACACACACACATAGACAGACACACACACACACAGACACATACACACACAGACATACAGACAGACACTGACACACACAAACATACAGACACACACACACACACAGGCATACAGACTACAGACAGACACACACACGGGCATACTGATAGACACACACGTATGCACACACAGACGCACGCACACACCGACACGCACACAAAAACACTACCGTGGAGACTTTCTAATCATTGTTACAGTAACACATTCACTGAATAATAACTACAAGCCAATAAATAAATAAAAAAAACATGCTTTTTGTAAGCAAACTCTCTTTCTATTTACTTTATACAACTGTTTCAAAGCATGTAGACAAACCTGTATGACCTCTTACACACAAACACAAAGTCACACATTCACTTGTCTCAAAACAAGGGACAAGATTTTGACACACAGCTAAGTGTAGTTTTAATGACCAGCCCAGACTGACATTGTTCTGAGAGTTGCGTGTGCCAGCAGGTCACTGTGCAGCTCTGCCAGGCCACTGGTCCCATCCTGTACTGGCTGCAGAACGTGTCTGGAGCGTGATTAACTGGATTATTGTGAGACGCAGTGGGACCTGCTTGTAAGGGGTGTGCTTTGTGGAAAAAGGGCCCATCTTTCCAGCAAAGCATGGCGCAATATTTAATGCGAAACATAATGCAATCTGATTTCTGGTTTCAGCGCGAGGATTCGGTGTCGAAAACGTTTTAACACGGCCTCAGAAATGATGAAGACTGAAAGATGAAAAGTCATGTTTCTAACGGGGATTAATGCGAAGAATGTGGGTCCTAAAACTTGGTGATTTGCTGTGGACAACATCTTTGTGTCAACCCTCACTGGCATGAATGCAGGCGGTCAGTTATTGAAAACTCTATTCCAGTTATTTGCTCTGAAATCGACTGGAATTCATTGCAAAGTGCTCCAACAGTCATGATAAAAATATAACTCACTGCGATGAATTGGATGAAGCCTTGACGAGTCCAAAGATGTAAATCAGGGTTTTCCTGAACACATATAATTTGGGATGATTTGGCAGTGGCGACTGAAGGTCTGGAGGCTGGATCCATGGATGTGACAGAAATTTGTCTGAATGCTGTGTCTGATGGACGCTGCAGCTCAGGGTGGTTTGGCGTAACCAGGCTCCACCTCAAAGCTATTCAAAAATCCTCAGCCCAAACCAGGTTAAAGGCAGGCAGCTCTGCGCCTGATCAGTCAGAAACCATATTCTTTGTGG
This sequence comes from Cyphomyrus plagiostoma, assembly GCA_019775915.2. Lineage (NCBI taxonomy): Eukaryota > Metazoa > Chordata > Actinopteri > Osteoglossiformes > Mormyridae > Cyphomyrus > Cyphomyrus plagiostoma. Next base: position 3,833,300 of record JABFEA020000044.1, read on the forward strand.
GAGATGAAACAGAGGATCAGACCCAGAAAGCGCTCCAAAGAACAATAGAGCGTCAGACGGCATCAATCATGCCTTATAAATGAAGGCACCGGAAGGCCATAAACAAAGATAGTGAAAGGAATTTTTGTTTATATGAAATGGTATTTTCCCCACAAACCTGGGCAGGATAAGTGATTAGGAAAAGAGAATGAAAGGATGTGACTTAAGGCTGTGACCTCATAGGAAGGGTTTCAGGTAGATGTTCAGTTAAGCAGCACATGCAATCTTTTGCCTGGAAGCGCTACAGAGCTACCAAGCAGGACAGAAACGTTTGGGGGGGGGGTTTGTGTGCACATGTTGGGGAGGGGGCCGCAGAGTCACGTCTGTCCGGCCATCTGCTACCACAAACATCACCACAACACTGCTGAATCAGTGACGTTCCTCTCCAGCCTGACAGGAAATGAGAAATTCCAAAGGGGGGAAAAATGAGACGTCGGCCACAACTTCTTCATTTCTACCTGTCGAAAGGCAGAAGAAAGAAGAAAAAAAGTCTGAAATATAAACACAAACAGACCAACCCTGAGAACCTTGGAGTCAAAAACAAACTTTTCATTTGAGGGCTTTAAAAGAATGTTTAACTAATAGCTCCAGACTCATAACTCCGGAACTAAAATCTGTTTTGCACCTTCTGCCAAACTTACACAATATTTCCCCACCAATTTGGAGGTTGACTGTATTTCGTTTTAATCTTAATGTCTTAATGCCCATGTCTATTGTGTATGTTGCTCATTACTTTTCATTAGCACTACCAAAGAGGATAATATTCCACCTTAGGGTATGACTCCATACATCACGCATCTGAAGTTGACAGTAAAAGATTCTTTGACAACTGGCAATTTGCATAGCATTTCTGTGGGCATATCTGTGTGCCGCGGTCACCAAGGGTGGAACACAGAACCTCGGAGGAGACAGTGAAGGTCTGAGAAACGCAGAACCGCAGAGGAGGATAGTGAAGGTCTGAGGAACATGGAACCACAGAGAAGGAGTACTGAGTGACAGACCAACATAGCTTGGGTCAGGGAACGAGCATCAGGCCACAGTAAAGACTTCCAGATAAAAAACTGCCAGGAAAACACACAGTTCCTTGGCTTTTACATTGAGTTTACTGAATGCAGTGCTATGATAATTATTATTATGACCAATTACACGGCTACAGGGCCTGAAAAGGCTTGTCAGCAGGCAGCGCTTATTTTTGTCCAGTGAACGAAAAGAGGGAGATTAAAAGGTTTCGCATTTTTCATGGGAGACGCACGTTTGCATAATTAGCTCTCTCCTCTCTCCTCCCCTGGGCAGGACTCTGCTTTTTTAATCACCAAGGCAAAATGTACCTTAAGCATGCACCCACCCCCCCGCCACACCAGTGCAAGACTCTGCGGGAATGCAACAATTGAGCGTTTTAAAGACAGCGAGAATAAATGCAGGGACCTCAGCGATGTCGCAATAAAGAGAATTAATGAGCGTTCCGAAGGAGGACTGACACAAAGGGTGACAGCCCAGGACCAAGGACGAGACAGCACTCCGGCCTGAAGGGGCCTGCTTCTCAGAGGCGTCACCATGAACATTTATCTGAGCCAGGAGTGTTAGCTAACCCTCTCCATCAACCTCGAGAAATACCTGGAACTTGAACTGGATAAAATATGTAGGTTTAAGAATCATCCAATCTTCCAAATGCTTCTCCAGCAGTCAGTCTCAGGCAGCAAAGAGTGAAAAGGCAGGAGAGGACCCTGCTCAGGCAGGAGAGGACCCTCCTCAGGCTTGAAAAACCCAAGAATGTAAATGCTAATATTAAATCCAGTCAAATTTATTTTACATTGTTCCTTTCAAAAGATAGTCGCCCCATGGCATTAGTCAAGAGTGTGTGGCAATCCATTACTATGTAATGTTTTCAAAATGGTGCACGGAGCAGAGGGAAAGAAAAGAGAGGAAGACAGATTCCCAGAAGATAACATCAGCGCAACATCTGCTGAGGAGCCGCATGAACGGGACTCGGCACCAGGGCTGAAGGATCAATTCACTGACATTAAAAAGCTACACTGATGCCAGTGGGGCCACAGAGCAGCATTGTCACTGGATTATTCCTGATCAGGCGGTTTCCTCTGGAGCAACTAACGGAGTAAAATGTATTCTTCACATCAAAATAGACTCCTTTTCTTAGAAAGGTCCCACTTGTTACGTGAAATCTGTCCCACTCCAGATCCTCGGAAATCCCTTGAAAAGCCCCACAGTAGGATGCTGACCCACAAGGGCTAAAAATAGAACCAGGGATCCGAAAACCCAGGCAGGTGGGAGGGAAAGTGTTCCTGACGGGACGCCACTGGAACACTGGCGTCGTAATGTCCCAGTAAAGAGGTGTTCCGTACGGAGGCCATACAGTAGGTGTCTGACACCGCAAGCGCACGTATCGGTCCATTTGAGGGACCCAGAAGGCTGTGCGAGCCCTTTCACTCACGGTTAAGGGCTTGGTGATGTAGCAGCTACAAGCTAATGATATTAGCAGCTGAAACATCATGCAGAAGCCAGCGACTATCTTCAGATATAGGAGAGTCCAGGTTCTGTCCTGAAGACGGGGCGATTGCCTGCGCGCTTGAGGTGATGTGGGTCAGAAAGCACCAGAGGGGTGTGCCACCGGGTGTTAACACTCCAGTCCCTCACGTGTGTGCATGCATGTGCAGGGCTGGCCAGGGATTTTGAGCCACATCCACTGTGCACATCTGCCTCCTATCTCCCGTCGATGAGGTAAGGATGAGCCAAATTCAAAGCAGATGTTTGTTCCTCCTCTGCTCCCGATCCTCCAGCCTCCAGTGAGGTTTTGCTTGGGATTCAAGAAGCTGCAGAGAGTAGGGAACTGGCGGGGGTTAGAGTAGGGGGCTACTCCTGCAGTGTAACAAATAAGATCACAGATATTCTGGATAGAGGAAGACCCACGGAAAACTAATGAATCTGTCAACAGGTATTTTTACAAACATCAGTAAAGAGATGGCAGAGGAGATTGGTGTTATCCATGCTGCATCCGATCTGATGCGGAATCTCTCCAGGTTTGGAGGTCAGCACTTAAAACTGCAAAACTGCACCATGTGATATAGCAGGACAGATCAGCCATTTGTTTTCTTCATGGCTGACTTCACAACAGACTCAGAGGAACGAACATTTCCTGTTATAGGAAGTACAGGTGCAACGTTTCCAAACTCGTTCTCTCCCAGCCTCGACGGTTAGCCTTCAAGCACCCGTGGGAATGATGGAAAGACAGGAAAGAAGGAGAGGGAACAGATGAAGGAGAAACGAGAGCCCTTCCTGGCCTTTTGCAAAGGCTCCCCTCTCCAGAAACTGCCAAAGTGGGCCTTGCTTCACTGTGCAGAAACCCCTCATGGGCAGAACCAGGCCAAGTATAAATGGAGAAGATCAGAGAGCGAACTCAGTCCCCGCAGGACTGACCCAAGCTGGTGACAGCGTTGCGTCCTCAGTCGCAGCCTCAGTAATCTGATCAGATTTCCATTCCTCCATCTGCTGACACCCAATGAATCCGATGAATCAGAAGATCTCACGCTTTACGCATACAGGCGACACACCTACACATACAAAACTGTGGTATGTGGCACTGGAGATTATGAAAATACTCTCCATTCACCGCCAAAAGAATTGCAAGTGGCAAGACAGGCCAATTCCTTCTGCATGCTGATCAGGACAAAAGTATAAGGAGTGGTGGTCACATGACACGCGATGGTCACATGACAGAGACTTGGTTTTATATCTGCACTGTTTATTTTTCTGCTAATCAAACTAATAAAAACTGCACATCTGTTTCATATTTAGCAAAGACAGCTCATTCTACCGCATAAAAACTGCCATTTTTTTATATGTGTCTTCCCTTTCCAGGAAAAGCTTGTAAATGTATTTAAGAGTTTTAGATTATTTTTTCTCTCTAAAAACTGAAAAATGTGTCTTTCTACTGTCATAAAACTGCCATGTTAAAAACTAAAATATTTGGGAATGAAAATGAAACCGAATGTGCAGAAATAAAGCATACATTTACAATTTTCTCTGGGAAAAAAACAGCATTAGCATAGCACGTTAGCATAGCATGGTAGCATACACGATGGAAGGACGGATGGAGGGTTGGATCTGATGTCCTTTGAGATTCAGTTCTTATGAATGTACCATAAGGTACTAGATGGGCGGTGTAAGGGGGGCCATAATTCATATGGAGGGGCTGGCCTTATTATTAGCCAATGGTATGTCTTGAATTTGTGAGTGACATAGGAGGAGGGACTCCAGGGGCCAATCAGCTTCCACCAGCTGGGGCCGGTGTCCCTGTGGCCCAATCCCTGAATGCATCCCTGGACAAGCATCAAAGATTGCAGTGGCTGGAGTGAGTATGCAGCACAAACAACAGAACGGAGGAGAGGAAGCTTCACATCCTTACAGTCTATAGCATTATTTCCCAATCCAGTCCGTGGGGATTGACGACCGGTCCATGTTTTTGGTCCCTCCTACCTCCCCACGTGGACTGGTCTGGCAGGGAGAAAAAAAGTACACTGGGAGTGGGTCCCTGAGGACCGGACTGGGAACCACTGGTCTATAGACAGGACCCGGGAGTAAAAGCGGGTCTCCCGTGTCTGGTAAAGAAGCTCTCAGCATCCAGCTGTTCTGCAAGTTAGACCGTGACATACTGAGAAACAATGAAAACTAACAGGACTCGTGATACAAAAGAACAACGATGTCAAACATAACAGCTGGAGGCATCTCCAAGCAGATGAAATCGCTCCTTTCTCTTTGAGCCCCATCTTGAGCTGGGTTGTGACAGCCTGCGACAATATAGTCCTCCCCACACACCCCGACAGCTTCCCTCCCACTGACAGTAAGAGGAAAGTACAGGAAGTGGGCCTTCGTGGGATGGATCCCGTTCGCTTACTCTTTTTATCACTGTATTTTCAGGGAGGGAGAAAAGGCACAGAAATCATGGCGGATGGGGGGCGAGGCAGGGGTCCGTTTCACGATAAATTTGTCTGTGGCATAAAAATGGCTTGCAAAGAGCTGGAAAGTGGGGGCATCTGAGGTCAGCAAAAGTGTGTAGAAAATTGCCAATAGTTTAAATGGCCTCAGCCTGTATGATGTGAATTATTACACTAAGGGGCCTGCAGGATGTAATCATCCAGTACAGGGGTGGGGCAGCAGTCATCATTCAGCAAAGAGGGGGGGGTGAAGAATGTGAGCTATTAGATTAAAGGGGAGAGGCTGGAGGGAATGAAAGATTTAATTATGTCAGCAATTGGGTGAAGGGTATGGCAAGTAGGATGAGGGTTACTTAATTAAAGCAGTGGGGATCTGAGCCATTAGGGTAACATGACAGGGTCGGCACTGGAGTTTCTTAAACGAGAGTTACATGTTTCACCTGTTTAGGGAGTAGGGAGGCGAACTGGACAGACCCTCTAAAGATAGCCAAAGCTAAAGGCCTCGTGTTCCTGACTCCGACTGCCATCCACTCCTTCCAGAGTCCCTGAGCACGCCTGGGGAGTAGAGCATCCCAGAACCACACAGAACCGACGTCCCCGACGTCAGACGCCGACAAAGAGCCTGGCGTCACGTAACGCGATAAAGGCCGAAATGCGACGTAGTGTGACGGGAGAAATTAAATGCAGCCATCGCAGGAAACACGAACGAGAAAAAGAAAGAGATTTGTTTTCGGCTGCGTGGATCATGCGATACCTTGGAGGGGCATGGTGATGGAGGGCTCAGGGGGCATCACGGCTCTACGGGTCGACAGTGAGAAAAGGGGCGGCACAAAACAGATTTAGAAACAAAGGCCGCCGTACATTGAAAAGGCGACGCCGGTGCCTACGGGGGCGGTCGGTACTGACACCAAACAAAACATGAGGCAATCCAGCCCATTCCACATCCTACTGGCTTTCATGTCGTGCCAGAAAAATCTCAATACCAAGCTAGACACCGAGCCCCCACAGCCTTGCCAAGAAAAAATAATATCAGGTGCAATTTTTTTCGTTACGTTCCCCAGCAACACATGAAAATAGCTAGACAAAGGCACAGTTACTGGCTTGAACGATGTAAAAATGAAGGCCATATATTAACAACCTCCCCCTCGCAGTTCAGGCCAGCTATCGTAAGTCGATCCGCCATCCAGACCCCTCCCGTCAAAGTCAGGAGGGACAAGCGGCATGTTACTATTTGCGAAGGAAAACAAAGCAAAACAAAACGTTTGATACAAAAACGCAAACTCAATTTGATCGGGAGGCTGGCGAGCGCCAGACCTCGGCTTGCATTTCAGGGGCAATTGCAAGGAATCGAACGATTTAATCAGCAGAAACTGGCTTACATTAAGCCCAGTGTGTGTACGCCTCCCGCTGGCAGAATTGCCAAATGTCCCACAGACTGCATCCCTCGGCACTGGAGTTCATTAATATCCATCAAAGCAGGAGGGTAGAGCTTCATAACGTCTCATTATTCATGTCCCTTCTGTTGCTGGATCCTCCACGTAACTCCCACAGTCGTCCAAGCAGCTGACAGGACTGTTTAGCGACTGCTAAGCTAAATTTCAATTAAATTTCAATTAAATTTCGCCTGTGCTAAATGTGTCAGGCTAGCACATGGCCTGTCGCTTGAAGAGGCCCAGTACATCTGTCTTCCCTAGTAGGTTTGTGTCCCAGTCTGGCCTCTGTGGTCCACCAATCAAGGGAACAGACATTCTTTTCGCTGGGTTCAGCCCACATTCAGGGGAACAGCGACATTTAAGCCTAAGCGATCAAACTCTGAGCTTTTATTCAACATGCCGGAGTCGCAGTGCTGGTATTGAGACCTTATTGTAGTTAAAAGACCTACTTGGCCTTCAAAACGAGAAGAAGGGCAGCAAAGGTTATGGCAGCGGGTTATTTGCAAGCACATTTGCAGAACTAATTGGGACGTGTGTAGCTGGGACGAGAGACTCAGAGGAATTTCAAGCATGACCTTTCAACTCCGCCGCCGTCTAGGTGAAGGAAACAGTGGCCACACATGAGTCAGTGTCAAACCTTCTGGGTTCATGGAACCCGATGTGATTCAGCTGCCGGTACCGGCTGGGATTTTGTAAATGAAACATTCATTAGTGAGGCGCCGAGAGGGATCATTCTACATAAGTGCACTCCTTAGCCTGTTAACCCCTGGGCAGGATCCAGCGGGTACTCAGCTCCACTGGCACCTCCTACCCATAGCGGTTCCTCTCTGGCGGAGACCTGACCAAGCCCACTAGGAATGCCGGTATGTCAGCACCTCTTCCCCTCTGACCCATGCTTTCTGGAGGGGTCTGTTTGCAGCCAGGGACAGAAGGACAGGCTGTTCCCACAAAGGGGACAAGCCCAGGCGCAGGGAGCAGCCAAAACAATAACTTCTCGTCTGCTGCGCCTTAACTTGTCAGATGTTCTTCTCCTTCTTTCTTCTCCTACGTCTTTCGTTCCTGCCTTCTCCAATCCATCTCTCCCCCCTGAGCCTTCACAGATCTCTTGATCTTCAAACGTCTGCTTTCCATGCTGAAGGACCTGGGCTTGTCGGACCCTGGCTCAGGCCATGCCGCAGTGGGCCAGCAGCGAGCAGGGTCATGACCGCCCCAGGCTCGCTGGACAGGCTGATTCTCCATGGGTTAGGATGCTGCACCAGGAATGGGAACATCTTGGCCTGCAGAGTGATGTCACCATTGGGCCCTTCAGCCAGGTCCTTCATCTCATTCACTCCAGGGACTGGGTGACCCTCCTTGTGCAATCATTCTGGAAAAACATGTCTGCCATGTACATGATTCCAGAACCATGAGTGTAAACACCACCACAAGAAAAATCTATGCTAGCGGGGAATATTCTGCTTCATACCCAGTTTTATTGATGCTTATGGTGACTCCAACTTACCCAATATTAACTCAAAGATGTTCTTATTTCATTTAGATATGAAACCTCCAGTGTTCCAATGCTGTGTAGCAATAATCAGCATCGTAATCCCAGAGGTTTCCTCTACAAGAACCACACCACACAGGAACAAGTGAAACGCCCACACATACTGCCTGACTGTATGAATCTCTATTTGAATCTCATGTCACCAAAAGCAGGATCCAGTGCTTTCTGCAGCAGTGCTTAATTAGGTATTTAATGGAAGGCAACAGCCAGGCCAAGTGCCCAGAAATCATTAACCGAGGTCTACGCCACGTGAATGTAACCATGGCGTCGAAAGAAACCGCACATCTTCACCGCGTGACAGAGTGAAGAGGGTTCATTATGTTTAATCAGCTCTAATGAGGAAGGGTAGCTGGCAACTAATGGATGAAGACTTACAGAGCGGTCGGTTTTACGAGGCCCCCACTATGCAGATCATGATGGGAAGCCCAGCGGCGCTTAAAATGTCGACCCCACCCGCCCCATCCAGGACAAACGGATGGTGAAAACCAAGCGTAACAGTCGACACACCCCAGAGCATGACAGCTGCCAGGATCTGCTCTCAGAAGTCAGTGAGTGGTGACCCTGGGTCATACAGCTCTTCTGGAGTTCCCAGGGATGTGTGGAACACTGAACACTGTAACCGATGTCTTTTCATTCCCTGTAGAGTTATGATCCCACATTTGCTGCCAGCACTTCATCTCTGGGCACAGCCTCGTTGACGTGGCAATCAGGGGACAATTAATGCAGTGAAACCTTGGCGATAGAGCAAGGGGTCTCAAAGTCTGGAGATTATTATTAATTCATTAAAGTTAATAAAAATGCTGGTTTATTTAAAATTGTTGGAGACCTCTGACTTTGAACAAAAATCTGATGCGGACATTTGATCAAATAACTCGAGAGACCCTGCATGTAGAGGGTATGCACATGATGTCACAGTAGGCAGAAATTACTGCGGTTACGCCCACTGAGTGGCAAAAAGACTGAGCGGCAGCATCAGCGTTCAGCTTGGACACAAACATGTTTAGAATGGGAAAGAGCTGTCCTGGGATTGATTGTACAAATCAATGTAACAAGAAATCAGAGGTATCTTTTTACAGACTGCTGAGAAAAAGAGAACCAGACAGATCGCCGCAATCCATAGAAACACCTGGAATCCAGGCTCAGAAACGCTGATTTGCCTTTGTCATTTCTGACTTCTGACTGGCGCCAAGGCTTTAGCCTGCCCTCAGGCTTGGCTGTGCGTGCTTCCCTGCTGCCTAAATCAGGCACATATAACTCAAATCAGTTTGAATTTCAAAGGTTTTATTGTCATTCCTACACATCAACACACTGTGCAACGTGAAGGAATGAAATGTATTTCCTTGGGTCTCAGTGCACAGCAGAAACTGAGGGAGTAAAGAATAATAAAGATCTTTTAAAATACGGTAAATTTCAAATTTGCTGCAAAGTGACTGAGCACAATGACATGTTAAATGACACTGGTATACAAACTACACATTTAAATGTCTGGATACCCGATTCCTGGTCATGGTCTCCTGGTGCTTTGCTAGGTTTGCGTCTCTGTCCATTCCAGCTATTTTTAATATAAGTAGATGATCATGTATTTTTTTTTTGCAATTTCCCCGACTACAATAAGCCATTCTGCAGCATGTCGGGCTGCTCGGTTTGTCTGAAGGGGGCGTGTTCATGCAGGGTAGTGACATCAGAGTGTACCCTCAATAGCCTAGGGCCCCGGCAAACATCAGGGCTCCGCCCCACCTCAGGAAAAATGCAAAGGTTAAATCATCCAAGTGTCCATGCTGATGTCAGCCCAGCAATAGTTAACACCCAGATAAACTAATCCACCCCTGGGGGGTAATCCTAGAATGTCTGGCAGCCGCAATGGAACACACCCACTATTATTTCCAAGGTTACTACTGCATAGGTGTTGCCGTGCCATTCACTACAACTGCTGAATGCATCCGGTCCATGCCATAAACCTGCCTGGTCTCACCCCTACACGTCCAAGACTATGGGCAGATGGATATAAGTTTGCCAGGCCCAGGAAGAGCCCTGCTGTTGTACTCTTCCTCAATGTCCTTATTTTGAACGGCAGTAAAAATATATAAATGTATAAATAAGTTAATGTAGGTGTCAGCCAAACAGCCAAATATAGCTCTCCGGTGCATAGATACTCCTGTAATGCTAAATCAGGAAACGATTCCGTTCACGAGCCTGCGGATCCAGCAGGGCTGCCTGGAAGCAGCAACGGATTTTGGGAGGATGTTATAGACACCCGGAGCCTGTCCAGGCTGAGCAGCAAGGTGCCAGGCCCAACTGCAAATTAGCGTCGTTCTCCAGTCCCGGGGGATCAGGTGGAGGAAGCAGCCCGATTATCCATAAACCTGATTTCACCATCTCTGCACAAACACAGGTAAGCAACACCAAGCCTGTGGGATCTGCAGTTTGCGATCTGTCACTTGAAATGTAGGTCATCCCAACTGTGTTTTTTAGCCAGAGAAGGTGGAGATTTGATAACTGATCTTTTCTACCGGCAAGAGTAATTAATTTGGGAGAGAGAGGAAGAGGTGTTTAAGGGAGAGTAGCCTGGAAGCAATGTACCTGTCAAGGAACGAGATAAGACACATAATGAGCCTTAATCACACCTAAGGAGGCAAAAAAAGAAAATCCCCTTCTGAGCACTTGTGAGGTAGAGCGGCACTAACTGTTAACAGAGCACGACAGCCCTGAATCTGACCTTAGCAAATAAAAGAGCCTGAGATTTAAACGCAGAGGCCGCTCGTGATGCGGACAGGGATCTGCCCACGCTATGGGTGAGGCTCATGCCATAATTTGTACTGGAAGCATCTCAAAGTTGAGCAGTGTGAATATGACACAAGCCATTGCAGGAAAGTACAGCACTTCCTGTAAAATCAGTGATTTTTTAAAAAAAGAAATATTTCAGGATATTCACATACATACAAACATACGGCTGAGGTTGGGGAAACACGTCACGATTATATCAGAGCAGCGGAGGACGTGACATTTCGGGCAGATCGGGTGACGGCTGCTTGGCGACTCCTCCCCCCCAAACCCAACAAGCAGAGAGGGGTGAGGTGGGGAGGAAGAGGAAGAGGGGAGAGTGGTGGGGGCTCCCAGCTGTGCGTGCAGGGGCAGGCCACTCAGAGACCCAAGCAGACATCCGGAGAGACAAGCAGAGAGTTCAGGAACAAGCAACAAATATTGTTTTATTCGTTCATCCCACATGGAAGGTGTCTTGCCTGTAAAATGGATTTAATAAAATACCTCCCCCGCACCAATCACACTGTGCTGTGTGTTGTTAATGAGCACCTAACCAGTGTGGGGGGGGGCAGGGCTCGCCCCAGAGGACTGCAAACGCCAGGTTTTTCCTGTGTGTCCCTGTCTCTCCTAAATATGCAGCAGTGATTCCCAACCCGCTCCTCAGGGACCCCTGATGTAGAAAAACAACAACGCTACCTGTTTCCAGGTGTGACCTGGTCATCTCCCA
>JABFEA020000044.1:3847598-3857736 GCA_019775915.2 Cyphomyrus plagiostoma
ACCCCCCCCCCCCACACACACACACACACACACACACACACACACACACACACACACACACACACACACACACACAGCTCAGCATAATTCTACATCTGTGTAGTCACATATTACCCAAACTGCTATCTCATGTTCATGACTTTGACATGAAGCTCTGCACGGTTCTGGTTTGTCTTTACGCATAGATCTTCACTTCACACTGCTGCATTCTTTTACTTAATTTTTCACCCTTCTCCGTCCAATTTTAGGGGGCTCCCAAGCTAAATGGCAGGGGGGATCATGTGGTCTAAGAACTCTGACATACCTCCCCGGCCATTAAAAACGGCTTAACCGGGAGCGGCGAAGCCTAGCTGGGCGTTCCCATCCCCCTCGGCAGCGATGCTTTCTCCTGCCGCCCCTTCGGAAAGCCGACTCCGGCAGACGCGGTCCAAGAGTGACCACACTGCCTGGGATCGCAGCTGACTCCTGCTGTGCATCTCCACAGCGTGACCCCTTGCCGGTGGTCCAAGACACAGCACTGAGGATCGAAGGAGAGTCAGCATCGCTCTGTTTTGTTTCTCTATGCATTTTTGCATTTTGTTTTTCTGCCCAGCACTCAGAGCAGCCAGGAGAGGGAACGCAGAGTGATGGACCCTTACTGGGACCTGAAAGATCCAGTCCAGAATTACTGCGCAACTTGCAGCGCATTTCAAAACGCGCACTGGTCCAACTAGTGCTGTATAGAAAGGATGAGATCTGGATGATGAATCAGTGAGTTGAAAAGTATTTTCTTTGCCGCCCTAATAAAATTACTTGTGCACCGCACCGATGCAAAAAGGAAACCATTCGACTCCTCCTGATGCAGAGTCTCTGACGTATAACGAAACACAACAATCAGATAATTACCCGGCGTTAGATATCACTCTCCGCGGCCAGACCAGCTTCTAAAGCCGGATTGGTTCCGCCTGAGCTATGCTCGCCGCGCTTCAACTGGTATCCTGCGATCCGCGCCAGCCACTCGCGGAAAAACAAGCAAAAACCCCGGGATGAGCCTTTGTTATGCCGGCTCTCTTGGCGCCGGTCCCTCCCCTAATAACCGGCTCTTTGTGCTCCCCGTGTCCCCCGTTCGCTGCGCGCCTGACACCCGAGCGGCAAAGCCAGTGTGCGAGGACAGCAAAGCGCTCGGAGACGCTTCTCCCCGCGGAGGGAAAACGGAGCGTCGCGCTCTATAAAAAGCCCCATTGTTACTGAAAATGCTGGACCTTTTTTTCCTCCATTCATTTACATGCTCCAAGAATAATTTCTAAAGCAGTCTTGGTTTGATTTGAATAATAAAAGTAAGTTTTCACATTAAAGTCATTCCTGGCATACTGATCAATTATTTCTCTATACTCTGTGTAGTTCATTAAAAACTTCTCGAATATAGGCCCAAGGCATCTAGTGTCGGTTATCCGGGTTACAAAGCCTTTTTTGGTTAAATCAGTTTATTTTCTGTTTAAAATAACGCCGTTATCTAGGAGTCCGCTCACCGTCGTGCTCAATAATACTCCCTTAATTTGGCTCCGCAAACTTTGAGGCGGAAGGGGTAAATTTTTGCGGATTTATTTACGAATGATCGTCTGTTATTCAGTAAAATTTCCCGGCCGGAGCCTCCCCTAGTACAGGTTGCTCACCCCCGTCTCCTCCGCTACGGCTTTGAGGTAGCCCATTAAAATCGATTCGCAGTCATTTTCGGTTGTATCCCTTCTCTGACGATAAGGTGAAGTTAATGATGAAAATACTGCAATGTATTATTTCATATTATTCCTAGAAATAGTATTATGCATGTAACCTGCTTAATGGTTTTGCATAAGGTCCCTAATTCATTTTAATACTTTTAGATGCTTGTGTTTTATAAGAGTAGTTGCATTATGTGCGATTAACGGCCTTGGTATTTTTCCACTTAGATTTTTTTTGCACAGCGGCAGAGTTTGTCGCCAGATTGAATCGCATCCAAAGGTTGTTAAAAACAGATAAATTCCTCCGCGTGTTACGGAATGCAAAATGGTTTTCTTTATGGTATTCGAGTATAAACCGCCACGTATTTTCCCCAGCCAGAATTATTTATAACATGGCTGAATTTTTAGCATGTCGTCAGTAAACAAAACAAACAAATCGTTTCCCAGAGCAGAACACGACACTAGACGGTTCAATAATCCCTGCCTTTCATTGTTTTGACATCTTGGTAAATGAATTCTCTGCCACAATGCATGTAGGATGAGGTGACAGCCTGGACCTCTTCTGCTCTGAAAGATTCTCCCAACGTTTCCATAGCAGTGAAACAGCATCCAGGAGATGTCAGACTTCCAATGGTTTCCTTGTGCAAATGTCCAAACCTCAAGAGAGAACGTGTACATCCCCGTGCGCCCCCCCCCTCCCCCCTTCTATCAGATTACATCGAACAGCACACATTTTGCAGACAAGTTGCTGCAGAGCCTCATACAGAAGATTCACAAATGGAGTCAAAGATCTGAAACCTTTGAAGATGCTGACTGAGTAATGCTCATGCACTGATCGCAAGTTGCAGATGTGTTTGAGGGATTGTTTTTTGTTCAGTGATTACTGTACAAAGATTTCTATCCTGGCTATAGATGACAGCAGTTCTAAGGCAACCAACAACCTGAGGTTGTGATCCCTCGTGGGGGTGTTCGAAGGCTGACCATCTAGTGAGGGGCGAGTTCATGGTGTATGTTCATGGTGTACAGGTTTCAACTTGGGTCTGTTGTTGCTGGGCTGTCCTTGGGGAAAAAGCATAGAGAGCCATACCAACAGCCACAATCCACTCAAGATGGTCGGCACGTTTAGGGAAGGGATTCGGATGGTGCAAGACAGGAAGGTGTCATCTTATTCCCCTACCCTGCACCTGCTTTTTGTGCTAATGAAGAAGAAGGAGCAGTAGTGAGACGTGATGGAAGGTACCACCTACATGATGGGGGTGTCTTATTGGGTTGACCATACCAAACCCCAAATAGCTGGAACATGATTCTGTGATTCTGCTTCCCACTTCTGAATGTGGTTGGGTCTGAGGAAACCTTGTTCAAGTGTGAGAACCTCGATACCTGGAGGACCAGTCTGCAACATAGTTTACAGATTTCCATGAAACAGCTTATTTAGTTCACCAGCTAATTGCCAGGTTTAGTGGACATGTTCGAGCAGGGAAACCTGGCTCTCTAGGACTGGATTTGGGGAACCCTGCCCTAGACCTTTATCCTTCAGGAGCTGAAATCTTATATGCTACAGAACATATTTTAATTTGTGCCTGATGTACACTCGAGACACCAGTTGTCACACACTGAACAAGTACTTTACTCTGTAATGGAAGTTAGAGCTGAGGTGAAACATAAACCAGCATTAAAACCTCAAGGCTTTGGGGGACCAGAGTTATGGGCCCAGGTCTTGTGTAAGACGGAAACACAGCCATCTGTCATTATTCAGCAACTATGAACTTGGAGTCACTGCAGCGTATAAAATAAATAATATGAATAATATTTTGGAGCTAAATGGGACAAATGTGGATCAGCATGTCCTCTTAACACCTTAACAGAGACTCCACTGCAAAAGACACAGTCACACCATTCAAAACATCATCTTGAGGAGAAATCTGATGAGAAATAAATAATTTCACTCTTAAGATCTTCCGGCGTCTGTTCCTTTCCGTCGCTGTGACTCCATTCCAATCGCTTTTAGTGGCACCGAATTAGTAGATGACAGCTGTAAGTTATTTAGTTATTGACTATCCAAGTGACGCAGGTCTGTGGGTGAATGCTGACTCATGATTCTTAGAGAATGTGCTGCTATATTAAGCTTGGTGTTTGTGCTGCACACTCTGTCACTTCACATGAAGGGGAAAAATCTTTACATCGTCTGCAGATTGCCTAGAAGCAGCTGTCTGGGGCAATTTTCTCAATAAGACGTTTGTTATCCAAACTGTCGGAACACGTCGATCGTCTGTGGCTGGCTGATTATTTCAGGACTAATTAATGATTTTTCTGCATTCTGACTCAATAATGACTAATTACAGGCTACCTGTTCATTGACTGATTCCTAATTCACTTTTTAACTTAAACCACTGTCCTGTACACAGGTCCATCTGCCAATAACCCTCATGGCTCAGCACTATGAGTCCAGACCAAGGCACAGTGCAATTGCCTTACACAAATTCACCGATTAATGGGATGGAAGCTTCAAAATCGATGATTAGCTTGTCAAATCAAAGCGATGGTGTTTCACCTGACCAGCAGGTGCCATCTCTTGTGACGTCCTACGGACCGCTATGCCTAGCCTGCCTCTCGCCGCAGTCTCCGCTCGCCAACTCCAGCAGTCTGCCCCTGCTGCTCTGGAGAGCCACCCATTCTGCCTGCCTGCCTCGTAGCTGAGCGCACTTTGATGGAAGGTATGTTGGACTCAGCTCCAGGGTCCCATCATTTTATACATTTCCCATAATAGATGGTATTGTAATGCGTGTGTTTCTTGAAAACCAGGGAGGATATGAGCTGTCTTAGAATCCATTTAATCATTTTAAAGAAATAGCAAAAATATTGCCTGAAAAAATGTTTCCATCTGCGATTCAGGTCTGCCTGTCTGGTGTACCACAAGGCCCGGATCTTAGCCCAACAATTTCCATTGTCTGTGGAAACAAGGCCTCCTTTTTTAACCTGACATACACACACAGGCACAGTAGGTCAATTTCAGTATGAAAAGTACTAGAAAAGACTTTTTATTATTGAACTTGCAGGAAACAATAAACAAATATAATTTCAACGAGGTCAACGTTATTATTGTTGTGGAGGTAGTAATGATCAATGTAATGATAATTATTATAAAGCTGAACAATGGCACCAAACAGAATGAAAACACAGTGTGTCAATCACATGATTTTTCATTCCCTTTCAACCTCAGTGGATTCTAAACCAGCTTCTCATAACAAGAATTCACGCCTCACATCTCTGCTCCCTTTAGATGTGGGTTTGAGCTCCTCACAGACATAATCTGTCCTTTGTTTCTCACCTGCAGGAATGTCCTGCATACCTGCTCCCCTAGGTCTTCTTACCACAAATCACCCTTTTTTTGGTTAGTTAGTGGCTCTGCTTTTAGCCGCGCAACACAAAGCAGTTGAATTCAGTGTCACCAGTTTTGTCAGAGTTTGCCGTGATCCTTCAGTCACCCTTCGTCCACGGCGTCTTTATGGAATAATTTCAGACATCCCAGAATAAAAAAACAGGCATAACACTAAGACTGTGCCATTAATAAAAAGATGAGACTTTGTGCCACATGGTGCTCATAAATCGTCCTGCTTGTGGCTGTTGGCTTTTTAAAATCCATGTCTGTTGTGACAACAGCCTGAAAAAGGTTTAGCGGTCGTGATTATGTGATTATAGCGGCGATTGATGGAGGGAATGAGGCTGATGGGCTGAGTGCAGCCCCAGATTTATGAGGTACGGGGTGTGCGATGACACTGAGAAGCAGGATGAAGGACAAGGCGCGGGGTTGTCCACTGCAGAGACCCCCGCCAAACGGGTGGGGGCTGAGTGGGGGCTGGTGGGGCCCCTCTGTCCAACTGGGATTGACAGCAAGAGACAGAAGGAGGTGGGGGTCTATTCACAGGCAGGAATTATCATTAGCATACCCCCCCCCCGAGAGGCCAATGGGCGAGACCACCTGTAGCTGTGCTGGCTCTTGCTGTCGAGGAATGAAAAAAGCTTCATTCACCATGCTTCCTCAACTGTGAGCCAGCGATGGTATGAGAGGATAATCTGTGTAGGTGCGTTCATGGAATACACACACACACACACACATATAAATATATATATAGAGAGACAGTGTGGGAGGGAGGAAGACAGAATGTAACAGAAGAACAGAGTAAGTAAGGAGCAGCAAAATGCAGAACAGAAGAAGTGCGCATGACAAGGAGGAGGGGTTTAGGGTGGGGGTTCTGAGGGGCGTGGCATGGGAGTGTCCAGCAGCACCAAGGCCCTGCCTCCGTGTGGCACGATTGGCTGAGCTCAGGTTCACAGCAGCCAGGGGAAAGCCTCACTGAGGGTAGGGGGTGGGGGGGGGAGAGAGAGAGAGGCGGGATGGGCCGGCAGCCCACGAGGGGGCCGGAGGCCGGTGAGGGACCGGGCCGAGTGGCGGGTCTTAAACGAGAGGTGCACCTCAGAGAGGAGGAGAGCGGGCCAGCCTGGGATCCCACCTGAGCGCAGTGCACAGTCACAGGAAACCCCCCGGGGCGCCTGGCCACACCGTCCCTCCCTCAGCTGACTCGCGGGGGGGCCCTCCACCACAGCCTCCACACTGCCCCCCGGGGAAAGAGGATTATTTCCCTTTGCGGCTCCCAAAACTTTACGGAATCCTCCAAAGAAGTGAGAAGCGGATGGCGAGACGCAGGCGCCCCACGCCACCCCCTGGCGCTGCCGCCCCTGCCATCGTGGCTCTGGGGCTCTTTCTCCTGACCGTCGGCTCCGCCTCTGCCGAGGAGTATGACTACTACAGCTGGCAGTCGGATAACTTCCACACAGGTGGCACCGGCGGTGTGGCGGGTGGCGGGCGCTTCTACGCCCGCCGGCCGCAGTGTGTGGATATCCCGGCCGACCTGCGCCTCTGCCACAGCGTGGGCTACAAGCGCATGCGGCTGCCCAACCTGCTGGAGCACGAGAGCATGCCTGAGGTGCGGCAGCAGGCCGGCAGCTGGGTGCCCCTGCTGGCCAAGCGCTGCCACGGCGACACGCAGGTCTTCCTGTGCTCGCTGTTCGCGCCCGTCTGCCTGGACCGGCCCATCTACCCGTGCCGCTCGCTCTGCGAGGCCGTGCGCGACAGCTGCGCCCCCGTCATGGAGACCTATGGCTTCCCCTGGCCCGAGATGCTCCGCTGTGACAAGTTCCCCATCGATAACGACCTCTGCATCCCCATGCAGTTCAGCGCAACGCAAACACCAGGTACCCCCACCACCCTCCTGCACGCAGCTGCGACACATGCAGCAAATGACATTATAAAGACAGTAAAAGTCACATATATCAGGGACAAATTACTGATTTTAGTTAATTACTCAGTTATTACTGAGATTTTTAATTTCCATATCTCTCTTCTGACAAACCTAAAGTACATATCATACAAACATTCAGGTATTTATATGCATGCATTAGAAGAAAAGGCTCATTTTTAATTCATGATTATGGCCTTATATTTATATATCAGTTCATTTCTGTTTGCTTAAAGTGAATTCTGCGATTGGTAGACAGACTTCTTGATTGATGCTTATGGGGAGGTCAGGCGCAGCATATGAACTCTCAGACTGAGTGTGTGGCTGGGGTGTGTTAGTTAGTGTTGCTGTTTCGCTGCATGAAGGAGAGAGGCGTCGATAGGCTGGCAGTATATGCGAAGAGACTCCATTGAAGGGCAGAGCCAAAGAGCTTTTGTGTGTATGTCTTTTGGTGGGCTTGTTTAGGAGGGAGCTATTTGTTTTTGATGTACCACAGACGTTCTGATGGAAAGGACAGCCAGCTCCCTGATCCAGATACCTTATCATGACTAATGACTCACTGTGTCCAGAAATGGCCAGGATTCACTTCCAGGATGTTCAAAGATTAGAAAAATACACCAAAAAAAAGCAAACTTTACATTAACTGACAGTTATTCGCTTTCTATGCCGTTGAAGACAAAATTTAAATGCCATGTTTTCTGATTTATTATTGTTATTTGATTTTTACATATGTAAAAATTGCCAGTATTACTAAAAGGAAATATTCAATTTAAAATAAAGAAACTTTTTAGTAAAGTAGTTTTGGTCTGTTTAAATTCTGAAACAACCACAAGAGGAGAATTTATTTAGTGTGTTATGGAAATTCTTTCATTTGTAATACATAATCTAGACGAATATTTTGTACATCAGCAAAAATATTATTAGTTTAAACTTTTTATAAGTTATTAGTGGTGTTAAATTTGTACTACTGGAATAAGGGAGAAGTGATGCTTCAACTGTTTCAAAAAGCTCGTATGAACGCAGGAAGCGCGGTGTCCCCACGCAGATTGCGGCAGCCAGGTCTGCGGTCCGTTCGGGAAATTAGACCGGAGCTGAATTACTGCGGAATAACAGGCAGCCGGAGAAGGAGACGACGGGCAGCATGTGAAAGGCGGTTTGACAGCAGAGAGGGGGGGGGGGGGACACAACGGTAAATGTTAGCTAAAACGCATTTATAATGTATGTTACAGACGTGCATCCTCACGTAATTGAATAAAAAATGAACTATGTGTGAAATCTGCGTATGAACTGGAAGTATGATGAAAATTTTGAAGCTAGGAAAAATACATATGAAAGCTTCGAAAATGCACCTCGACCAATAAATCAGACTTTATTTAATAGAGTATATACATTCAGCGAGATCTGTTTTTCTCATTTGAGGTAGGCTACAGCGCTGTTACTGAGTTCAGGCTAAAACCTACGTTTCTTTTCACTAAAAGTAATCAAAGCATCCAGAAATTAAGGAAATAACGTTGCCAGGTTTCATGTGGAAAAAAATGCAACCGAGCAAAATTAGTAAGCCTGAATCCCCCCGTGAATCTCTTAATACTGGGAAACTTACAGCTGCCGTTAATAAAATTGTTATTCATTTCCTCGTGCCTTGATATTAAGTCTATATGGTATGAGGAGCGTTTCTTTGCTAGTCAAGTAGCGAAGTGAAAAGCGGGCTCTTGTGAAATAGCTCATGGTGATAAACTGGGGTCACCCGTCGCCGGCTGCCTTTGCTGGGGTGGCAGCAGGTGTGTGCAGCGGCCTGATCACGCAGCTCCAGCTTCGGGGAGCTCAAGCCGCCCTGGGGGGCAGAGGCCGAGCCTGGGTTTCACCTTAATTACAGTTCACGTACGGTTCGGTGAACGGTTTGGTTTTCATGCAATAAAAAAACAGTCAACAGCGTTACAACGTGCGCTGTATAATTTCACATTTACTGATTTGAGTGTCGTGCTGTTGAAAATATACTCTGTTAAATCTGAAACTAAACTTACATTTTGAAGCAAATGAGGAACTGCTCGTTTGAACATGGAATGTCAGACGTCGCCATAAACGGGATTGAAGGCGGCTGAGAATGGACACTGGCTTTTTCCGTGACCTTTCTGGTTTAGCCTGTTGTCTGCTAGATAAGATAAAAAGTACATGGTTGCAGAAACGGGGGGGAACAGAAAGGTCTTGTGGTTTTTGTGAGTCAGGTGACCAGTTCCCAGATGCCCCTGCATGGCACATTGTGAACTATTAAAGCTTGACTGCAGCATCTTTTTTGGGTAACATACCCGCTTGCTGGGGACGATCAGGTAGCCTGCTGCAGGGTGCATTGTTTCTGGAAAGCCAAAGAAAAATACGCATGTGATTTAAATCCATATATATACAAGGCAGGGGTGCTAGGACCTGCTTTGAATGGGATGCATGAATTATGGATAATCCCAGACCTAATTCAGAAGGTGCATAGGTATGTGACCTCACACAAACCTCAAACACATACACACACACACACACACACACACACACACACATTTCTGACAGCCCTGTTCGACTGTACATCTACAGTCTGCCGAATGTGGTTTGATGGAGGAACCGATCTGGGATTTACAGGCCGACAGCGGCATGTTACATTCGTCCGTCTGCTCTGTACATTTAAACAGATGTTGGGCTCCAGTTGACAAGGGTGTCCTGTGGGATTTCATCTGCCTGCAGTGATGTTTTATACCGTGAACGTTACCTGAGGGTCCAAATGAATCATAAAATTATGACTCCTGCACATTAATATGCAGGCCGTCATGTCCTCGTGGAAATTTCTGTGTGTCCTGGTGGGGGAGGGGGGTACAGGCTTTGGGGAGGGTTGACAGACGGTGTCTGAATGACCGGTGGATCACATGGATTTTGACACAGCCCTGCCCCCCCCCCCCCCATCATCCCTCCCAGAGCCCCTGTAATGTGTCAAACATCATGGAGATACAACAGAAGCTTAGGAATGAACCCTCACACATCCTCAAGCCTGAAGGCATCTATACCGGCAGGTTTCTGTGCTATTTACCAACTTCAGAAGCCACCTTAGAGAGTTACTGGTTTTACTCCCAGTTGTGATGTTTCCACCACTCAATCTATGCATTTGCT
>JABFEA020000044.1:3866407-3877162 GCA_019775915.2 Cyphomyrus plagiostoma
CAGCGACCAAAGCTTAACCGTTAAAATATCAGCTTTGTAATTAATTTAGTTGGGGTTTGGTTTCCAAAATGTGGGGGGCGGGGGGTTGACTGTTTAACAAATGCAGCATCCCTGTCCCCCCCCCCCCCCCCAACCCCCCATTAAGCTCTAAAGATGAAGATAAAGGAGGTGAAGCGAGAGAAAGGCGACCGGAAGCTGGTGGCAGCGCAGAAGAAGAAGAAGGTGCTGAAGATGGGGGCCCTGCGCAAGCGGGACCTGAAGCGGCTGGTGCTGCACCTGAAGAACGGCGCCGACTGCCCGTGTGCGCAGCTGGACAGCCTGGCGGGCAGCTTCCTCATCATGGGTCGCCGCGCCGACCAGCAGCTGCTGCTCACCGCCATCCACAAGTGGGACAAGCGCAGCCGCGAGCTGCGCTTCGCCGTCAAGCACATGAAGTCGCACCAGTGCCCCACCTACCACAGTGTCTTCCAGTGACACGCCCCCCCCCCCCTGCAGGACACACAGGCACAGACACGCACACACACGCGAATCCCGCTCCCCTTCTTACCGCCGAGAAACCCAGCATCTTTCATTTCAGATACTCGGAAGGTGCTCCCAACAGAGGAGGAATTCGCACCATCATTGTGAGCCCAGGGTGCCTGTCCCACCGCCCGGGACTCTCTCTCATATAAACATAAATGTAGGCAATCTCGCATAATCACCAAACTAACATATCGTTGTTTACTCGTGTTTCTCAGTCCGGTCCTTGGGGACCCCCAGACAGTCCACATTTATGCTCCTTCCGAACTTCCAACACGCCTCTACCAGGAATTCTGTGTTACTGATTGTTTGGTTCAGGTGTGGGAACAGGGAGGGAGCAAAAATGTCTGGGGGTCCCCAAGGACCGGACTGAGAAACACCGGTTTACTCAATACGTGTGACCTTACAGCAAAATGAGACTTTAGGATGTGTTGTCGTGGGGACAGACCTGTAAAGTATGGGCTGGGCAAAAACAGATTTGGGCAAAGGCTAATTAAACGGTGACAGAGTGACAAGAGAGGTTGCATCTGGGAAGAATGTTTCTAATGACAAAGAGAAATAAGTAACTGTTCTTGTCGTTGTAATAGAAATCTATATATATATATTTAGACTGCTATGTTGAAAACCAGGTGAGGTTGATTAGGAGGCGCTGAAGTGTTGTTCAGAAACCCTACAGCTGCAATGACTGTCGTTTAGAGCAGCACCTTCTGCTGGCCAGCGAAGGAGCTGCAAGCCACTTTTTGGCCTGGGACCAGAAGATACGGACTGTGGCCATCCAGTGCTTACTGACATTATGTTCTTTTGTACACAGCCATTATCATTTGAGCTTCTGTTGTGTTTTTTTTTTTTTTTTTAACTACCATTTGCTGTCTGTGAAATCAAAAGGGAAATTGACTAGATTAGCAACTGTTACTATAACAAAATGCTAATTCCCGCCTTTGTAATTGTTTTAAAAATCAGAAAACTTGTACTAAGAATCTGTTACCAACCTTTTACAATTGTAAAAAAATAATAAAATATACATGAGATTTTTATACAGAAGGATAGCTAGACTGCATAATGATTTAACATTTTTTGTTTGTAATCAATATCCAGTTGTCACTTTTCCCTGTTCTCTAACCTACACACATATAGTGTCTAAAGAACAATCTTAAGATAAAACAAGTATGTTGATTTAATGAATTTTCCAAGCTGAACCCTTTTAGAATCCTAAATGACAGCTCAGTCCTAAAAACAGCTCCGCACCCCACACAGCGAGCCTGTACAGCCAGTTGTCCACACACTGTATCACAAATGGACCACCCCTCCTGTCAGTATGGCTCACAAGCCTAGAACTAAGATGGCATGTGACACAGGTGGATGGTCCATGTGTCAGGGATGAGCTATAGACCATCACTGCTAAAGCTACATGCTAAAGCTACACATGGGTGTCCTATGGTTTATAGTCCCCAGGAAACACTGACCAACGATCAAGTTCTGCCTGCTTACAGGAATCTTTCATATACAGTACACTGTCCAACAAAAGATCATGGGGAACATAATTATGGCTCCTTTGATTCAAGAAATAGCACATTCTCCATGTTGTCTTTGGTCTTGCAGTAACCTGTGTTAATCTTATGTTAATTCCAGCATTTTCCAGAGATATTTTAATGGGTTAAGGCTCTGGGTTTGGCAAGACCACATCAAGGGTCCAGTATCCTACAGCAACAGAGCTGCCCCCCCATTTCCCGGCAATTATTGAGGTGTCCTATGACTTCTGGAGAGGGTGATGCATCTACAGCGGTGCCCAATAAAGGGGCCTCAATAAAGCTCCCAAAACTGGTGCCGACAGCGCCGTCTGCCCCGGTCCGCCCCGGTCCGCTGGGCCGCCGTCAGCACCTCCTTAAAGGTCGTGCACGGCAGGTAATGAGGCCGTGACAACGGGCGAGGAGGGATGGAGAACAGAGGCTCTCTTTGTGCGGGATGGACGGCGGCTGGGCTGGCGGCGCCACAAGATGAGCTATAGAAGGCGCACTCAAAAGGTCATTTAGATCCACTATCAGGCCCAGCGTGCCACGTGGGCCTCCAATGAGGCTGCAGCAGCAGGGAATGCTGTCAGACCGAAGGAGGGCCTTCTCCCTGTCTCCTTATCACTTCGATTATTCAGCTCTGCCGTAAGAGCCGCAATGGGCCCTTTGTTTCTCCTCGTTACTTATTCTGTCACACGTCGCCGGGCCCCATGATAAAATCTTCCTCTTTAGTTCATCCTCGTGCAGGTGCAGCATCTGGTTCAGCTCTGAGTTGGTCCCCATAGTCTACATGTACCCACCTAGGGGCGCTGTTACAGATCTTGGGCCTCAAGGAAGCACATCATACTGGGCCTCCAGCCCAGACTGGTCCAATTATGCTCCAAATTTTTTAGGGCCCCTGTCACTCAAAGGCCCTTTGAATCTCCCTAAGCCTGCACCTGAATCCCCGCCCCCACATCTTGCACTTGTATGGCCACCCGCACATTTGTGTCTGCTTAGCGTTGTTCCCAGTGCTCTCATTTGCACAAGAGGCCAGTTCTTTCTCTTGTGGCATGTGTGACTACAACATCAACGTTAGTCTGGGGTGTAAGAGTGGAAGTCATTATTGATGTGAAGTTTGGTATTTCTATACTTCTGTTTCCTTCTATGTTTTCATTGTCCACAGGTACTGGGTATGAAATTCTTCACTTTAATTCATCTGTTGCATTGTAGGCTATTCATTGTAGGCTAAGCAACTTCATACATTCTCAGGATATCCCTGCACGGGGCAACTTCGTAACATAATAAATGAGGATCCCTGGACATAACCACAGTCTCATCTGGAGCCTTTCCAAAGCCGGCTTGTTGGCAGTTTCATTTCTGCCCGAGATACACTTTGAAATTGCTGCTGTCTTTCCAAGTTATGCACTGGTCCGAGAAAAGTGAGACGAAATAAGGCTTTCTTCTGGGTCTTTTTTCCGTTTTTTCCAATTCAGTGTGGTTTTCAGATAATGCACGTATGTCATCATCTGCCTCTCTCAGGGAGAGACGACTCCCCTCCCGCTAACTGAGACCTCAATTAGCAAAAGCTCTGGTTCCACTCAAATTTGGAGAGTGTGGGCTGACAAAATGGTATTCCTGGGTGGCCGCAGACATGAGAAGTATCATCTCTTAATTATAGTTGTGGTTTAATGTATAGTTTTCTAGATAAAATCACCAATTTCTGAGCTGGATGGGGAACGGCCAGGGTCAGCCTGGATTTTCACCCCTCCCTGAAGTTTTTATTTGTAGTTTAGAAGAGTCCGGTCACCTGGGCTCTTGGTGCAGTTGATTTACAATAATAAAGTGAAGGTCAAACTGAATGGTGTCCCCCAAAAGCTCAGGGGCATCAATCAGACCAAATTTGGGTGCATTCGGTACGACCCGCAAGTACCTGTTATGCACTCACGTCAAACGTTACAGTCCATTTCTCACAAAAACATGAATATAAACATTTTTCTATATCTTCCACATCCATCCCTTGTCCAGCTTCTGCTAACCTGAGATAGAATCTCCATGGCTTTAAGGTGTCACTTTGGTTGGGCTAAACTAGGGATGGTTCAGGTGTCTACCATGAGCACATTAACAGTCATTGTGGTCAGTTTAGTCTCCCAAGTTTGACCAGAGGCCACGCCATGTTTCTCAACCCTTGTAAATGTTTCCTACAGACCGCTTATACCAGTTTGCTTTCAGAAGACAGTGAAACAGAACCTTTGTGGTTAGCCAGAGAAGGATATCAGTGGTGACACATAGAAGGGAGATGAAGCAAGTGTCAGTTTTGAAACATCTGCCCAAGTCTGACGTCATAGGAGCCTTTTCAGCTTTCCTGTGTGTGCCGGAGTAACTATGCCTGTCATAGCCAGGATTTAACTTGTTCCATGTTTTCCAAGCTGGCACAGTTTGCTCTCATGTCCCTGAGAGGGTTTTAATACATCATTAAAATGCGGTACAAAGGGAAAATCTGTAGCTCTTCCCCCCGTAAGACCTCCCATTCTGAGACCGAAAAGCTCCACGGAGCTGAAGAACCAGCCAATATCTATACCACACTGTAGTACAAATTCTTCAATGTTTCACCAAGGCTGATAGTGAGTGTAGAATCTTCTAGACTTCTCTATGAAGGCCACTACCTGACCCTTGGGGTCTCCTAGCCAGTCCACGCTTTTTGATCCCTCCCAGTTCCTAGCACACCAAAATGGTGCACTGTCTCAGGGTCCCTAAGGACTGGGCTGAGAAACACTGAACTAGGAAGATGTAGGAGAGAGGGGGAGGGGTGGCCTGGACAGTCAGGTGCACAGGGGACTGGTTTCCAAACTCTGCATTTTAAACGACCACTGGTAACCCATGATTGTAAAAGACCTATCAATTCAACTTTCCCCCTAGGAAGCCATGTGTACCTACTTTCTGACACTGAAGTTTGTGCATTTTCTCTACGTTACTGCAGTCCTCACTCTGAGTGCTAAAACGATTAATCAAGGATAACATCTGGGTAAAAACAACACAACCTGGCTCTAAGAGGCATGAATAATTTACTGACTGCAATCCAGAAGCTAATACAGTCACCCCTTCACAATGGTGAGGTTTAGGGGCAGAAGATCCCTGCCAACATGAAAATTTGGGAATAATGTTTGGGTCCATTATTAAAACTGGGGCTGGTTGCCGAGACAAAGACCCCCAAGTATTCTTTTTTGTCTATTTTTTTACCAAAATTATCTTTTAATATTAAAGTTACTATATAGTATACACTTTGCCAAATATGGAATAACACCAATATTTATATGTTATGTGATTTTATGTGATCCCAATCATCTTCAGTATTATTTATGTATCTTCGGCTTACGTGCTGGCAAAACATATTCCCAGTTAACCGTTCATGGCCAATTCACCAGTAACCGAAACCTCAAATTCATGAATCTGGCATTTACCTGTGAAATCACACCAGGGTCCAATGAGGCATAGAACTGTGGCACCTAATTGGTGCATTAAGGTATCAATCCCAACCTGCTATCACCAGCTGGCAGGTGTGATGAGCTCCGTCAGGAGGATCATCCGGCTCATTTCCCCAGCTCACCCGTTGGCAGGGTCCCCACCAATGGTCAAGGTCAATTAGCTGAAACATAAACGTTGACCCTGTCAGAAGAGCTTCTGCCATTTGGACAGCTGGGGTCATAACCCATGACCCCAGAACCCATGAGCCTCTAAAAGGTATTGAGGCACTGGTTTCTGACTTCTTGGACCAACTAATTGTGTTGGTCTTCAGACCTAATTTTCTTGGTTTCTCCTGTTAATGAAGGACCCAGGTTCCATTCTGGGGTGCTGGGGTGGGTATTTTGTGAGCCATCCAGTGGGGTTGGGTGGGGGGGTACACCCTTCAGGGCTTATAAAGCATCTCATTTGCTGCCAAAAGAAAAGCCTCGACAAAATGGAGATATTCTGTGTCATTGTTTGGGTGGGAATGGTGACCGCCCCTCAGGACTCTCTCAGCCTGGCCTCTCTCTGTCTGGGTTCCCATGTGGAGGACGCAGGGGTTGGGGGTAGCAGGGGGGTGCAAACACAAAACATCTTAAAGGGCGTATTTGGGAAATTAGTCTAATTTGCCGGTAGGGATTGGGGTCACTGAGGTTCCTCCCTCCCCCTAAATCCCAAAACCCAGCCCCCACAAAGTGCCCCTCGTCCTCTTGTCTTCATTGAGTTTTAATGAATGTAAAAAAAAAAAGAAGAAAATTTGAAGGCCTGCCGGCCGAACCCCTGAACCCTCCTGCGGTGTCTCAGTCTTCCAGGAGGCCCACCCTCAAACTGCGAGCTCGCAAAGGCTGGGGCTGCTGGGACGGAAGGGGGGAGGGGGGGACTATGACCGAGGGGATGGTGGATCAGCCTGAATGACACTAAGTAGATTGCGGCACTCAGGCGTGGGGGTGGCCGGCTGGCACCTTCCATTTAAGCTTCTTGCTGTCGCTCAAGAGCCAGTTACATGAAGAATTCCTAAATAGAACCTTCTGGAGTAAAAATAATAATAACGATAAATACCCAGGAAGGTCAACGCAAGTAACAGTGCCCACTTCCTATGCGCCAAACTGGCAAATTTTGATACATTTCTTTAGTTCCCCCCTCTGTGATAAAATTATAGAGGATGGTGGAGCAAAGGTGGCACACACTGAGCATGGTCATGATTCATGTGGTGAAGCGTCTCGGCAGGAAACCCCAGGAGATTCTCCTGGGAAAGCAGAATGGACGGCGGCCATTTTTTCACCTCTACCGACCCAGAACTGAAAAACACAAATTCGAACACGTGCAGCATTTCCATGACTGCTGAATTTCTTGATTACTTTACATGCTTTACCACCTAATCAGCTGTGTGGTGCATCCAGATCAGGGACCCAATCAGAGCCAAGTTGGGCATGGAAAACAGGAGTTTAATTTCCTTAACCTAACTGGACTCACATCATATGACGAGTAAGTATTCTCATCTTCTGAAAGACAAACATCCTGAGTCAGTAAATCGCTGGTCATTTTATGTATCATTCAGGACATATTTTTAAAGATAGTGTTCATATACAGCAGATCTCCAGAGAACAGCTTAACTTGCATCCTTTGCCACACAAAATAAACGTCTATATTATGGCAGTGGTCACGGTGGAGAGAAGCCATTTATCAAAAGCGGAAAGGCATACGGGAGTGCTGGTGTCCGTCCAGTCAGTGATTGAATATGGGCGTCCTCTATCCAGAGACCACCTAAAGTATCAGGGTAAGCATGGAGGGATTTGTGGAATGACTGGAGCTCTTGGTTGCAGTCCTGTCCCCTTGCCCGTCGACTCTACTGCTCGCTCTCAGAATGCTGGCAGACGCCTGCCGTGAAAATCCGCAAATTACATAAAATCGGTGACTTCTGGCTGACTCTCTGCAGCCATGTTTCATTCTCTCCCTCTGTGGCGCTGGGTCACGTGCATCTCTGCATCTCCACGTGGCCTCCCGCAGCGTGACACGCAGGTAATCGTCCCAAATCATTCTGTCACCTGGTAGGGGGCTTGTATTGTGGGGCCTAGTGAATATCCGCTTCAGCTTTTTTTTTTTTTTTAACAATTCTTGGCTTTTTCGTGATTTCCAGCTCTCTTGCCTCATTCAGAGTGGAGCACTACACCCTTTATAGAAAATTCCACAGGTGGGATATTTATTTTCTAGGAACAAAAAAACGTGAGTATGGAGATCTTGCATGCTTGAAACAGTACAGCAACAGAGTGCGAGTTGTAAATTCTTGTGTAATTGCTTGCTAGCTGTAAGGACTCACCCTGAAAGTTAGTCTGTAAGTGTGTGTTTATGTTTTTCTGACGTACCCTCAATCCAGACCATAAACCAGCAACAGATGTTTGGCCGGGGAAGAGAAAGCAATTTGAAAGGAATAAAGAAAGGAAAATTAAGTTTCGGCTAAATAAATAAAGTAGAAAATCGCTGAGGTTGCCCAGGCAGAGACTGCTACACTGCTGGGGGGGGGGTATGGTGTTCAACTGTAGAGCAGCGTGTCTATGCCATGCGTGGGGTTGGACACGGGGGCCAACAGGCTAATCAGACACTTTCCCTGGGTGTCTGAGTTCTGTGAGTAAATGCCTCATTGCCCCCATGACAGGAACCTCCCTGCGGTTTGACACGTGTCGAACCATCAGCATGAAGGGACCCCCTCTACACCTCGCTGCCATCTCACCAAAGGGAGTCACATTCTCCTAGACTTTTTTCACCCCAAAATGATGTGAATTCCGGATGTCTTAAATTCGGGCTTCTTGGGGTTTTCTGCCGAGACGCATCATGAGCACGCTCAGTGTGCATTACCTTTACTCCAACATCCTCCACAATTTTATCACAGAGGGGAACCAAAGAAATTCTTTTATCAAAATCTGCCAGCTCTGTGCATAGGAAACGGGTACTATTACTTGCGCTGACCTTCCTGGTTATTTATTGTTATTGGTCGGCGTTGGAAGTTTAGCATTCGAGGAACCCAAGAACGTTCCACCGACGATCAGATATGTCGACGGACAGACGAAGAACGCTGAATGCTGCTACAGGTTCTGAAGAAACCACTCAGGTGTGGAAAACATTACAGAATAAAAGAGAATGCAACTGACAGACATATGTAATATATGACAGGATGACAGAATCGTTATTTTTAAAATCGTAATCACAGTATTTCAGGCAGTCTTAGTGAACCTATAGGCACTACTTTTATGGTTTGAGGGAAGACTGAGCAAATAACACACAACCTAAGGGGGCTGAGGCTCACTGGGGCCTGCAGAGAATTATTATTCATTTATAGTGTTCCAGAATGTTCAGCAAGACGAGAGCTATGCACCGAGGGGCAGGAGGGAAAGCAGAGGGGGCTCCTTTGCAACAACGCGAGCATCTTGCATGAGGGACAGGTTAATAAAGGCTGAGCATACTCGGAGGTCAGCAGTCATTAGCCCTGATAAGATCACAGCCCTGTGCCTGCAGTGACCGCTTCAATGTGGCTCTCTGGCACCTCCAAAATACTGTCAGGATGTGTTCGGAACTGCAGCCTGAGTAGCAATTATTTTCTTTTGTGGGAATGACTTTTACTATGCTTTCTTTTTTTATTTTTAATTCAAATTTAATTTAACAAAACAAAAAATAAAAATACATATTAAAGATGCAAAGAATTAATTTATTTACACTGCAATTAGCATTTATTTTCAGGAATTTAAACAACAGGTATGTCATCTGCCAGTCAAAATATACAGAAACAACTGAATTTACACCCCCAGGATAATGCTATGAGTACAATATATGGGCACAGTACAGCACAGTACGATGCAGGTACAGTAATAAAAATTCACGAGTCTGCATGATAAGATCCTCACATAGCAAGAACTAAAACCACATTAGACACTGATTGCTTTTTGCTGCTGAAATAAAGACAGTTTAATGAGAACATCTGGAATGCTATTCGGTAATCACTCAACACTTCAGCAAAAAAAAAAAAAAAAAAGGCAGCGACTTAAAATCCTGCTCAAGTCTCAGCTTAAAAGCTACACGAGGGTCAACGTTGGCTAATTGTCTTAATTAGTAACAGAAGGCCTCGTGCCCTTATAGGATCTGACTCACGTAGCATAATCAAGCGGCCTTTCGGGTCTGGAGGGACGGATGATGGGTACGAAGCTTTGATTATCTGGAAATACGGGACTGAAATACGGGACTGAAACACGTTCCGTTCAGAGTCCCATGAAGTCGGCAGACCTTCCCGGCCCGCTGAGAGTCACAGTAGGTATATACAGCCATATACGAGAATCTTCATCTCGCCTCCATTCATCAGAACCCCACCTGACACCAACAGCCAGCCAGCGGAGAGATCGGCCAAAGGACACAGCCATTAAGACAAGGCAAGAGGACCCAGAACACGAGGACCCTGAACCATCTCAGAACCGGCCCACTTTGCGAAGCTTAACCAGCAAACTTTGCACGCAGGGATCCGGTCTGGCTGAACTCAGGCAGAATTACCTCATCGCAACCGTAGCAACACACACAGCGACGATGATAACCCAGCCTGGAATTCTGGCGTACGGAACACAGAGCTCTGTTCCCGTGCGCTGGAGAACCCTTCCGATGGGGTTCACGATCAGGGCGGCAGCTTGTCACCACCACCGATGGCAGGGAGCCGGACCGACTGCTCGGAGAACACACCTCAGCTGGACCCCCGGAGGCTCACACATCTACCCAGATATTTTAAAATCACCTTTGCTGTCAGACTTCCATGTTATGTTTTCATTCCATCCACCGTCGTCAGCCCTGGTCCTGTCATCAGACACTGATGGTCACATGATAATACTGGGGTCACATGGCTGGGGGGGGGGCAGAGCCACACTCAGGGCCACAAAATGGGAGAGCGAAAACAAAAAGAGACGGCCAAACAGAAACGGAAGGAAAACAAACATGCTCGCTCCCCTCACAGGCAAATAAGTGTTCATGTTGCCATCCCTAAAGTAAATCATCCCCCCCCCCCCCCTTTGATAGACTGACTTGGGGGTAGGGCAGAAAGGTAACAATAATAAATAGAAAGAAGCAGATCTTGCAGCGTCCACGTTCAGGGTCTTGGTAGGAGAGCAGTTACTCAGTCTTTGGTGAGGATGCTGTTACAGCTGCCGCAGACAAACACAGACTCTTTCAGGGCTTCTGGGGCTAAAGATGTGGGGGGTGGGAGGGGGGGAGACAG
>JABFEA020000044.1:3877250-3896935 GCA_019775915.2 Cyphomyrus plagiostoma
CCTGGCACACCTGTACCAGGTATTCGGTGTTCCTGATTGGCTGGGAGCTGAGAGGAAGCAAAAACGTGGACTGTCCGGGCTTCCCCGAGGACTGGGTTGGGGAAACACTGACTTAGAGGACACACTTCCTCAGATAGTATAAACCAATTGTTTTTGCCAAACATTAATGCCCGCTAGCAGATATCGCCAGCCTCACCTGTTGCGCCCATAGTGGACTTTAGGACTTTGAAGGAGCAGCAGCGAGAACAGAAGCTGTTTCCACAGCTGCTGCAGTTCCTCTGGAGAAGGACAGAGAGAGAGTGAGACGATGGCGGGGAACCACAGGTAGATGGACAGACACCCAAGGGGGCCTACAAAGAAATATGGCTGCCAGCAAAGGATGTGCAAGACTCACCCTCTTCTTTAGCACAGAGAAAACTGCGTTGCAACTGGAACAGTTACCTGGGCAGGAGAAAGACGGCCATTATTGTTAGGGTAGGACTGTTTCCTAACCTGGTCCTCAGGAACCTACAGACTACTATGTTTTTGCTGCACACTGGAAGCAAAAATGTGGGCTGTCCAGCAGAGAGCTGGGATGGAGCAAAAACATGGACCATCTGTAGATCCCCGAGGAGCAGGTCGGGAAACACTGTATCAGACGGAAGAGAGGCAACAGCGGTGACATCCCAGCCTTATGAGACGCGTCCGGTTTGTGGTGAACGTTACTAAACCCGTCAGGAATCTGTCGAGCAGCAGCGGGGTCAAATGCAGCCCAGTCTCCTCAAGGAAAGGGCAGGACTGCTGTGGCAGCCAGCAGGTCACAGTCGCTACACAAATGCGATGCGGATTCTGGGCCTTGATTTGACGTCTGGGGGGGCCCCCATTCCAATGGTTTTCCAGGACCACCCCCCCTCCCTTGCCAAAGCAAGCCACAGGTCTCTGAAATCCAGCACGGCGTTCCACGGGATCCAGATCGGTGACTCACAGAACAAACTGGGTGGGGAATTCGGGAGAAAGTGGGTTTAGGAGGGGCTCCCAGAGCGGGCCAACGGCACTCTGACCACAACCCCGCCCCTCCCCCCCCAAACCCCAGTGCTGACGGCCAACGCGGCACCAGCCCAAGCTACCTTCGGTGGGCCCACCCTGCACTCTGAACTCTAGCGAGAGGACAAATGCGACAACGGGAACGTCTCCCGCCGTGATTCTGGGTCCCAGTTACGACGAGTATAATGGACGCTAACTCTCAGGACAAGGGCCGACGAGGACTAACGCTTCTCCAGACCTCACGCTGGACCAACGCCCACCCAGATACGCCATACAGAGAAGGCCGACGATGCCAAACCACCTCTGCAGCTAAAAGGTCACGTGTTAAAATACGGACGCTGCGTCGCTGCACACAGGAGGCACGCAGCCATAAATCACGTAGCTGCTCCCTCCCGGCCCAGCGGGTACCCAAACTGCTCTCCAGCATGTCAGTCTTTTTTGGTCTTTCCACCTTTTTCTGAAACAGTAAATGATCCCCATGTCGCTCTGCTGACGGCTCCCCTCAGCCTCACTGCTGGGCTGCCTCAGACCCCGTTGGGCGGAACCGCCTGATTTATTTATTTTTTTTGTTCCAACCAGTGAGGAAAAAGGTGAGATAATGGAGCGGGCAGCTCAGAGAGGATTTTATCACACAGAGAGTCACACACACTTATTAACCCCGGGTGTGTGTACCTAGGAGTGTGTGTATGTGTTGGGCATTGCTGGAGAGTTCGAGAATTCCATAAAAACACATTAAAAAGTACTCTGCGTTCTGGGGGTTTCTCCACCTAAACACACAATGTCACAATGAGACCTTCAGAGGGCCTCTAATCAACTGAAAGCTGGCTGACATCTCAGAGAGGGCAAAGCTTAATGTGGACAGATAAGACCGAGACACGGGGTCTGTCCATAAGGATAAGACGTGTCATTTACAGGTGGATAAAACGGGTACACAGCCGCGAAAAAAAAAAAAAAAGTTAAATGTTTGAAACAATGTGTAGAATAACTGACAATCATGATGGTTCCAGAGTCAGCCCCCCCCCCAGTAGTAGATAAACGTTGGTTTGTTCAAGGCTCAGGGGGCAGTGGGAATTACAGCTTGGCAGCTATGAAATCACTGGCTGTGACACAAGAACTAGTGGGGAAAAGGTGCTTGAGGAAAAGAAATGTGATTCTGGCATGAAGACTGGAGAAAGGTTCGAACCCAACAGCTGGACGCCTCATTTAGAGATCACAAACGAGCAATAGAGTAAATGAAGCTGGGGAAAGATTCCCACTAAGCAGATACTCGGAAGCGAGCAGGATTCGGGAGGTGAGGGCCGGACTATTCCAGCATTCCCCTCAAAGAGGGCATGCTCTGTCAAACTCTGCTTAATGTTGAAGCGGTTTCTCATACTGTGATGCTTTAATAAGCCTGGCAGGGGAATCTGCTGGATCAGATGGAGGTGTAATGAGTGCACATCATCATCATCGTCTCAAAGGGCCCCGAGTCCTGAAACAGGTCAGAGGATTCGCTGGGGCCGCGATCCAAGCAAAGCGCCGGACGGAAAGCTTTTATTGAAAATGACGTCTAAGTCCCTGGCCGCGTTTACGGTAAAGTGCATGGCAGACAGCGGGAAGCTGCCCCTCCAGGAAGGGCTCTAACAGCAATGTCCATGGAATGTGGCAGGAAAAAGGGGCTATTTGGAAATCACAGCTTTGCAAAAGATCACGGTTTGTCACTAAACGTGTAAAGGGGAGTACAGACCACTCAGCAGAGGAACAAAATCGCTGGACTCCAGGTGTTGTGCTGTCACGACCCGGACAACAAACCGTAGAGCATTTCGCATGTTTTCAAGTGTGTTCTCGGTGCATTCTGAGCATGTTCTGAACATGTGCTCAGTGTGTTCTGAGCGAATTCTCGGGCATATTGACCAAATGTATCCCTAGTACATTCCTGTCTGTGATGTTCTCGGGGGGTGAGGGTGCTTCCTGTCCGTCACCCTAACTGGGAGACGCCTTCCTTGGCAGTGCCAGGTGCACCCCCCCCGGAGACAGCATTTCCTGTTCCTGCCACAAAGGGGTGCTGATCTCCCCGAGTCCCACCCTGTTCATCCTGCCTGTGGGCTCAACCCTGGGGTGGCTAAGGGGTGGGGGTGCTGATAACAGACAAAGAGACACTCCCTCATTACTTTATAACCTCCCTTCACTGGTGGGTACACTGCCCCCCCCGCCCCGCCCCGCCCGCCAGAGTCACTAATGACCCGGTAGCTGTAACCACTGACCCAGTGACAGTTTAACTGCCTTCCCTTAGATAAACACAGGTGTTATCGCGGTGCCCAGCCCGCTCTTTGGGAGCCTCTCTCTGCAGTCTAATCGCTCTGCTGGGGTGGGCCGATGTCTCAGCCGCTTAATCAGTCTGTAATATTGATCACATGGGGGCTCTGAGCTCCCGGGATTCCTGGATTAGGAGGGTGGTCCTTCACTCCCTCAGGCCCCACCTGACTCCCAAGGTCAATTGCGATTCGCTGGCGGAGACGCGACTCTGAGATCGCTCCCCCACAAAGTGGCCCCTCGTGCCTTTGGCTTGTGCCCCCCCCCCCTCATCTATCCATGGGCCCACTTCCCCTCTACTATCCCCAGGAACTAGGTCATTTCATTATGTCCTGAAAAAAAAAAGAGAGCCCCCTACTGGCACAGCTGGAGGAACTGCACCCTCCCCAGAAACCTGCTGATACTTCCTAAGCAATTACTGGGTGCTGGGCCATACAGAGTGAGAGCCTGCGACCCAATCCCTTCCAGACATCCAGGCAGGTGTCACTAAACTCCACACAGCCAAGAGTACAGGAGGGAAACACAGGACGGGTCGCACTGGTTCCCAGTGAGCTGATCTGGCTCAGACCCTACCTCAATAAGCTCATCGACTTATCTGATGCCAGTGAGACGTGCTGGCTGAACCCCACATGCTTTGCCTGCCTCACTGCATGCAGGGTGTGAGAGTTTGTTTCCATGGGAACCCCAAACCTCAACTCTGCGGTTTTCTTGAAGAAGCATCGTGAGCACGCCACCCTAACCGCTCAACCAAAAGTGGGGTTTCTGCCACCGTGTCGGTGCCCCCTACAGGTCTCTGTTGGTGTTACCCCAAAACACCACACCCTACTTGTGTTTAAAAAAAACACAGGGACGAAACAAACGTCTCAACATCTGAGCCACACCCTGGGCCCCAAATGTCCCTGTCACCATCTGAAGTCGGCTACAGTGCCACCCTTAGCGATGATGTCACTGGGGTGTGCCGTATCCCTGTCCCGTTTGGAACGTACATCTTAAGATTGGGTCTGCAAATTGAGCTGAGTCACACTACATGGAGTTTCTATTTACCACAAATAGAGAAAGTGCTCAGCCACAGCCAGAGCCACAACATCAAACATGGTGTGCAAAAAAACTCAGAAGCAATCAATCCATGTGGGGGGGGGGGTTCTTACTCTCTCCTGGGAGAATCTGACAGCACGGTCCCCAACACCCAGAGGATGACTGACAGGTCTGACAGAAGACGCGCCAAACGCAAGGAAGGGAGAGGTGGAAATTGGCACAGGTGTTCGAGCAGTAAGGCTGGACCATATCAACACTACAACACTGACCTCTGCTGGCCACTGTGACTCAGTGCAGTACCCAGCCAGAGATCAGCCCCTGTGTTGGTCTGCACGCGTGTTCCAGTACATTTCAAATCAGTGAATGCAACTTGTATATTTCTCCTTGTGCAGAGGACACCCTCTTATTTTCCGAAAGTCGACCACCAGCGTCCATGGATGTTGGGGAAGGCCTCATTACGGAGGATCGATAAGATTCCACGGTGGTCTGTGTGACCAGGCGTGACCTGCTGCTGGCCTGACCCAACCCTGGCTACGGGCCGCGCCTTTTCCCCACATGACCTTGCCTTTCATGGCTTTCCAATAAGGGAGCGGCTGGGGTTTCAGGCTTGGAAGAAACCCCGGAGAGTCTGATTTGGCGCCGATCAGGAATGGCCCGAGTCGTTGAAAAAGGGCATTCCAGCAAGGTTCGGGGCTATAGCAATTCGGGCCATCTCACCATAGCGTATTCCACTTAATAACAAATGACCGTGGATCTGGCAGCACAAGGCATTAGTCTCTGTGGAATTCACACTGACAGTGCCAACATGCCTGAATAATATGGGGGTGGGGCATGGGGGGCGTGGCCAGTAACCATGGGCGGGGCCTGCAGGCGGAGCCAGAGATTAAACACACCTACCAGCATTGTTGGCGCCACTGTTGAGCTTGCGCAGCCTCTCTGTCAGCTTGGACACCTTGCTGCGGATGGGCTCATTCCGGCTGAGGAGGCCGTTGTCCGACGTGGAGTCGTATTCTGGGGCCCCTGCAGGCACGTCGTCGTCCTCCTGTCATGGGCCGCGGGATGGGTCAGCGGATGACTTATGAAGGAAGGCCCCAGCCCTTAAAGACAACCCCCCTCTCTAAACCAAACAGAAACACAGTGCCCCCTAGAGGACACTTACCACCAATGCCACCGGGGGGGCCTCCTTGGACAGCGGAGTGGAACAAAGGCAGGCAGTTCATAAATAATGAATTACTGTACATCCTTAGTCACCAATGTCTCACAATGTTACCAAGACAGCCAATCCAGGCCACACAGCAGATATGTTTAATTAACTCAGGATTCAGTAAACCACACAGGGAGGAGGCTAATGTGGTCGTCCATTATTGTCACAGGGAACTGCTATTATTCTGATAATCCAGCAAAACACAAATCTTAACTGAATTAACCGAAATGTACCAGTTAAAGTGCATGCCTCTAGGGATTACAGCATTAGATAAATACTTAGACAAGCTTTAAATATCAATACCTACATACTTTATCTAAATTGACTTTTCACATCTGGTATGATTTAAATTGATGAAATCTCTCTATGGAAGTGTTTCCTAATTCAGTTACCGGAGACCCATAGTAATTTTTCTCCCTGCCAGACATTTTTGCTCCCTCCCAGCTCCCTGCCAGACATTTTTGCTCCCTCCCAGTAAATCCAGGAGCTGGAAGGGAGCAAAAATGAGGACTGGCTTGGGGAACAATGCTATGTTATAAGAGCAGACTGAGCCTTTTCCCATTACTAAAGCGAGAGGCCAGAGACGGGTGAATACAACAACTACATCTGCATCAGCGTGTCCCACGGTACGTCCTTCCTAATACCACACTGTCTGCTTCCTCTCAACGTGGAACTCAACGCCCAATGTGTTATCGAGCATCAAACAGCAGCAGCCAACATTCAACTTACCGCAAGGGAGGCCGGTGACTCCTTCGTGAGCAAGACGATGAAGACAGAGAGGTTAAGGTAAGAGCAAAAATCTCTGGGCCTTAATCTACCCACGTGGCATGGAGACGCCAGCCCTGGAAGATGGCCGGCCACACGGAAAGCCCATCCACACCCTGCTAAGCACCCCCGATGGCCCCCAAAATACGATACTGCAGCTAAAAGCAAACCGCAGACGTCTTGGGAATTTGGTGCTTTATTAAAATAAGAGACTGCTCCCCTCCAGGCAAATGTGGTTCCGCAAACTCACAATGCGAGTCAGATGGGGGAAGGAGACTTTACCTCTATGGCGTCTTTGAAGTCATCATCAGGCTCCGCCTCCTCAGCCTCCTCGACGCTTCCCGGGGAGAAGTCCTGAGGAGCGGAGAGAGGGGGGAGCTCACCTCACATGCTGGGTCCCTCTACGCGCATTCCACTCACAGCCACCAGGGGTCTCCCTCTCACACACCCCAAATAAGCAGATTCACGGGTGGGGTGTTTAAGAGGGGGGGGTTAACCTCTGTCCAAGAGTCAGCCACCCCATAGGTTACTATGGTTACAGGGGAGTTCCCCTCTCCTCCCCCGCAGAAACTTGAACGGAACATTAGTTCCTAAAAAAACACTTTAAAAATGTATTACATGATTTTTTTAATGCATTTTACCAGGCGTTTTAATGAGCTAATATTTTACAGTCCCCCAGCTTGAACCGCTCTGAGCTAATCAATTCTTCCTGCCAAGCGGCGCACGTGAGCCTGCAGGAGGCGCACCTGTGCCACGAACTCGTCAAACCAAGGTGGTCATGTGATCGGCCGTGTCCGCCAGCACCAGGGGAATGTTCCAGACCTGGGCGGAAGGTGGCGGTGGGGGGTTTCCGATCCCAGTGAAGAGATCTCCCGTTTCACACCATAAATCAGGGCGCCGAAGGAGCCAATTTAAACAGAAATGATTCATCGGGGGGGGAAGGGGGGGTGCTGGAGGTTCCGGGGCCGGAGAAAAATGGCGCTGAAAGGTGAAAGGAAACAGGAGGCAGGAGACAGGAGACGGCAGGCCGGCCCCAGGGCACTCGCTCATCCCCCCTTCCAAACTAACGGAGCGGCAGCCTGGCCATCCCATCGAATGCTGACTTTTGGCCGCACCAGCACCCCCTGCTGGTGTTCGCCAGCATTGCCACACTGACGCTTGGGGTAGAGGGGGAGTTCCCTGCTTAGTCTATAACACGAAGTGACACGACTCAAAGCCCAAACGTAGATTCCCCCTAAATGGAGATCAGGAAGGATTCCAGGGGCCTACAGGGGACGTCCATTTTAAAACCATAACACCACCAGTAAGGATGCTAGCAGGGGGACATGCGCACGTGACACAGCCTCTTGGCATTAAGTTACAGACAGAGACATTTAGATGGTGAAGAATCAGCCCCACGGCGCCCCCTGCTGGTGCTGACGCTCACCTCCATGCTGTTGGGTGTCGGGGTGCGGTCCCCCAAGGCCAGCTGCTGCGGCTCAGGGCCCTTGGCCTCCTCGGCGGGCTTCAGGCAGCCCTGCTGCAACAGGTCCCTCTTTTCCAGGATGACTGGGGGGGGCAGGGGGGTCAGATTTCATTAAATGATGACTGACAGTTCCAGTTAGAATAGAATAACGATTCTGCCTCACTCTCCATGAGACATATAGAGACATACAGAGGTGAGAGCAAGCGTGGGGGGGTCACAATGCACGGTCAGCCAGTGTGCAGCACCCCTGGGGGGTTAAGGACCTCACCCACAATCTGCAGGCCGCGGGACTCAAACCAGCAACCTTCTGACGACAAGCACAGAATCCTACCCCGCTGAGCCACACAGCGCCCCCTCAGTCTGACATGATACCCTCCTGGTTCCCGATAGCCAGATTCATCCCTCATAGTCATGAGAGCTGCCAGAACCCAGCAATGCCCCAGTGAGTCACTCAGGTACAAGCGTGAGAAAATAATAGTCCATAATGATTTCCTTAACGCCACCTGCAATAGCACAATAAGTAATAAGAAATGCAGGTACAGCAGATTTTAGCACTAAAACGGCATCCTCTCTGTCTTTGGGGAGTTACTCTTAAAGCGGGCAGGGAGGAAACAGATGCCTCTGACGTCACGAGCTGCCACTCCAATTCCCAGTCAGAAAACTCCACGATTACTCTGCGCTGTCGGGACACATCAGCAGGGTAACTGCTGCCTGATCTATTTTAAAGGGAAAAGGCAGCGTTACAGAAGACAGGTCTTCTGCTGGAGGGATATTTATGGTTCAGGAGAAACAGAAGTGGGTGGGGGGGGGTTAGTTGGAGCGGGGGCTGACCTCCACGGGATATGGCTCGGATCCCACTTGCCACCCCCCGCACCCCAAATCGGCCCCCGGAGCCAAGAGCAGCGGGGATGCTGGGATTGCATCGATCTGCTGAGGCAATACGAACAGGGAATGCAGCCATGAGTGTGTGGGAAATGCAAGGACCCCGCGGCTGTCCACCGCGTGCCAGGTACCGGAGTCATTTTGTCAGGAGCCGGGGGGCCACCTGCACAATCAGTTCATGAAGCAACCGGGATCTAAGGGCCGTGTTCAGGGGCCCAACAGGGAGACCACTCTGCTGGTGCTATCGGCCACCGGCCTGGCTGCAGGGCGTCAGGCTGCAGGGCGTCAGGCTGCAGGGCATCAGGCTTGTGAAGCGTGTCAGCAAACCTCCATGAAATCCTGAGTCTGTGGTGGGGGTCTGGTTACCACGTCAATATGACTGATATTCATCGACCCAACATGTTGACTCAGAAGAATTGATTTCATTAATCATTTTGAGACCCTACAGATACACAGACTGGCTAATAAAAACATAAAAAACAGACTTGTAAATCTTACAATGAGAAAAAAAAAATCTGAAACAGGAAAAAAAGACAAACTCTATACATCCCCCTAGTGGCCAAATAGGCAAAGTGAATAGCTGAGTTTTATCATGTAGTGCTGGACATGGAGACTGAAGCCACCACTGGGACAGAATTAACTCCACGGGCATTTTCAGGAAAAATCTGTGCTGCTAGCTGAAATTGGGGCCTGATCAATAAATTATTCACACCTGTAAATGTCAAGGTATTTTCCTTTCTATCCAACCTGAGACTTTAATTAATGAACAGGGATTTGTTCTGCATGTGTAGGGAGACCTTGATAAATTCCTTAGAGCCTCTGGGGGTTTGGCTGTACGCACCAATGCAAACATCAGTTATATAAATACAATTATAGATGAAAAATTACCCTAAAATCTTCCACCCCATGAGTGCTAGCTTGGCATCCACGGCAACCACCTGCGCGCAGAACGCCTCCATCCGACAATCATCACTCACCCCGCCGGAAGTCCCTGTTCCACAAGAAGAGAGCGCTGTTGACGACAACCAGCGTCCAGCCCATGGGGGCAGTGTAGAGCAGGCAGAGCAGGACCAGCAGGCTGCCGTAGAACCTGCAGGGGGAGCAGCGCAGAAACTCAGGTAACTATGTAGTCACTCAGCAGGTTGATGTCCGCAGTGTGTTTTCCACCAGTCAAATCAGGCATTTGAGGTTTGATTCCCCCTGTTGGCCACAGATAGTCACTGCATAAATTATTAAATAATACAAGCAGCATGTTTTGCTAACCAGCTAACTAGCTAAGATATTCTGAGTCCACTGTCTAGCTGTTTAATTTGTTTTTGAAACATCTGAAGTGGGGGCCCAGAAACAACAACCTCAGGATATCATTTTATGTTTATCACTACTGAGGTGCTTTTGCCTGAAAACCAATCATCTAAATTTCCTTAATTTCTTATTGTTTCCAAGCAATAGGACTTACTAAGACTTTAACTGGTTGTTCATGGGATTTGAACCAACAACCTTCAGGTTTTCGAGGCACATAAGGTAAGAAGCTCGGTTAAGTGTTTAAAATCGATTCGGAATCGCCACCCGGGAGCCTGAAAGGTGGTTACCCCGGTAACAGAGCCGCCCCACCACGGCAGTGGCAGGGGTGGTACTCACATGGACGAAGCGATATGGCTCTCCCAGTACAGCACCTTGTAGACGGACTCGGCTGACAGGCATGTCTGCGTCAGGATGTCGTCCAGCTGCTTAAGCCTGCGTCGGCGATGGGGGACGGCATCAGGATCTGAACTTTGACCTGTGCTGGGCACCACAGCCCCTACCTGCCCCGACGCACATGGGTCTTAATCTCGCTGTCACGTGTAAAAAGGCTTGCGTGAACAGGAACCACGGACAGCAAACATGCATGTAAACATGCAAGATAATCGCAAATCACGCCTGTGTACTACAACTCCGTTACAGGGCTGGATGGAAACTAATGTCTGAGAATTTCACCCTGGAATCAACAAAGTTTTTATCTTTTATCTTATCCTATCTAATCCGATCTTATCTTATCTTATCCTCTCCTAATCTTGATGTTAGCCATGACAATAGCAGCGGTCTGTCTCCTCAGGAAGTTACAAATTCCTACATATATCATTTCAAGTTTCGATTCTAAATGGCTCTGTCTGTAACAGCTAACAGCCTTCCTCCAAGGTCTAACAGCAGTGGCTGGTCGGATTTACCCTGCAGTCAGCTGCTGACATGCCGGGTTTCCTGCAGGCACCGTGCTCCTCCTGGCTCCTCCTCCCGATGGGAAACCACCTCCCTCTCACTTCGCCAGCCATTTGTTGTTAAGTTCTCTAAGCCGATGTGAGTGTCTGTGTGTGTGGTCCTGAATCTGCCTCAGCACCGGACAGTCTTGCTGGGTGTCCAGGTTTCTCTCTCTTCCCCCCGTTCATATTGCTCTTTCTCTCACTCCCCCTGTTCCCCTATCTTTCTCTCAATCCCTCACTCTTCTCCCATTCTTCTCTTTCCTTCTCTCTTGGCACCCTGTCCATAAGCTGTTGCCTCCAGCCCTTCCTTACCTGCTCTAACAATGCCTGGGGGGCCTTCGCCCCCAGTGGGCTGTCTCTCTCCAGGTTCACAGTGCTCCTCAGACTCTACCTGACCCCCCCCCCCCTGCCCGCCCTACCCAGACACTCACAGCCCCTTGACCTCCAGCAGCGCTTCCTGTCGGCTGAGCCGCACAGTCTGCAGGTCGCGCCGCTGCACGGCATGATGCTGCTTCCGCCGCAGGGCCATCTCGCTGGCCGAGCCCCGCCTGCACTCCCGGAAGTAGCCCAGAGCAGCGGGGGTGGAGATGCCCAGCAGGCAGAGGGAGAACCAGGCCACTGGGAAGGGAGACAGGGACACCTGGTCAGCCACACACTCAGCAGCTCTGGAGCAAAACCAGGAGATACTCTC
This sequence comes from Cyphomyrus plagiostoma, assembly GCA_019775915.2. Lineage (NCBI taxonomy): Eukaryota > Metazoa > Chordata > Actinopteri > Osteoglossiformes > Mormyridae > Cyphomyrus > Cyphomyrus plagiostoma. Next base: position 3,888,842 of record JABFEA020000044.1, read on the forward strand.
CCAGGCAGGAGATACCCTCCCAGGAATGCTTAAGGGGCTGCTAAGCATTACGAGAGAAATAGCAGCAAATCAGCAAAGCCACAAAACACAAGAACATCCATCCATCTATCTATCTATCTATCTATCTATCTATCTATCTATCTATCTATCTATCTATCTATCTATCTATCTTTCCATAATCTACACAGCAAACAAATAAATGAGCCCAGTTGCCCTTCATCTGTCACAGGCTTGGGGTATATGCTTGACGCCCCTGCCCTGAGCTGCCTCTGGGGCATAGGGTTTGGCCCCATCCTCGCCTTGGGAAGAGCATCCTCACCTTCGCTGAGTGTCAGAAAGAGGACGTTGAGGACGACACAGCAGAAGAGAGAGCAGAGTGGCATCCTCCACCTGGGGGAGTCAACAAGGCAAAGGGGGGGGGGGGGTCAACAATGCAAGGGGACTAAGGGTGTACTCACACCAGGCAACCTGTACCATGCCCAAGCACATCTGACCCCCACAGTCCAGTTCTGTACCATGCCTGGGCTGAGACACAGTAAGCTGGACTCAGGCACGGTACGCATCTAGTGTGATCGCTAACTGTGGCCATGCACGGAACATAGTCATGACATCAATGACGTGATTGGCACACACATGTGCACATGTACACTATACAAGAACTGCACCTGGATGAAACGGAGTGGGTAGGTTGTTCAGATTTACAAACATTTAACAAACATGGTGGCAAAGAGATCATTTTGGTCTATGGCAGAGGTGCAGTATTTGCCCGAAATGTAGACTGATGACAGTATCCAGAAACAACTGGATGCAACCCATAAAGACTCTGAGACTTTGGTAAAATACAAGAATACCTGTATATGTGCAGCACGATCAAGTGAAATTCACTGCGTTACAAACTTGATAAATGTACAAAAAGCCCATGTCTCATAGAACCCAAAACGAGCCAAAAAATTAATCATGAATCCCATTCTATGTGCGATAGCGCTTCCCTTCCTCTGTTTTACTTGACACAAAAAAGTCGCATGGTGATGATGAAAGCTTGTTCGGGCCAGAGTCGTTAAGCACGACGTAAGCACAGAGAAGCGGGGGAGTAGGGGCAATAGAGCACAGGCACAGTACAAGGCAACTGGGCCAAGTGTGAGTACACAGTCAGATATGCACAGCTCTGCCATGCCCCAAATATTTGATCCGGAGAGTTCCTAACATCAGACTTGAATGCCTAACTCAGTGTTTCCCAACCCATTCCTCGGGGAACCTCCGGACAGTCCACGTTTTTGCTCCCTCCCAGCTCCCAGCCAATGAGGAACACCGAATACATAGTACAGGTAGCCTGGAAGCTGAGAGGAAGCAAAAACGTGGACTGTCTGGGGGTTCCCCCAGGACTGAATTTGAAAACACTGGTCTAACTGAAGAAAATCAGCCATCACTGCTAGCCACCGTCAGAAACGTCACATCGACTTAATAATACTGGCAGAACCATAGAGATAAAGCTGGAGGTGGGACATCCTAGACAAACAGGAACTTTAGACATCAGTCAGGTCTTCAAGGAGGAATCACTGATGAGAGAACGACCCTCATCCATAGCCACTGAACGTAAATTTTACCCATATAAGTTTTCTATCAGCAGTCAGGGACCACTGTGTCTTATCTGAGAAAAGACAACAGCCGTTATCAGAGAAGGACACCATCACCAGTGAGTGACTATCCACTGTTCCTCACTACTTTTCAGAAACACCAGGTGGATCTTCATGCTGACACACACTCACCCCAAGAGGAACTTCACCAGCTCCATGACGTCGTTCACTGGCTCCAGGAAGATCACCATACGCTTAAAGGAGATGACCATGTTCAGGAGGTCGAAGGTCAGGGGCTTGGGGCTACTGAGGTCAGACACCTCGACGGTACCCGCATCTCTGGGAGAAAGCTGACTGGGGTCGACCCGATCTCCACCGTTCGCCAGGCCCTCCGCGGATGCCGTGACTCCAGCCTGCATCCTGCCTAACACCATGGGTACCATACAGGTTAGAGCAGCCCGTCTGGTGTGTGGGAGGAGAAAATGCTCTCACAAGGATTTTCATTGAACAGACCCCCCCAGACGGTGTGACCTGATAGGTTAATCTACTTAGTTCATCCAAACATGCATCTTCCATAACTGCCTATCCAGTACACCTTTGCTGTGAACCATAAGCCGATATCAAGAAGCACAGGGCTAGAAATCCCTGGACGTCAATGAATGGAAGGACACATACAAGCACAAGAAAGCACACGAAGAGTGACTCAGCAGTGCCACCTAACTGCATGTTTCTGTACTACTACAGAAACAGGAGTACCTGAAGAAAACTGAAGCAGACACAGGAGAAGATACATTATCCACCCAGAACACTGCCAGAACTCCCAGCTGCGCCCCCAGAGGTGTGTGGCCAGCGTGCTGCCCACCGGGTCACCATGTCACCCCCTGCTTAGTTAATTAAGGACTGTTTCCTTCATAGGTCACTCCAGTTCAGAGGAAAACTGACACCTTGAGGTGCACTATATGTAAAGTTTGTATCTCAGTTATCGCGTAAAACTTTGGAATAACAAATCAGGTACAATGTCTGATAGTGATTTACCCACACGCAACATCGACGTCTCACATCTTTAAAGGGGTACAGCAGTACATCAATGCTTGTCAGTGAGTGGTGATGATGATGATTATTACAGATAAACCCATTTAGGATTTATAATATTGAGTACCATAAATAAACGAAGTCCATCAGATCTAAGTGACTTTGATGTGATATTTTTTCACTTGGCTTACAGTTTTACAGACCACAAATTTTGCTAAAATTAATAATTAATACGTCAGTCTATTGTCAGTTAGTCTGTGTTTCATAGCGTAACATTAAATCAATACCATATTATCGCCGTACAATATTTTAAAATACCATTTCATTTCATACTTATGCCCGGTCGGTGCAGAAATTTGATAAATCTAACGAAACGAAGTTTGCAATCCAGACATTCTTACCCGTGTGATTGTGCTGCGCACCTCTCCTAATTCAGAAAAATCATCCAAGCTCACCCAAGATTGCCAATCTACCTTTCTGGTCTGTATCACCCCAAGACTCGGGGTAAATAAAACCGCTGTTTGTGTTTGTGTGCTTCTCAGCCAGGAAGCTGATCAGCTTCACACAGCGACTTCCGCAAGAAAAGAGGCAGAGAAGTCGTTCGGAGAGCGCAACGATTGAGAACACAGGTAATCAGGGCGATGGCAGAGCGCATCGATTCAACAACAGTTACACCAAATTCTGTGACCATCGAATTCAGTGACTGCTGTACATGTTCGCAAGGTTCCCGTCCACGTCCACGTGCACGAGCACTCTACGCATTTTACGCAACGCAATTTAACTGTATGTTCTCGCAAAATAGTATTTCTGAGCACCGAAACACGTCGGAAGTGCTGTGTTTAATTGCCCCACCTTTTTGCTTTGATTCTACTTCATATTATTTTGTTTACTTTTATTTCGTTTTATTATTTTTATTTTAAGTCATCTCCACTTTACAATGTTTGTAAGGGAAATATCAGACATAATTGCGAAAAAACAACACGATAGTTCTGCTTCTCAGTTTCATCATCTTACTTTATGCTACTTAACTGCTGTCTTAAATTCTGATACTTACACGACTCTTACCCAATCGGCTGATGCAGCCAATTTTGTGATATTCTTAATTGTAGTGCACTACATTTACTGTCACAATTAAATATAGCGTCGCCACTCCTCTCGAGTAATGGGGGATCGTTTCATACTGGATGCAGCGGAAGTGTTTTTCACTGCAGAGTCCCTGGTTTTTCCCTTGTTGCTTTGGGGTCACAGTATTTGGTGGCTGCTATCAAATATTGTGACCCCTCTGCTGAATGTGAATGGTGCAACCCAGTCATTAAATCTTTATAATATTATCATGTACAATGATGACAAGTCACCTGAAGTGCTTATCACTGCTGACTCCCTGATAATTGATCTGCAGTGAAAAACACTTCCGCTGCATCCAGTATGACACGATCCCCCATTACTCGAGAGGAGTGGCGACGTTATATTTAATTGTGACAAAAAATGTAGTGCACTACAATAGAGAATATCACAAAATGGGCTGCATCAACCGATTGGGTAAGAGTCGTGTAGGTATCAGAATTTAAGACAGCACTGATGCAGTGATTTCACTGCATCAGAGGAACAATAACTTGAAAAACCCCGTAACGTGTGTTAAACACAGACAATGCAGTAGATCGCATATTCATAATGACATCTAAGAATAACCCCCTTCACCATTACCCGTGGCCCTAAAAAAAGAATAGAAAAATGGAAACGAAGTTCACATTTTGATACACCGGCCACTAGATGTCCGCAAAGTCACAGAATAAATAAGCATCTTCCATGGAGCGTTTCCTACCATAACGTGCCAGGTGTTTAAGCAGCACGGTTTTAGCGCATTGCACACAAAATGTTAATTAATCATATACGAATAACTTAACAACACGTTCAGTATAAGTGTAGATAAATAAATCATATAAACTATCAAGTAGTATTCAGGCAGAACTTGATTTTGCAGAATACATGAATACATGAATTATATTGTCTGTACGAAAACTTAGGCGTAACACTAAGAAACCGAACAAAGGCTTCTTACACAGAAGGTCATGTATATATTTTAATGACATTTTAAACAGTTTTTTAAAATATAGTTTTACATATTTTGGCCACCGGGTTTTTCCTCGTAGAATTGATTTTTTTTGTGTACAATTAAGGCGTCCGTGAGATTGTGGTCTAAGGTCTCAGGTTCCTATCCTAGGACAGTAACCAGAATTGCCTGGGGGAGATTTCCATTCTCATCCCGGATCGCATACATAAAAAGCAGCCTCTGAGTAATGCATTATTAAAATGTTACGTATTAGAATAGCCAGTTATTTTAAACAGACTTCTTTTATAAAAGGTTATTGTTTTATAAAAATCGGACATTGTGAAAGGGAGAGCATTATTTGTACCCTGAATAGAACATCAACCGCCATCAGTGTGATGAAGGCTCAGTGGGAAATGTGGATACATAAAGATATACATAAAGGCTGAATATGACGGCACCAGGGAGCGTGTTGTTTCTAAAAGGTCTAATGAAATCCTCCAGAGCCCGAAGATCGGATTTATATCACACGATTTATTTGCACATAAAAAGCGAGATATAAGTTAAAGTGCGTTGCCATGTTCACAGTTATAAAAATGAAGAGGATTTATATCGAGACTGATTTTCCGGTACTCTGTGGGTTCTGTTTTTTTCCAGAATAATTAATTTACCAAAAGGAATATGAATAGCGGCGATAAATCATGAGTGTCACACAGCTTAATGCTGTATACTGTTGGAGGACGCGTGCCTCTTAAGCGACTTAGGGGCCATCCCTCGGTGCGCGCGGGGGGGTGGTGGTGATATATAAATCTCTGTCTAAGGTTGAGTGGTCTATTTCGTTACATTGTATGAGAAATTAAAGATGAAGAAAGTCAGTAGTGCATAATGTTTGTTGTAGTCTACATGCAATGCAGAATTTGCAATATAATAATCCAAGATGCAGAAAACGCGCTCGGAATGGGCAACTGAACCACTCTGTCTGTCTACTACTGACACTGCTTTCTTTGTTGGGATTAAAATTTGTTGAGGATTAAACTGATCCCAACACGTCTCGCCTCACACTGCTTTGTACCCATAATCGGACCATATATGATGCTCGAATATCGACAGTGTGAAGACCATGAACAAGCACAGTCAATGAACACGGGCAATGTTACTGATGTTTTGCAATATTACAATTACATTAGTGTTTAGGAAACAAATGCGAATGGTCATGCTTGTCAATTAGCACTAATGGACTGAAGAGGACTGCGCTATTCATCTTCATGAAAAGAGAACGAGGGAACAAACAATAGTTTTTTTTTCCTCAGAAAAGCCACTCGCAGGTAGTCATTCATTATTATTCACTTAAATTCGCACGCGGCATTTGAAAAGCGAAAGAATCGATGGTGCCTCAAAAAAAAGAAAAAAAGAAAAAGAAAACAGCTGAAAAGCGGATAACAGGGGTGAGCAGAATTGCGAAGGCAGACACATTGTGTTCCTGACGCGCTGTGCTGCCCCAAATGCAGACACAGCACGAAGCCTGTACCAGGCACTGAGGCTAACAGATCCCGGAATGTCTTTTCCTCTCTCACTCGAGCGAGAAAGAACGAAAGAAAGAACGAATGAATGTTTTTGACAGAGCTCTGCAGTACTTTCCAGAGGCACTGGCCAAAAAAACCTCGCCTTGTGGTTGTATTCCAGTGCATGACTCCAGCCCAGTAACTGACACAGCTGACACAACCTTGTACGGGGTAGACATTAAATGTGAGCAATGGACTTGGGTTATGGCCTAATTCCCAAGTGTTACCTTAGTCCCGGAAGGTAAGAGATGGCCAGTCGCTTACCGGAGAGTACCAGCCGCTCCAATTCCCTGCTCACACCATCATACAGACTAGCTCGCAAACACACTTCTGCATTTGACACAAGACGAGTATCCTATTTAATCTGAATACCAAACCTTAAAACTCTCTTTAAAATAAATGGATCTGCTGTTGAACCACTTACTGTAAAATATACTTTGCCACTTGGAGGACTGCTTAACGGGTGCTGTAGAATAATACCACCACTAGCTGCGTTAATTGGGTCCAGTTTGACCTCATAGATCTGCAGCGTCACCAGCACCACCTGTTTGGTGTCGGAGGTCCACGTTTTGGCCACCTGTGCGCTGGACGCCATCCACCCCTGATTCTCTCACACTGAAGGGTGAGGCGAAGGTAGCGCGTCTACTCTGCCAATGTCTGCTCCAGGCACCTGACCCTCCAGTGAATCATGGGACCTGGATAACATTCGAAGCATCCGTAGATGAAAAAGTTAACGGGAAGTTACATTTAATATAAAAATAACTCAATCAAAATGTTTCCTTAATTAGAGAAGAGATGCTGAAGGAGACAGGCTTTAAATTGTGCCACGAAATTCAGCTTTGCAAAGGCGTTATGAAGGACGTGTTTCGGTCCCAAAAGACATTTTATTCCGGTTTAATATATTGAATCACAAATCCCCCATAAAATAGAGAATAGATCTATAGGATGTCGGTGGGCGTTTTGATAGATCGGCCTTCTCTGTCTCTTCACATCGTAATTGTCTTGAGTAAGAAGTGTTTGGCTTCCACACTTAAGACAGCTGTCAAATCTATTAAAAGAAAACAATGACGCCTCATTGTAAAATCTAAATGTGCTTCATGGCGCTGGGGTGTAACCATTTGCATGAACAGAATTTAAATGATAAAGCGCCTCATTATAAAATGAACTCTAAGAAAGCAACACAAAAAGCTCATCTATAGACACGAGTGTCACTACGGGCAATGAACTGACACGACTGCGCGATGTAGCCAAACTCCAGGCGTTTTTCTTCAAAAGCACAAAGAATACAAACGGAAAGCAAAGAGAGTTGAGAAATCATCTCAGCAGGTCTCTCTCCGCAGCGTGTATGTTTGTTGGGCAGAAATGTGTCTCCATAGGACATCGTTTCGAATCACCGTTTTGAATGTCCCGCAGCAGGCGCCGCGTCTGTAAAGGACATCTCAAGGAAACCAAGAGCTACAAAGCCACATCCGACCTCCACAGCTCTGCCGCACTCTAGCAATTCCGCTTCAGTCTATATGGGCCTACAGTATTTTCGTGTTGTACAGTAGGATCCTATCCGACGAGCATATCATACGCCGAGTATCAGAAACGATCGCTGGGTTCTGCTTGATTGGGACTTCAATTTGCTTCCCTACCCCTTCGCCGCGTTTCCCACCAGCGATTATGGGCTCTCGAGCTCCCGGTGGGTGAAAGATTTTCGCGGAGCGTATCGATTTTAAAGGAATCAATCTTTAGCAACTAACGGTGCATTGGCTGTTTTTATCAGCAGGCTTGATGTGCGACGGCTTGGGGAACCCCGCCGCGGCGGGGGGGGCGGGGGGGGGGGGGGGGGGGGGGGGGGGGGGGGGGGGGGGGGGGGGGGGGGGGGGGGGGGGGG
>JABFEA020000044.1:3909162-3923304 GCA_019775915.2 Cyphomyrus plagiostoma
CTCTCCCAAAATCGACAGACTCTTTACTAAGATAAAAATATCACAAATCTATAACTATTTTATGAAAGAAATATATATATATATATATATATATATATATATATATATTTCTTTCCTCAAATACTTAAAGCTTTCTGATATTTTTCTCTTCCTACATCGTCTGTCCATTTTGGGACAGATAGATTTCATTGTGCCTTTCTACCACTGTGATGTTACGGAATTGCTCATTCTTCCTGATTCTGGCTGGGGGGAGTCTCATATGTGCTTCCTTTGATCGAGGGCCCTCATCACCGTCAGGATATCTTCTCACCTTCCCAGAATGCACCACTCCCTAGCCGAATATTACTTCAGCTGCTGCATAAAATGAAAAATTACCACCCCCACCATTCCGATGAAGGTTTTTTTTTTTCCTCATCTATCTAGCGCCAATAAAGACACAATAAGTAGTTTTCTTTTCTTCGTCTAAGAATGGAAATGCAGTTGGGATATCACAGATGTGGTCACGGTGATAATGATGCTGCCAGTCTTGAAGCATTCTTGTTGGGTAACTCTATGGGTTTAATTTTAAAAGAACGACATCCATCCATCTTTAGAGTTCCAGGGGTTTTGTAGCCTACAGGCACCAGGCAGGGAAGATTGGGCATCAGTTGGACCATCATAGGACACTCACACACCAGTCACAACTTTGGTATCTCCAATTAACCTCAGCATGTTTTATGACTGCAGAGAGAGTCTCCATAATGACATGGGGAAAGCAGGCAAACTCCATGTGGAGCCTTGGCAAAGATTTGAACTCTGGTCTCTGAGGCGACGGTGCTAACCACTGTGCCACTGCACCATGCTGCTGACCTAAAATTACATTTAAATTAATTTTTATTTTGAAGGTTCTTTTGTCCAAAGTGATGTACAAGTGAGGCAAGTGGCACATTGCAAAGATACAGCAGGCAAGCAGTCGACTGGGCATAAGGGCGGCTAGGCTGAGCTACCAATGAAAGCTCAGGTATACAGTTATTCCGTTTGTTTACAGGGTGAGGGCTAAAGAACCTGTGGCCTGTACAGTTCTGTGTTTGTGTGGTGCGCCAGTCCTTATTAATCATGTGTTTCACACTCCATTGTGCCAGAAAACGGTCATGGTGTGGTAACCTGTAAGCCACATGCCTTACCCACAGTTTGAAATCTGGCCACTCCGGGGAGCCTAGCGCTGCCCATAGCCCCACCTGCGCAGAACCTGATTTATTTTTAAATGTATACGTCCGTCCTTCTGAGAGGCCGTAAGTGCATCAGCAACACACTCTTCTGCTGAATAATGGATAATGGAGTTTGGAGATGACCATGAGGCATGCTTTTTAATACCCCCATTTTTCAGTTATCTGCATTTCCCAGTTCAGCCTCTTGTGCTTTCCAGTTAGCTTGCCAACATCCCCAGGTCCATCCCTGTGTTTTACAGTTAGCTCGCTAACGATCTCAGTTCAACCCCCGTTTTCCAGTTAGCTCACTAACATCCCCAGTTTGACCCCTGTTTTGCAGTTAGCTCGCTAACGATCCCAGTTCAACCCTCGTTTTCCAGTTAGCCTATTAACAACCCTAGTTTGACCCCCGTTTTCCAATTAGCCCACTAACGATCCCAGTTTGACCCCCCTTTTCCAGTTAGCCCACTAACAACCCCAGTTCGACCCCCGTTTTCCAATTAGCTCACTAAAGACCCCAGTTTGACCCCCGTTTTCCAGTTAGCCCACTAATGACCTCAGGTCAACCCCCGTTTTCCAGTTAGCTTGCTAACGTCCTAAGTTTGACCCCTGTGTTTAGCTGCTAGCTCACTAAGATTCTCTTCACCCTGAATGTACCTTCCTGTCACTCCTTTTGTCACCCCAAGCAGGTGTCTGCATCCTGCAGCCCTCCGCAGTGACTCCTCATTCCAAATGGTCCGTGCTGATATCACCTTGTCCTGCTTAAAGTCCCACTTGTTCAGAGCACAGGAGTGTTGCTCGAGCAGAGTTGACGTTGATGTACGGGGGCAGTCGGGCTTCATGCTGACACCGTGTCCGTCATGTCCCTTGTGCCCGTGTGCAGATGAAGTCGGCAGGGGTTGGAGAGGGTGGCCTGTTCACCGAGAGCTACTGCAACATCTGCAACGCCCAGCTGATCTCCGAGTCCCAGCGCATCGCGCACTACGAGGTGAGTCAGCCCCGCGTCCTCGCAACCCCCCTGAACACCAGCTTAATCACAAAAGCACTTAATCACAAAAACACAAGACGTGCTAATTAGAAGTGCTTCTCCCCTTAATATTTTCGGGTGACGTTTCAGTCCAGCAGCCTTCTGATAATCAGTGCAGTTCCTTAATTACCATGCCCCCTGCTGACTCGCCTTAGTAAAGCATCAGTAACTCTCTTACAGTCTTTGGAAGGTAAATACAGGGGCTGTAGAGGACTGTACACGAGGCTGCATCTGAATTCTGATATCAGAGACTAAAAATCACCTGCACCCGCCCCCCCCCCCCCCACCTGCGATGAGGGAGGTCCCTGGTAGGATGGATGGAGAGATGCTCTTAAAGGGGTAAAGGGGGGTGGGGGTTGGACAGTACAGCCTGTGCCTCCAGCACTGAGAGGGTTCTTGTACCACCCTCCTCCACCCTGAGAGCAAAGGCTTCTGTTCCATTCCTCGAGTGGCTCTGAGGGAGATGGCGAGAGGAAAAGATGATGGAAATGGAAATTTCTGGACCTTTCGCTCACTGATTAAAGCCCCCCCCCCCTTGCCCCTGGGGTTTAAAACTACACTCTCAGTCCGTAGCTCATCAGAAAACCTCAAACCGCTTTTAGATGTCCAGACTTTTCTTTTTTAATGTACATTTATGAAATAGTGCCAGTCACTCCTGCCAAGCTGCCTGACAGCTCGTGAGAGAGTAACCGAGACCCCCCCCCTTTCACATCACCCGGGCTGCGGTACTCCTCCTGCACAGCAAAGTGCGGTTTGACTGCCGTAGACTCTTTCCATAACACAGCTTGTTCGTTCTCTTTTTCGGGACGCCCGTTATTTTCTGATCCCTGTCTCCCTCTCTCTCCGAGGCCCGGAGAGAACACGGGGCTTTTTATCAGCGCACACACTCATTCACAAATGCCCTACTCCCTTTGCTGCCCCCTGTTTGTGTGAATGCTGCATTACATAAGCTAAAGGTACATACGCATGCTGAAAGGTATATAATATAAACTGGCTGTGTATTTTTAGCAGACAGTGCGACTGAAGATGATTCCTGCCCCCGCAGTTTTCAGGTTCCTTCGCACGGCGGGAACAGCAGGAACCAAAGGGTTGTGCAGCTGACATGCCTAGAACAGCATTGTCAGTGGTGAGAGGTCAGGGGTCAAGGGTCTTACAGTTCAATGACATCACTATGCTGAAAAGGTATTTTTTTCATTATGCAGATGCTCAGCATGCACCTTTATGCAGAGCAATGCGGTTTCTGTTGACACGGTTGAGTACACAGCAGAAAGTCAAAAATGCGAGGCCCCTATCTTTTTTTTACCCCATTCCCAGTGCAACAATGCACTTTGGGTAATTTTGAATCGGAAACTTTAGCAAAGCGCATGACACAATGGTCCCCTTGCCATCAGTGATATTTCACTGGGGCGCCACGCCACGTGCAACCGTGTCAGCACTTTTAAAAAAAAAAGGTGTCTTTCCTGTGACAGTACGTCACTCTGACAAGGACAGCCAGATACAGCTCTTTCACAGAGACAGAAATGCCCCGAGATGGGATAGACAGGGTGCCACCGTATCATTTTCTGGCCCCCAGTGTGAAAACAAGTCTTGTAGACCTTAGATCTACAGAAATCTGAGCAAACCTTCCCACTTCTTTATAACAGTCTATTAATTATTTATGCCTCTTTACTGCATCAGTATGTTCCTCCTGTATGTATATACTGCACACTATCTACCATGCAAAATATATGCACACTGGCTTCTAAATAGTATTTTTATACATAGCCTTTAACTTATCATCTGTTTTGTCTTTGTTTACAGCCCCCCCCCCCAACCCCCAACTTCAATACATCCATCCATTTCATCCTGCATATCTTATTCAGGGTCGTGGGGGGCGGAGCCTATTCCGGAAGCTACAGGCACAAAGCAGGGAACAATCCAGGATGGGATGCCAACCCATCGCAGGGCACAGTTACACACGATTAACTCTCACGCATGCACACCCATGGGCACCGTGGTAACTCCAATTAGCCTCAGCATGTTTTTGGACTGTGGGGAGAAACCGGAGTACCTGGAGGAAACCCCACGATGACACGGGGAGAACATGCCAGGGCAGAGATTCGAACACCTGCTCCCCAAAAAGTGATGCAATCATGCTATCCACTGTTCCACCATAATTTGATTGAACCTTTATTTATGAATATCTTTTTGCACAGTCTTAGGGAAAAGCCAGTTCTATATTGCAAGTTGCAGCAGTGTCATTGTACATGTGACAAATGAAATCTTGAATCTTGATCCGTAACCATGCACGTGCCTAAGTAATTGTATTCCATTCCCGGGCCTGTAATCACGTCTCATTACTGGCCAGTTCAGTCCTGCAGGGACATCACCCGCGGCTGTCGCTGTGGCCGGGCCGGACGCTGAGGCCAGCTGGCAGAAACGGGGACGGATTTTTCACGTTTAAAGCGGAGACGAGGGTTTCTCCCCAGCGCTGAGGCCAGCAACGCCTGGAGCTGTATACCTCCAGCAGCGACGGCACGTGAATTATTTTGACACTGTCCCAACGTGGGAACGAGGGCCAGACTGTGTTATTACTCAGTGCTGACACGCTCTCGAAAATAATGGAGGTGCTTTTAAACCTCGCTTAGGAAAATATACACGCAGGCCTATTAAGAGGATTATAAAGAATTTACAAAGGGATGCGTTTTCTGAGGTAAAATATGTTTGTTTAATATCCCCTGTGTATCTCTGTAGCTCCTGCTTGCTTGACAGGAGTCTCCTCTATGTCCGCCCATAGATCTCATTTTAACCGTTTTAACTCCCAGTCCGTAGCTACTCAGAGATTTTTCTTGGGTTTTGTGTCGATCTCTAGCGCGCGCTTCAGTTATTAATCGATTGGCTGTTTCATGTCACTTTGCATAGCTAATTGGGTGTGACAGACATGAGGATGGAGCCGTTGTTTAGCAAGCGTCGGCATTCGGAATTATGTTTTTTCAGTCTTGAAGCAGGCTCCGTCTAAACTAGCAAGTCATTAGCCAGCTTCCTAACAAACAGCACCTAATCACTGGTCCCACAGTCACTGCTGCCTCAGCTAATGAATGCCAGCTGTCTGTGATTAAGATCATTACCCTGTTAGGGATAAGTAGGGCCCACTGGGCAGAAGCAAGGAGGCGGCAACTGTAGTATTTGTTTTTTGGTGCAGTGCAGTGCAGTGCAGTGCAGTGCAGTGCAGTGCAGTGCATGATTTTAGCTTCTTGGATTGGGTCTCTTGTGTGATTTTTTGCACAGTGACCCTGGTTTTGTGTTTGTAATAAAAATTTCGAAAAAAATCTTTACGTTTTTGGCAGCTTGGTTATCCCATTTCTCTCTCTTCTAGCTGAACGGCAGACATTTGCTACAAACACAGACACACAGACACACACACACAGACACAGACACACACACAGACTGTACCTCCAGGTGGAATTGCGGCACCAGGAAACAGGGTGTGTAGCTCATTCCATTAACTTCCTCTTTCTGATCTGTGGGCACACCAGTCTCTTCTCCACTTTTGTGTGACCCCCCCCCCCCCCCCCATCCCTGCTGAAAAATAAACCTATCGTTGGCTTAGTGTACGTCCCACAGCGGAGCCTCATGCAGCACTGTTGTCGTGTGAAGTGGCGCGAGTGACGTTAACGAGCGCGCGGGCGCCTTGCCGTGTGTCACACGGGTGTCAGGTTGCCAGTGGGCCTCTTCCTCAGTTTGGCAGCAGATCGCAGGCTCCCTGACAGGAGATGCACCCTCAGCCCCCACCATCACACACTGCTGTTAGTCGTACAGCATCTCCAGGTGCTGAGTTTAGCTGTTGCTGCAAAAACCAGGGCGAGGTTCTGTTGGCGGGAGTCAAACTGACGAGGTTCCGGAAACCCTCTGCTGGCATCTAAACCTCCTCCTTCTCTCCCCTCCCACGACCCAGAGCAAGAAGCATGCCAACAAGGTGCGTCTCTTCTACATGCTGCACCCTGAGGACGGGGGCCCCCCCTCCAAGAGACTGAGGCCAGACAACCCGGTATGTACCCCCTGTCTCACAACATACTGTCAGGGGCTCTCCTGTTGGACCTTTCAACAAGATGCATAAACCCATTTTCTCTTAATTGGTTTAGCTGGCATTTAAAACTGCCTATTTAGGAAAGGAATCGGGGCAGGTGATTTTTCTCAAATCCACCATCACACGTCACATTCGCACGTTACATTTTTCAACGGCACAGTCCCCGAATCCTGAGATATTACTGAAATCATCACACGTCTTGGCATAGCCGGAATATGGCGACTGTAGATGCGGAAGCCGGCCCTTCCAGATGGTTCCTGCTTTTAAGGGGATTGTGGCGGCACATGGAAGTGTAGACTGGGCCCACAGTGGGAATGTGCTGGCGGCTGGCCTTTCCCATAATGCACTTCTCTGGCCCGGCATGCTGTGTGCCCGTATGCTGCTGGGAAGGGAAGACAAACTCGGTGCCGCCGCCACCGTCTCTCATCTTTTTATCTTCCCATTGCCTGATTCTTTGCTTTAAAAATGCAGAAAATAGCCAGATAAAAGCAAAACTTTGGCCCATTTTTCACCCACCCACCCCATCCAATAGCCCCCACCCCAATCTCTCTGTAGCCAATGATAATTACCGTAAATGGAATTAATGACCCCGCATAAGATCCAGGCGGCTGCAGTGTGTAACTGCAGTGTGTAACTGCAGCCCTGGCTTGCACTAGCTAGCTCGTTACTTGGCAGTTGGGTGAGAGGGATGCATTCATGAGGGTGCCAGTCAGTATCCTGGGGGCTGTTTTTTTTTTTTTTTTTTAAATGGGTTTCCTTCACCTGGTCCCAGGACTGTCCCACCCAAGTTGTCTGTTTGGTGAAGACAACGGACCCTGCACCACTGGGTTTGACTCTGAAGGGGTAGAGAAAGATCGCTCCTGGCAGCCATCCGGAAAGTGTCCCCCCTCCCCCAACATAAACGGGGTCATGAGGAAGCACTCTCCCCCCAACCATAACTGTATCACATCACTGCATCACACCCATTACAAAGTGTCTAGAAAAAAGCTCATTAAACGGCCAGATTTGCAGGATGGTTCCCTTCATTTTCAGAAAAATAGCCCCAGTGTGACGCCATGTGCGTCCCATAATTGACTTTTTATACAGTTCCTGTTTACTGCTACACCCACAGCCCACCCCCTGCCCCCTCCTCCCTGCGGGTGGCAGCACACTATTGGAGCCCAGCGTGGGTAGAGAGGGCCATCGTGCATTTAATTAAAATCACCAACACATCGTTCAGCGCTAGAGATCACAACAATGCAGTGCAACTGCAGATTCAAAAGATTCACAATTATTATTATTGTTTCCTTTATCATAATGATTGCAGTGCTGCCCTTCTGCCTCCTCACTGTAGCATCCACACGTGTTCTCGGTAATGGGGGGGGGAGGTTTCAGACATGACTCTCATTTTTAAGATTCTGAAAACGTACCTTTTTAAAATCCTTTTATCCCTCGTGTTTAGGATGCATTTTAATTGAGGGTCCTCTAGGGGGAATCACGTGCATCTACCCACCAACGCGAGCTGGTGCGTAATTAGAGTATACTTAAGCAGAGTCATTTTCATGCTCCCTCATCACCCCCCTGTGGGAATAAACACCCCCACCCCCCTACTGCAGCCCAAAAGACCCACGTATTTATTAATGTATTGGTCACGGCGGCACGTGGACTGTAGACTGAAACCTTCTCAAGGTGATCCGATGGTGAATCAATCCATCTTTCATGAGTATATATTGAGCGCGGGGTTGTGACGTGGTTGGGGGGGGGCTGCAGACAGGACGTCGGTCCATCACAGGGCGGCTGCACACATGTACACACACTCAGACAGACAAATCCCAAAATCATGACCTTCACCCATTAAATTTGGTCCCCCTCAATGTAATATAAACCTAATCCACACACACGCACGCACACACACACACACAGAGTCACAGATAGACAGACATACACAGACACACACATAAACGAGGTGTAGACTCCACACGCAGCAGTGTAAATGCAGCCTGTCTGCACCCTAAACTCACAAACACATAGCAGAAGCCTAGAGGCACCAGGCCAAACCGCTGACTGCTGAGCGCCATAATGCCTGTTATATGTGTCATAATCTACACAGCCATCATCTACCCACTGATCTAATAGTGGGGAGCAGTGTACCCCACATAGGCCAGTGGGACTCATCACAGGTGTACATTTAAGACAATTGTGTTTTATCCGTCCCTACGGGGGAAATGGATACTAATGCAACTGCACTAAAATGAGTGTGATTTTTGACAGGGTGACTCAAAATTGCAGTTAATCACTCGAGGGGGCATCGTTCAAATCCCCAGCCAATCTCCTACTAATGACTGATGCGTGCGATACGAACACAGCTTAAGGCATCTGATTATTGTGGCGCATGGATGTGCAGTAGAGTGGCCTGCAGGCTCTCAGGGTGACAGTGGCACTGATGCTTTTCTGGTCACAGTGTTGGAAGTTTCTGGGTTCAGGTTTTGGAATGCTGAGTGGCCGGTGACGCTCGGCCGTAGCGCAGCTGTGCAAACACTGGGGGGCGCCCTTATGGGGTAGGATGGTGACATGCTGCTATGCGAAGCATTTTTAGCATTCCCCCTAGACTGAGCTCGGTCCTGTCGGCCTCCGACGGAGCGGAAGGGAGCAGATGGGAGCTGGAGAGATGATAGTGGAGGGGAAGGAGAGCAGAGAGAGGAATGTGGAGGGCGGGGGGGTGGCGGCATTTTTTTTTATTGCTTTTGTGTAGGAGGTGGGGTGGGGCTACTCGAAGCGACTCTGCTGACGCCAATGTGTGCGTAGCAAGAGACGACACTGCCTCCGGTTAGGGTGGTGGGTGACGGGTGGGGGGCCAAGCAGCCCGAAAATTAGAAGCAGTGTGGGCCCCTTCATGGCAGGCGTCCAAAAACATCATCTGACAGTGTCCCACGCTTTTAACTCCATTTATTCGCCCCTGGGGACTCCTCTGACTTCTGACAACTGGCTCAGAAGGAGAACATAGAAGAAAATGACATTGATGGAATTACCTCTGATTATATAACTCTAAAGTGCCCTCATCTGTAGTGATGGAATGGAATGAAGCTTCATGAACCATTTGCTGTATTTTTTGACCCCACTAGATGGTGCTCTTGGTTTGCTTTGGGGCATACTTTGAGTCCTTTTTTGAACAGATGCTACCATCTGTTGGGGCCATAAAATACAATAAGTGGTTCATGAAGCTTCCTTTGGTCATCATTACAAGTCATAGCTCCCAATTATGCTATTTTCTCATTTTATTGGCACTGTCAAGACTGTCCCTTCTCTACTGATTGTTGTGTCAGGCAGAGACTGAGATGTGTGGATCGTTTATGTTTTCCTGGGGTGATTTCCAAAATGTGACACAGCATGGCACCGTAGTCTGTGTATTGAGGGAGTGTCTGAAAGCACGGAACCCAAGATATTTATACCTGCTGTGAAAAAAAAACATGCATGTGGTGTTTAATTGACACGGAATTGGAGGTTATGGTTAAACGAAAATAATCAAGCAAACAGCTAATTAGAAATAGCTAAAAGTACCCATCTTTATGCTTTATGCTGTCTACACCAACAGAGAGTGGGAACACAAACATGTAAAAATAACCACAAACATTCAATTGTATACAACAGGCAGAAATGGGCCGTGTGCGAGATCCACACTACCCTGCAGTACAGCGCTCCATGCATGCGAGTGTCTGGAGTGGGGGTGCGTATTAGAGATGTATTTTTGTGTAATTTGCAGCCTTTTTTTCTTGAATGTGTGAAATTGTGGCTGGGCTGTGGACTGTATTCCAGGGAAGGTATTATCACCTATGGAACTCCTCCACCTGCTTTCTGGCAGCAGATGATGACAGACGTGTCTCAGGCTGCCTTTGTAGCTATACTGAGGTACAGAAACCGCATGCTAGCTGGAACGTCATCTGCACAGTCGGTGCGGACCCTGTAAAGCAGCGCTTCCTAACCCGGTCCTCAGGGACCCAGGGATGGTCCATATTTTTGCTCCCTCCCAGCTCCCTGCCAGACAGTTCGCATTTTGGCTTCCTACCGGTGGCTGGGAGGGAGCAAAAACATGGACTGTCCCTGAGGACAGCCCTGGACAGGTGACTTCCGCGATACACGCGTGACCGGTTCTGGGACACTCTTGAGGACCAGACCAGGCATCAGGGATGAATGGCGCCCGGTTCTGAAAGGGTCCCCCCTCGCCCGCCACAATTCTTTACAGCATTTGGCCCTGAATCAAAATCGATAAATATGTGCTCAACTGTCCAAAGCGGAAACTTCCTTAGCTATGCAAACAGAAGTGCCACCTGAACTAATTAATTAACTCACTAATTGACTGTTTATACCCACTTAATTATATCTTGGCCTGTGGCAGCCATTAGGGATTTGCGAAAGGACCAGTCCACGCTGTGCGGTCTGGTTTCTGATCCAGCCCCGCTTCTTGCTTCTGGGCCATTCTCATTCAACAGTTCGTTCTTCTTCCGCAGCTTTGGCAGGCAGGGCCTCAGTGTCTCTGTCGACCTTGGATACCAATGGCTCCCCTGGCTGTCAATCAAGGGAGATATCGAGGATGGTAGGCGGAGCCCAGGCCCCAGGGCAGTAGGACTGTGTCGGTCCCACCCGCCCTTCCCTCAAAGACAGACTTCATTCGATTTGGCTATGGGGAGTGGGGGGCACCTTCCTGCTCAAAGCATTCCCCCAAATGTCATTAGGTAACACGTATAAAATATAGATGCGGATGGTGGAGCTGCTCTATCACTGTCGGTCCAGCCCTCGTGGTTGGCTCTCATCCGCAGCAGGTCTTTGCTGACCTCTGTCTTCCGAAAAGTCGGGTATGTCCACCTGAACCAAGCCTGGAAGTGAAGATGTATAAATGACCGTAATCACTTTTGATTAAAGGTCAGACATTGGTAGTAAATGCCTCAGCGTGAAATGCCAGTGACCTGTAAGGTTCACATGGTGACACGCATTTAGTCAGTGGGAAATTCGCAGAGCCAGATGAAGAACTTTCATCCTGGATATAAAAGCCGGTCCCCCTATTGGGATTTCAGATCATAAATAATACAACAGTTGTCCCCGATTCTCCTTCACTAGTGGAAATATATGGGAATGTTGTTTTCATGTTCTGCTGAGCAGAGAATTAATGGCACTCCAGAGGTGGATAGTTCAGGTCCAAAAAGTACAAATCCAGACCAAGGTTTTGTTTCAACCAACCAGTTGAGCGGAAATAGTCACAGACAGCTGGTTGGTTGAAATGAAATCTTGGTCTGGATTTTTACTTTCCGGACCGAAACTATCCATCTCTACAGCACTCTATTCATATATTCTCTCTCCCTCCCCCCACGACCCCTCAGGACAGCGCTGAGACAGAAGTTGACCGAAATAAATGTTGCACCCTCTGCAACATGTTCTTCACGTCAGCCATAGTGGCTCAGTCCCACTATCAGGGCAAGACACACGCCAAGAGGGTCCGCTTAGTGCTGGGGGAAGCCCCCAACGTGCCCCCTCCCTCAGGTATGTGCCAACCCCACCCTCACCCATGGCTCCATTTCCCATGCACTATTTAGGCCCATATTTCCAGAGATTTAAATTAAGGTTAAGGATTCTGTCCAAGATCATCTGACTCGATTTACAAACCCACTCTGAATTTTATTACTTCTTAATTAATACATTAAAATACTTGTGCACTTATTTTCTGCTACTAAACACCACGGGTTGTCTTGCCATGCTAATGTGCATGCATAGTTTACACCTCAGCTCTGAATCCGTGAACAAACTCTCGTGATTTTTTTCGGAGCGCTGACCCCAAAACTCCACCAGCATCAACTGCTGAGCAGAAGGTCCTCGAGGAGTCACTGAGAGATGGGCAGTGTGAGTAATACTCTGGGATGTTTCCATGGAAACTCCAGTAGTGATTATTTAATATGCATTAGCATTTATGCAAGTGCATCAGTCAGAAATGACCCCGTCTGTTGGGTGGAGGAGACCCGTGAGGGCTTCAGGCCCCCAATTGGTGGGGGCTGATAAATCAGGATTGTGGCTGTAGATCGGGGGTGGGCAATCTTATTCTCAAAGGGCCAGTGTGTACGCAGGTTTCTGGGATAACCTTTAGGTCAGCCGTTCAAACCCAAGTGTGAGGACTCTTCAGCCAATCAGTTCTGTAATTCATAATCTAATTAGGGAGTTGCAGCGAAAACCCGCGTAAACTGCGGCCCTTTGTGGATACGAATACCCACCCCTGCTGTAGAAATGGTACATGGAAGCTGGAGAGGGTGACATTGCCCCAAAGAAGTGCATGCATACGTGCGGCGCATCAAAACTGTTAGACTTCAGTGAGCCAAACTGACTCTGGGCTACAAACACCACAGGACAAATTTTTGCAAAGAAGCTGCTTTGTATATCAGCTGTCTCACCTTGTCGTGGCTTTCATAACGGAGTAGAACCTGTGATTTAGTCACAAAGAGTAGGATGTATGACTGACATGCCCAATTTGAATGCAGACCTCAATTCACTGGTTCTTCTCGCTGGAGTCCTTTGTTTGTCATGTGAGGATTTCCTTACCAAGGCAGCCTAGTGTGCTACAGACACGTCAGATCAATCCAGACTAGACCTGCCGTGAATCAGGACACGGATCTGGTGGATGTTACTTTGCAGCAATAGTAAGGACAGGGACAGCAGGGAATGCTACTGGCAGAGGAGAGATGTGATTCGCTGCCATTTCAGATTCGCAAAGAAAGAATTTATGTGTTTTTGCGGAGGGAGCAATCTGCTGTGCGAGCCATCAAATCCAGAGAGACTGTCAGCTAGAGAGACCCCCCCACTCCAGAGAAACCAT
Source organism: Cyphomyrus plagiostoma (assembly GCA_019775915.2). Classification (NCBI taxonomy): domain Eukaryota; kingdom Metazoa; phylum Chordata; class Actinopteri; order Osteoglossiformes; family Mormyridae; genus Cyphomyrus; species Cyphomyrus plagiostoma. Next base: position 3,922,275 of record JABFEA020000044.1, read on the forward strand.
CAGCTAGAAAGACCCCCCCACTCCCGAGAGACCGTCAGCTATAGAGACCCCCCCACTCCAGAGAAACCGTCAGCTAGAGAGACCTCCCCACTCCCAAGAGACCATCAGCTAGAGAGACCCCCAACTCCCGAGAAACCATCAGCGAGAACCCCCCCCCCCCTCGCTGTCACCCTGCATTTTCTCTTTTCAAGCGCTAAATTGTGGTTCTAGCGCCGATTCAGCAAATCAGCCGTTTCCCCCGGATCGTTCAGTTTTACTCCAGACAAAAGCGGCGGCTAAAGAGATCAGCACAATGTTTCAGCCGCAGGTTCATACCGTAAATGTCAGATTTGGGTTCATTTCATTTGTTGCCTTGCTGAGCCCGGTGACATTACTCACGCGGTGTGGGAAATCAAAAACCTTTGACTGCAGCGTCTGCCCACTCTGCTCTTGATAGCTGAGGCATTTGAGGGGAACAGGCACCATGGAGGAAGAGGGCTGGAGCTCACCGGCAATGCGGGTGAGGGCACCACAGGCTCGGCTCCTCTGACAGCTCCTCTGCTTAAAAGATCCTAATTAATCTCAGCAGCCCAGAAGAAGCAGAACCTGCACAATCGGTTTTGAAGACCCGGGCTTATTGGCCCACAGAAGCCGCTCCTTCCAGCTGAGCAGACATAACCGTGATTGATATTAAATATTGATTAAGTATTGATTGAGATCAATACTATCATTAATTTGGAATCTCAATGCGTATGCTCACATGTATCCCAGAAGGGGAATAAATCCCAAATAAGTTTTGGGATTTTCCCAGTTAACAAAACATTGTCAGATTCCCCAAACAGGTAGGGTAATGGTTACCTGAGTAGCTGTTATATCCTTTGCAAAATGTGTGTCTGAATGGTGAGTGTGTCTCTGCTATGACTTTATAACCCATCCTGGGTTGTTTCCTGCTTTGTGCCAGTAGCTTCTGGGACAGGCTCCGGGGGGGGGGGGGGGGGGGGGGGGGGGGGGGGGGGGGGGGGGGGGGGGGGGGGGGGGGGGGGGGGGGGGG
>JABFEA020000044.1:3955664-3965978 GCA_019775915.2 Cyphomyrus plagiostoma
CCCCGTCCCCACCCCACACACCCCCCCCCCCCCCCCCCCCACCCCCCCCCCCCCGCCACCCCCCCCCCCCCCCCCGCGGCGCCCCACCCGAGACGGAGGGGGTGGTTTTGCAGAATTTCAGACTAATTTTCAATGTGTGACTGATTTACACCAGACTATGTCTGGGAGGCGGCTTCTTGTCCAAAAGAGAATAATATAGGGCCTTCGCACCCGGGGTCTTTGGGGTCAGGAGCGGCCCACTCATCCTGAGCTGACCTCTAAGCCACTTTCTGTAATGAATTCAATCTTTTCTCCTCTTCACGGTGACCTCCCTCACATCTGCGAGGCCCAGCCCCTTAGCCATGCCAAATTACAGTGATCCACCCCCCCACGCCGGACGCTGCGGCACCTCTCGGTTACAGCGACACCCCATAAAACGTACCTCTAAGGCGACAAAGGCCTGCTAACATCAAGTCGCCGTGACTACATTTCACTGATAGGGGAAAGATAGACTGACAAGCGGAGTCGGGGGTGGAGCTAAATGGCAGTGTGTGGGCTGCGGGCCAATCAGGCGACACAGTCAGGTGACAGCCGAACTCTCTGAAAAGCAGCCTGCAGTTGAGAAGCAGCAGAAGGAGCTGTGCTTGCATGCGGCTCTGTATCTTGGGGAAAGCCTCACTATCATTAGATTAATTACCTTTTTTGCTTCATAATTATAGCGCAGTTACGACTGTGTGCCTCACGACCGGATGGTGATGGATCACCATTAACGCCAGCGTTTTTGCTCCAGTAATCTGGAGCCTTCCGTAAGAAGCTGGAAGAAGAGGTGGGGGAAGGTAGAAGGTATGGTAAACCGTGGTGTGGGACACTGGACGGACAGTGGTGTTGCAATCATCATTACCACAGAGCGCTCAGGTAGAACCTGCTGAAGGAGAAAACGTCACAGGGAGGATCATAGATCAGTACTTATACGTGTATTTATAGATGAGATATGATTCAAGATTATTTTATCATATAAGCAGGGCAGTGGAAAACACTATCAGAAATGTTCAGCCCTGGTATAATTTTGTACTCAAGGTACAAACAACATTAATGTACCTCAAATGTACAAAAATGTTCCTCAGGTTTCTATATCGTTAAGGGTTCTGTTACCTACAGCTAGGGTACAATTTGCGGACCCTTGAGGGTACAGCCTCAGTAATAAGTAATCGTACCCACAAAGGTACAAACTGGTACTTTTTTTTCTGACAGTATTGGTCAGTTCAGTTCCAGGCAGCAACAGGAAATGATGTAACCAGAAGGCCCGTAAGATACAGGAACACGTTGACAGCGTGACTCGACCAATGGACCTGCACCCAGAAACCAGGGACCTAAAGTTTGCCTGTTACCGATGAGCGTCATCAGTGATGCCTCCAGGTCCTGTTCTGCGCTCAGGTAGAGCTTAGCCTGCTGTTGGTGCAGCTCTTACGTCGCTGCACCGATACCGTGTCTCTCTGGGGGTACAGAACTGGCGCATGCCTGGATCTAATCCGAATCAGATTCAGGTCATAACAGTGCTGGGAACACATGCAGGCTAGCGGCCCATCGCTGGACGATGATGTAAACGTTGCTGAAATTCCGGCAGCATGGAGAGCCGCCCAGTCTTGCACATTAACAGAGACATGCTGGAAGCAGTTTGTGTAACTTCGTTGGGTCGCTGCAACATCTGTCCTCGATTACCAGCCACATCTGGGCGCAGTTCCCACTGCATCTGGCCAGGTGCCCCGTTGTATAGTTTGTGAATTAGCTGCATTTTTCATTCCGCCTCAAGCCATACAATCCTTCAGCTTCTCTTTGTTGAATTGTCATTCCTTCTGTCTCTTGGTTTCCCGGGAAACCTTCACAAATCCATCTCGGCATCGCAAGGACATTCCCGTCAGCGGCATTAAACCCAGGAGCATGTCTCCTTGCCGATAAGTCGGTTCCGATGTCCTTGTAGGGATTACCGGCCATTAAGTGGGTGGGAAAATATTGAGTCCACACTGCCCCGTCCCGCGTGCGGTGATTTTCATTAAGCCGCACCGGCATCTCCATCAAGGGGGAATGTAAAATGTCAGGCCAATCTGGCACACCGGAGGAATGACCAATAAGGCGGTAATTAGGAAAGAGGCCGACCATGAGAGGCATTAACGGCTTGTTCTAGCTCCGAGTCAGCGCCTCGAGTCAGAGGCAGAGTCCAGAGGGAGTCAGGGGTCTCTGAGCTTTGCCCGGCAGCCTTGCTTCTGTCGCAGTGGATGGTCACCAGGGGCACGGATATGACACGTGAGGAGCAGAAATGAGGGAAAAGCATAGCAATGGAAACCAGGACAGGTGTAAGGACTCAAATGGAAGGAGGAAAGGGAGGAAGGAGGTGAGGTTGGATTTGGGTGCCTCTCCAGAATCCCCCCACCCCCCAAAAAAAAACTTGTTCTCTGGCCCTTTTAGGAACAGCTGCCCCATTGGTTTCTGATTCAATCTGAAACGTTAGCTTGTCGGAAATGCCCTTAGCCAAAAGCAGCGTTTGCTTAATTGCTACTGTGGCTAATAGCATAAGAGCAGATGTTACTGTTAACCAATCCTAGTGCAGTTATGCAAATTTTATTCATTTTGGGAAAACCACACATCACCCTCATTTGTGGGAAACTGTTAACACCTTCTGTTAATATTTGCCAGTTCATTATTAGCTGCCCATTGTTATATATTTAGGTTGTTCTCCTGAGTTATCTGGAACAATGCCAAGTGCTCATCTAAAAAATGCTGGAATTTTCAATTCTATTTTGCAGCCAGGAGTTGGATCCCATTATGGGTTGTTTTCTGATTTATCGTTGTGTTTTGCTACGACACCGCAAAGCTCAGCTGCATACTGCGAACCTTGGTCGCTAAGCTCAAAGCGTCCAAGTCTCTGATGACGGTGAAGGTTACGTGGAGGAATGTGATCATGTCAGACTAAGCTTTTACAGTTGGGTAGGAAGACTGATCTTGACTTGACAATGAAAATGAAAGTAGTTTAAATTTCATACAGACAAAATCGGATTGTGATCTCGCTGTGCAGTGGATCTGTTTATTATTGAAAATGAGTTTAGGGGTAATTACAATCTAGAGATCCAGGGGGAAGGAGTTATTGAATGCACAAGCCTTAGCCCACATAAAACAATGGACACAGATTTCCCTTTACAGCCACAGGGGGGCTTTTTTGGGACAATCCAGTGCCTTAGTGGTCTTTGAATGTCACCTCTGCCCTGCCTGGGTGCCGCATGCATGGTCTTTACTGTATTGCTGCCCTGCAAATTTACCCTGGGTAATCCTGCCATCCAAAGATGAGATGAATTGGTGTCTCTGAATTGCCCGTAGCCTGTGTATGTGTGTGTGTGTGTGTGCGTGTGTGTGTATGTGTGTGTGTGCGTGTACATCCCATCCTGTATGTACTTCTGAGGTGCTGAGGGTGGCCGGCTCCCCCCAAAACCATTAGCAGAAAAAGCAGTTAGAAGATGGATAGGCTGCTTCTTATATATTGTGACCACAGTGCCTGGTGATACCAGACCTGGCCATTTTCTCACTGACAGTGAACGGCCCAAACAGAGCTCACAGTGATCGATTAATGCGAAACACCAAGCTTAGATGTACTGTTCAGGCACGTTCCTCACCCGGGAAAGCGATCGCGCTCACGGATGGCAGCTCCTGGGTTTCTGCAGATAATACACATTTCTAACATGACATTAGATCTAATGATACGAGCAGGCAGGAGCTGCTACCTGGAGGAGAGACGCCGGTTTTTGACAAACGGGAAGCACCATCACCTGGAGCAGATTTTATTAGAATTAATGTACCACGCTTCCCTTATTCCTTTCTGTGGCATTTCAGTATGAATCACAAAATTCAGGTGTCGGGGGTCTTAGTGTCTAAGCAGTGGTGTCTGGTGCTCAGCCAAAGCCAGTGAATTTTGGACTCTCCACATTGCCTGTATCCTGCAGCAAACATATGTAGTTCTATAAATGGATTTTGAAAAAACTGCTCTGCAAAGTAGTGTGAAAATAATGAAACTAGTTTGTTTGTTAATTGCTCTTGGGATGGGAGCAATTGCTGATGGCATTTTGGGTAGGGGTGCGTGCAGGTTCCCATGAATTTTCCACGTGCTTTATTTTCCTTTATTTTTTTTTTTAGATAGAGGATCGGTTCAACACTGACTATGCACATTTAAATGTATTTTTAAATCCCAGTAATAGAGGTTGTAGGTTATGAATGTGCATGGCATGTGTGAGGTTAAAGTTGATCAGGGGTTCCATTGTAGGAGTCAATACGGGTGATTTCAAGAGTCAATACGGGGGACTTCAAGAGTCAATATGGGAGTATTCAAGAGTCGATATGGGGATCTTCAAGAGTCGATATGGGACCTTCGAAAGTCAATATGGGGGTCTTCAAGAATCAATACAGAGCCCTTCAACAAGCATTAGGGACCCCTAAAGTTGTGACTAATCTTATCCTTACATGTGACGAATTTTGGGCTAAGTGGATGCTAAGAGGTGGTTCTGGGGAGGACAGCCTAAGGTTTAAGCAGGAATATGGCTGTGGTTGACTGTGATGAAGAGCTAACCCATGTCTTTGAATGGACAAAAATAAGTACACAGTCGTTATGATTTTAATATGGTCTCTAAATGATTCTTTATATAATATCTTTGAGGGAAATGTAGCTGTTTCTTACCATTTTTGTTTCATTTTGTGGTTAACCTCCACAGACCATGATTTCCCAGTTCATTTTATTCATTTTGACATCTTAAGTTTTTCCATGTGAGTAATCAGGTCTTTTCCATGAGACAATCTAGCATAATGTCACCATGCATTAAATACGTTATTGTATGTACCACTATAGTCCATCACTTTTGAAGGCTGTACTTGGGCATCTTTGTAATATTTCACCACTTGTCTCCAAATGTCACGTCTGACGGAGAGCTGGCGAGGTGTGAAAAATGGGGCATCTCCTGGTACAATCTGCGGAGATATACTGACACCTGGTGGAACAACAGCAGTATTGATTTTTTTTGGGGTAAGCATGAGGCCTGCAATGGACTGACATGGGTTGCAACAGCAGTAAGGACCAAATCAGATCCCAAGTGATTGAAAGGCTGCAGGTTCCCATTCCTGACTGCCACTCTCACTTTTTTATGATGATCTTGAATGGATACATAGTGCATTGTCCTTAGTTGCACCATTATGTTAATCTCAAGCATGACACATGTCCAGAAACCTAAATAATTTTCCTGCAAGCTTTTGCCCAATTCTGTTAGAGCAATTTAAACTTTCACAAATGACAGATTCAAAACCACACACATTTACAGGAGATCTTTTAGTGCCGCTACACTCTCAGAAAAATCTGTAGAAAACGGTACCTTTGCTTATCGCTACGACTGTACCCTCAAGTGTCATGACCTGCTCGTCTGATCCTCCTGTGTGCCACGCCCCCCTCGTTACCTCACATTAATTCCCAATTGTAATCACCTGTTGCCTGTTATTTTTGGCTTGTCCTGTGTCTTTAGTCCACATCTGAGTCTGTTTTCCCAAGATCCGTCATTGATATTTGCCGCCGTCTGCCCTGTCCGTCTACAATAAACCCTCATATCCTGCTCCCTCGCCAGCCTGCCTTATCCTTCCCCGCTTCCTGTCTGCCCATCTACCGCGATCGTTACATCAAGGGTCTGCCCATTGTACCCTTAGGAATAATTCTGTATCATTGATGGTACAATAATGCTGCTAATACCTTGGGGACGTTCTTCAGAGTCAATTTCTGTACCTTAAAAGGTTCAATTACCTACAGTTAGGGTAGAATTGGCAGACCCTTGAGGGTACAGCCCCATTGTCAAGCAAAGGTACACATTTTTCCCTTATTCTGGGAGTGTACACCACCCAGATTTGCCAAGAAAGAGAAAAAGGTCAATACAACATAGGATGTACATTCAGATATTTAAGGAAGGGTTCCCCTAATGTCACCATCTCCATGTAACATCTGGAGAAGGATGTTGTGACTGACCAATAGACTCGTATCTACCATGAATGTAATATAAATACAGGTGAAATGTTCAGGTCAATAAAGTAAAAAATACAGACCAAGTTTTTGTTTCAACCAATCAGTTGAGTACTCTGTGAACATGACGCTTTATGTTCAGCTGGTTGCTTGAAACAAAATCTTGGTCTGGATTGATATTTTCAGGCCCTGAACTTTCCACTTCTGAATAGGTCAAATTTTCCAAGTGCCACTTCGCATTCAGTCACTGCCCATCATTCCTGAAACTCTGTCACATGAAGTCCACAAAACATTTTCCAGCCACTGCAGTGTTTAATCGACATAAGTGATGTTTTTAATGACCATCAGAATAATGCGTACGAACTGGCTTTCGTAGGAGAAAATAAGTTACATCAAGGCACATTGATTTCTTCAGCGTTTCCCCTTTTTGTAGGAATTTGACAGAGCTCTCAAATCTCTGTTAATCCCTCAACATAATTACGCGATGTCAGTGCTCAGACTAGAAAAAAAAAAGCTTAACGAGACAGATTTGCTGTCACTATTAACTGAACAAGTTTCACAGCTGATTATAAATGATTGTAGTTTTTTTTATTATTATTTTAGACAGTTTGGCGGGTTTAAATGTCATCTATTAAACACCTGGACGTTAGGACTACGCATTTACCCATGACAAGAAGGTGGACTCAGAGAGCTTTTAACTGGACCCAGACCACGTCAAATATTTCAGTTAGAAATGTTTTTTTTTTTTTTTGTCGTAGTACTAATACTGAGAACTGTGCAGCTAATGGTGCAACCAAGGACAATGCACCACATATCCATTCAATTTGCAACTCCTTCCCAGTGTAGGGCTATAGAGGTCTGTAACAGTTGGATTTCTGGGTTATTGGATAACTTGTCGGGTTTAAGGTAGTCTGGGCTAAATGTAAGTCAACAAAGATAACGTCCATTTAGGCCAGACTATCTTAAATCTAACAAGTTAGCTGGCTAAGCGAGAAATCCAGCTGCATGATACAGGCCCTTAGCCTCTGTTGTTTAAGTGTTGGTATTTTCAGTGTTGTCATCAGGAGTGTCACTAGAGCAGTGTTTCCAATTTTGGTCAGCTGGCTGGTGTGAGATTTTTGGTTCGAGGCAAGTCTGCACACATACTTACAAGCAGTTTTATTACCTTTTAAATAGACTGTAGCCTTTGCAAACTACCCCAGTGCTTTTGATGTAGTTAATTTTACGTTTATAATGGAAGGGGTATGGTGTAGTGGGTACGCTTTGGGACAACTCTCTTGTGAAAGGCGCTATATAAAAATAACTTGAATTGAATTGAGACCACAGTATTTAAATGAATTAGTGTACATTAATTTTTTTTTTGGGGGGGGGGGGATCAGAGAACATTTAAGGTTGGGGGGGTAATGCCCCCTCAACCCAGGCCTAGTGACACCCCTGATCATCACAGCTTCTGTTATGATACCTGAGCTTTGCACAGGCAAGACGATCGCCTCCCATGATCTTCGGTACTGAGCAAAGATTTGCATCCCCACATGCGAACTGTGGTTTTACTGGCCTATCTACAAAGACCTAGAGTCCCGCAGGCAGCTGATTATCCACAGTGTACTAATGGGAAGCATAATCCTTCTCTAAAAAGGACCTACATTGCACAACAAGATCTCCCCCATGTCTCCACTTACTGGAACAATAGCAGGAAGTTATGCAACTTTTTCTTCATGATGTATTTACATAATCCAAAAACTATAGGACTTCTAAATACCAGTAAAGCGAGCCTGTTCATACTGGTTAGAGTTATACAAACAGTTGTACTGACATATACCCACACAATGGCTCTAATAGGACACACATGTATTCCTGTGTAATTTAGGGTTTAACGTCAATGGCCCAAGTGATGCAATGCCTGATCAGGACCAGGCTGCATGCCTATATGAGCAGTCCCTGAATAAAGTAAGCAAGCTGGTCTTCAGGGGGTCTGGGATTGGATGCTTATGGGTAAGTAATGTAACACTCCAGGCAAAAGATAGAGGCGAATATCCTGGTCCAGATCTGCTGCTGATTAGGGTGATTGTGAAACTGGGGAGCTAGCAGCCACTCCTGGACACCAGTACCTGCCCCACCCCCCACTCACTCCATCCTGCTCACATGGAACTGGGAACTGACTTGGGAGAAGGAGATGGATTAACAGTGGAAACTTTATTCTGCTGAGCACCATAGCACCATGAGCTCTACACCCAGAGAGCCCTGTCCCCTGCCTAGCTGCCCAAGATGCAGAGCCGGATTTTCTGATGCTGGTCAGTTATTGTCTACAGCACAAACAGAAGGGTGGTCTTTCTTTTAATTCCTCATCTGGGAAATATATATGAGATCCAGGCGTGGTAAATATATCCACCTAAATTGCAGAATATGTATATGTGTATGTGTGTGTGTGTGTGTGTGTGTGGGGGGGGGGGGTCGGGGGTCTCCTGTAGTATTTTTCATTTATCCCTCCTTTTCTCCTTTTATCTATTCTTTAATCGACTTAGTCTCCCTGGCTTCCCTGGCACCGCGACCGCGTACTTGGTGTCTGTAAACTGGCTGTGGTTTTTGGGAGAATGACAGCCTTTGTTTCTGGATGACGCTGTTTCAATGTGCCGAGTGCGTGCCAGTCCTTGGTCGGCTCGGCACATTTGGTAGCTCTCTGGGTTCTCAGGTTCCGTAGGTTCCGTTGCGTGAGGTCATCTGCCATCTCCCTAGGGGATTCTAGGGGGTTTTTTTTAAGATGGAAGGGCATAAGGCAGACCATAATTCAATAGCCAATGATATGCTATGCATCAGTGAGTGACAGGGCAGAAGGTATTCAGGGGGGGCAATCAGCTTTTAGCTGGGGTCAGTGCCCCTGTGGCCCCACCCATGTAAACATTCCTGTATCTCCATCTTTCTATCTATTTTGCTCCCACATTTCCATGTTTCTCTTCTCTTCTCTCCTCTTTCTTTCTTTTTTCATTCTTTGTATTTCTCTCTCTTCTCCCCTCTCCCACCTGTCCCATGTCGCCTCCCTTATCCCTCCCCTTCCTTCACCCTTCCCTCACTCTCTCCCTCTCCTTCTGCCCCCCCTCCCCTCCCAGGAATGCCCAGGAATGTACTCTTTGGAATTGTGGACGGAGAGTCAGTGGTCAGCACCCCATCACAGGGCATGTGGGAAGCAGCCGCCCAATCCGTGCAAAATATCTGCCACTGGAAGAATCCCAACCTGTAAAAGGGAGATAAAAGATGGAATATAGGAATGGGAGAAAAGATTGAAGATTAACGTCTTAGCAATGTTTCTCAAAGATCGAACATGTTAGCAAGACTGGCTTTGCTAACATGCTTTCCAAGAATAAACTTGGGGAGCAATGAATCATGGGATTGGACCTGTTCAGCGAGGATACAACTGACCGATCCTTGATATTTGGGATGGGGCAAGAACAACATCTGGCGATTTTTACCATCCTCTGCTCTTCGGTTCTTAGTATTGGAACTGGTCTTCGGCAATAGAAGATGAGGGAAAAACACAAGTATGTTCAAGCATGCATATTGAGAAACGCCCATGGATACTTCTGAGCTCACCGTCAGGGCAGGGCTTACTCAGGTGAGTTATTTGGAGTTCTCCAGCTTTTGTGTACAAATGAAATCACCATAGACACAGAGAGTAATGCTTTGTGTGCAGATTCATCACCACATTCAGGGTTAATGCTGAGTGACCCCTCTGCTGCTTATATAAGCCTATATTCACTACAAAATAGAATTCATAATGAGCTTTTACAATTCAGTGAATATATTCTACACAGAACCCTACAAACAGCGCTTTGCAAAGTTTTCACTTCCTGGATTGACATAATAGCTAATGGATTATAAATCCAACTGAACTACGAATGAATATTCTTATCCCTTTCAACATCCTGGGCCTATTGAGTTCTGCCATTGCTTCTGATAGATCGAAATTCAAAACGAGTTGCCAGAATTTACTGGTGTCTCTCTCAAATAACATGATTTACACTGCTCAGTGCTGGAGTGGTCCCAAAGGCGGCAAGTTACAGTGAAGTTATATTGGACGTTGTTCAAGGGCTTGTGTAACAGCAAAAAAAACGCACAGTGACTGAACTGGGATTCAAATGTGGTTCACAGACTCTGAATACCATCGATTATGAGTCATTTTGTGCTTGAAAACATAGAACGCTAGATATACTGTACAGACATCATCTAGAGCAGGGGTCTCCAACTCCGGTCCTGGAGACCTACTATCCAGTAGGTTCTCTATCCTACCTGGTTTCTGATGAGCCACA
>JABFEA020000044.1:3966167-4010214 GCA_019775915.2 Cyphomyrus plagiostoma
TGTGGCTCATCAGAAGCCAGGTAGGATTGAAAACCAACTGGATAGTAGCTCTCCAGGACCGGAGTTGGAGACCCCTGATCTAGGGAATATTTTAATACGACATTTTCCAGAACTCTCTTGCTACCTGGACTAATTCCTGACTTTGTCTTTACACACAGTAGACAAAAAATATATATAATTCTGACGCTTGGATTATGCTGCAAAGCTTTATTTGTAGGAAAGAGACTGAATGCATTTACATTTACAAGTCCTGTTATTCAGGAGTTTTTCAGGTTTTAACATTATTTTTTTGTGCCCGATGCCATGGCATCCAGGGCAGAGTATGGAGGCAGGTTTCCACGGCAACGGGCTCATGAAATTTTTTGCAGGTCTAGTGTCACTCTGGTGTCACATGGCACAAGCGTGGCCCTGTCCCCTACTGTAATTCGCTTCTTTTGCATGGAGCTTAACCAAAATCACTCCAGTAGAAAATGCAGCAATGTTACTGGGCAGGTTGATACCTCAAATAAAAGCATCATTCAAGCAATCGGGTGAAACTGTCTCTGCTGGCAGAAGTTTCCTCCCCTTAAAAACGCCAGCCTCACCCCCAAGGTCATGTGTAAAGTGGAAAAACAAAGATAAGTGATTGCTGGCTGTAAATTGAGACGATCTCATCGGCAACCGGAGCATCAGATGGATGCCAAAGGGATTCAGAGACCAGCTGGATCTCAGGGGGGGGCTGCAAATTGCTGTGTGTCTGTAAAGCTGCTGATGATGTCACTGATGATGTCACTGAGGAATCTCAAGACCTTAGAAATGTATCCACCAAGCACACTGACCCCTAGCTCTTCCAGAGTGAGGCATTCCCTGAGGAGGGGCCCACAGTCACCAGTGGCGTTCCTCCAGGTGATACATACTGTACCCTCATACATACTAGTTTGGTACCATGCTCTCTGAGTGAAGACCCTGTGATGCAGTGTATCTCTGAAGAAACTCACATGAACAGTTGCACGCCGGAATGCTGCTGTACCCACTTTCCGCATGTTTGTCCGTTGTTCCACTATGAGTTTTCACTGTTGGGCCCTTGAGCGAGGCCCTTAGTCCCAATTCCTTCAAGCACTGAGTGACCCTGCCTTCTTAATCGCACAGCTTTTCAGATAAAGGCACCGGCCTGATATATAAAGGTAAGGTTATGCCGCTACGGCCTGATTCACCAGACAGGTGAAGGATCTGTTTCCAACAGCGGGGGGGTTGCACTGCTACAGTAAACCTTGGAAACGGGGGGGCACTTTAATGGCAGCGGGTCAGGGTCTGTGTTTACATGCCTCTTTCTCTAGCATCTGCTCTCCATCACCTGTGACGTCACTCTATCCTGCCCAGCTGGGTGTTGATGTGTTCCTATCGGCGGTCACTTCCACGTGTGTGTGAGTGCGTATTTGAGTCACATGGGACTTTGCAGGACAGATGGGAGTCAGTCAGGGGTGGTCAGGCATTAAATAGAAAAAACTGGTTCTCCTTCAGACCACTTCCTCCAGAGATTCAGCACTCCCTGCCCACCAATCCCATCACAGGTATTACTGACAGATTAGTGGTCCTGCAGAGATCCAGCTCTCCCTATCCACCAATCACATCGCAAATGTTACCAGCAGATGACGGGTGTCAGAAAACAATGTCAGCTGTGTTTCCGGGGTTGTTCCATAATGATGGTGCTTATCTGACCGACTGGTACCTCTACGAAAAGGATCAAACAGCACATGCTCTTCAGCCCATTTCTGAAATACTCATCCTTACTTTAAGTCAAAGCTGATTAACGTCTTAGCAATTTTTAGTCATCAGAAGAAGCAAAGTATATTGTTAATAATTTTAAAATTTATATTTATATTTTTATAAATTGTGTTATAATTCACGATTCTTTCAGATAAATTTGCCCAGGTTTCTGTGTGTCTCTGTTTATGTCGACCCAAACAAGCTCCAGATGTTACAGCGGTAGGCTTTCAGAACGTTACATAAATCTCACAACGGTGCTTCTTGCTGAATGCGTAGAAACCTCCACGGAAAATTCTTTACACAACGGTAGCAAAGCATTCCCGAAAGACTTTACTTGAAATGGAAGCTGTCTGGTACATTTCATCCCTGGGGAAAAAAAATGCTTTCAATACATGTATAAAATGTTCTGTTGTGACCTTAAGCAGAAATCCAGTGGCGCCCTGTCACTAAGGCACCTGAAAAGTCTGTAAACATGCTATTAGTTTAAACATCTCTGACGTCAGCAGTTAGGTTACTGTGGTCGGCCTTAGTTAAAGTCTTAGGCAATGCTTGACATTAACTGCACCTTCATAATGCCTTTATAATGCATTCATAGAACATTCATAAGCAGCACAAAGTATATCTTAACAGCTTTAATATACATTAATAACAAACAATGTATGATTATGCAACATTAATGCTGTTATTATTACATGTTTGTTATTAATGTATATTAAAACTGTTAAGGTATATTAGGGTGTGCTTGTAGTCATACGGTCGCCGGTTCAAACCCAGCCTCAGTGTGCCTGTGGTTCCTTGAGCAAGGACCTTAGCCCCCAGCTCCCTGGGTGCCGCTACAGGTGGCTGCCCTTCGCGGACAGCTTACTCCACAAAGAGCAAGTTGAGGGAGGCTTAAGACAATGTCCCCAAGGGCATCAATAAAGTATCAATATTGATTTTTATTATTACATACCGCAGTTGAATGTTCTCCAAATGCATTTTGAAGGTGCAGTTATTGTAAAGCATTACCGAATTGTGCTCAAGTACTCCAGAGTCTTCACAGAGGAGTGTTCTGCCGCTCTCTGTGTGTTTGTTCTGCTCAAGGTTCAAGCAAAGTAAATTTCTGGTGCAGAATGGCAAGCTTTGCCTTAGCTTGACACGCCTCAGTGTTCTCCACAGGACGGGACAGAATCCATCACTCTAGTACTTCCTTGCAGAACTGCATCTTTTTCTGGATCCACGAGATTTGTTCACGTAAATCGGGGAAGTACCCAATCCTTCCACATCCACACCAATTCATCTCACAGAAAGGATGATGACAACAATGCTAAACATACAGAATGTCAAATATGAAGCACGGCCTGTCGGTTCTTACTTACACTGAGATTTATTTGGCATTCAAAATTTGTAAGAAAAAGAGTTTGTTGTGACAAAATTACACCTGAAAAAGTATCTTCTGCCAGTGGTCCATCTGTATTGTCCATTCAGCTTTCTCTGTTTTCACATCATCAGACACCACGATGTATTCTTCAACATTTCAACCAGAGCACTGATCATTCTGTGCTATGAAGTTCTTTATGAAGTTTTTTTATAAAGTTTATTTTTTTTTGCAAGTCCGCTGAAACACCTGTTAAACATTCCGGGGGCACGCACAAACACAGAGACCAGCTACGTGAAACATTCTTTCATGAACATTCTTAAATGAATGAAACAAACAGCAATGCGGACGAGCAATGAGGGTTCAGCCTGATGGAAAGAACATGTTTACCTCCAGAGGCCAGGCGTGCAGCCGTGCGTCACCAGCTCCACCCTCTCCCCGGAGCTTTCAACAACACACCCTGCATCCCCCGCCCCCTCCCCCCTGATACCAGGGTCTTCTGGGACTTCCCCCCCTCCACCCCTCAAAACAGAGTCTGCTCACCGCGACATTTCCTGCACGAGCCGTAAACAGCAGAGGCGAAATAGGCGCAGGCAGTGGAGCCGGAGAGGGCCGTGGCCGCGAGGTAGGAGCGGTATGGACACGGGGGACCGTAGTGCTCCAGGTTGCAGTAGGCGCTCTTCGCCGTCTTGTAGGCCAGGATGCCGACGGCGGGCAGGTAGAGTGCCACCGCTGCCGCGTCGTGCACCACGTTGCTTAGCAGCCAGTGCCCGCCTCCCACCACTGGCACCACATCCTGCTTGCCCAGCAGCGTGAGGAGAAACAGCGCCAGTGCGAGGAGCCAGAAGAGGACGGCCACCAGCAGCGCAAAGTGCACTGGGCCGTCGTACTTGTTGGCGGCGATGGTGGCCCACAGCCCGGCACCCATGAGCACCTGAAGGACCCTCGCTATTCCCATGAAGCTCTTCAGAAATGCCCGGTAATTTGCACCGGTCAGCTGCTGGGGGGGCATCCTCTCCAGGAGGGGGAGGCTGCAACCTTTTCACGGTGCTCCAGATGCAAGAAGTGGAGAAGGACGTCAAATTAGGAGATGGCCGTCAGGGTCTGTGTTTTTTATCGTGTATTCTGCACCCCACTCCGTTCCTTTTCCTAGAGCCTTCCGTGCCTCTGTGCTTTCTCTCCTTTTTTTTCCTGGAGAAGGAGCAGGATTGGGTGGAGGAATTGGGGGAGACTTGAAATTTGAGTCCTTCAACTCCTTTGGAAGTGCAGCATCTGGAGAGAGAGCACCCCCCCCCCCCCCAACACTCGGAAGAAGGTCTGGAATGGAAGAATGTATGTTTGTGCTCATACTTGGTGATTTTGTTATCATTTTTGGTTCTTTCCACTGGTTGCCTTTCAGCAAACTTCTATTCCCCCCTAGAATCCTCTGCTTCTCATAAAGTTACTTCATATTTAAAATATTATTTTTGGGAAATACTGAAGCACATTCCGTCATGCTGGCGTTTAGCAGCCCAGACGAGCTGTAAATAGTCGTTGCTGCTTCACGCTTACCATGGGCCCTTTGCAAACACCGCTTCCCCTGTGAGGAGGTCCTCCCCAAAGCTCAGCTCCGGTGAACACCACCCAACCCACGCATCCAGCACCATGGTGCTGCTTTGTGATGACACGCACATGGGAAGCGTCCCCAAGGGGAATAAATCCGGACAGCAATTAAGCGTCCGTGTGGAGCGGGTTGTCTGATTCCTACAAATCACGGCAGGTGTCTTGCTTCTGTAAAATATCCAACTCTGTAACTGTGGAAACTAGGGTAATGTTTTATGTAAACTTTGTGACAACATAGTGTCCACGGCCAGTCTCCATGTCCCCTACGGTCTGCATTGCGGTCGGCATGCAAAAACACACAAACACGCGTCAGGGATGTTCTGTACCTCACTTTGGTATGTATTCATGTCGCTTGTGAATCACTTCTTTTCATTACCCTTAATTCTTGAGAGTCCACAATATGTCTTAAAATAGTTTTTATCATTGCTTTGCAAATTCATTAATCATTATCCAGTACTTTTGTGTTCCACGCCTTGCAAGATGAGCTAAGCATTTGCATAGGGGGTAGTGTACATCTGTCATGGATTAAAAAGGTGCTGTAAAATGATATCTTTCCGGGTTCAGTATTCGGTTTTTTATAATTATATGACACTCTGTGTTAATATTAACATGTACTTGGGATACACTCTATTACACTCGTTACTGCGCAGTTACTTTACATAGCGTGAGCTGAACAAAATGGCAAAATTACAGTAATCGGTATAGGCGTAGGTGTCCGTGAAAGATAAGCACTGTTACTGCTCGCATTTCCGGTGACCCACGGCATAATAAATTAACTGCTTGAGTGCATTGTGGGTAGGCCTGACATGATCAACTAATTAGTAAACGGGAAACCCAGTTTAAATAAAGTCGGCTATACGCAGCGATAACAACCACCACAGTCCGACTAATAAAGCTGATGCTGATTTATCTTCATCAACAAAGCATATTCGTTGTTACATGGGCACTGAATAACTCAGATCGTCATCGCAAACTGGAAATCATTATACAGCATCTGTATCAGTAATTAACATGCTTTGTATTAAAACTGTATGCCACAGTAACCGGGATAAGCAGTTTGAATATAATGGACGAATACTGAATCTGTTTCCTGTTTTAATTGATATTCTGTATAATTCATAAATCAACTACTCTCCGAAATATATAGATTAAATGTGCTTTAACGTTGTGTTTGAAATAGTAAGATTGGCGTTAGTTTCTGGTTTCTTCCGATTCTAAAGCACATGCCATGTCGTTTCAAAAAGAAACAGCACGTTTGTACACATTTGTGTGAATGTTATCATTTCAGATTTTTCTATACAAACCCCGTTGCCCTTAATTTGCTTTTCCACTCTTGGGTTTGGTACCGACGTTGCATTTCAGCTGCGACTTGAGGTCACCACTGCAGCAAAAAGACCTCAAACACCCACATAAACATATTTTTCTTGGCATCCAAGGAATCTGAGTGTCAGACTCCAGGCACGGCTGCCTACGGCTTTTGCCGTGTGCTTCTGTGATTCCTGGACATTACATTCGTGGCTGGTTAGTCTAAGAGGTTTTAAATTATTATTAACTAGATCTAAATCTTTCCCTACTGAGCTCAGAGACTGGGGCATTGACGTCAATGGAGGATTACGCCTATAAAGTACATGGCTGGGGTGACGTAAACGCCGGGACCACGCCCTTTACCGATACGATTGGTCAGATAAAAGCCCCGCTCAATCTCATAGGGTATCCTGTTTTCAGATGGCTCCTCCCCCTGCTCACGAAGGCACGGTATCGCAGCTTTTGGAAGTTACAATTTCGAGCGAAACAGTGTGGCTGGTCACTTATGGGGGAAGAACTGGTCGGTTGGGTTATGGCGTGGGGGTGGCGGCCAACGCGGGACCCGGCGTGAGTCGATGCACTTTGACACAGCGAAGCCGCTTTCTCGTTTACTAGCGTCTGAAGAGGCACCGTCACGCTGCAGCGAGCCTCGGTAAGTATAAGGACATGCGGTTTGCTGGCGGTCCAATCCGTGGAAGATGGCTACAGGGTGACGGTGCCTCTTTTGGCTACGGGTGGTACGGCACCTACCATGCAGCACGTAGCCTTACGGCTGGTTGCTTTGCTGTCCCACGTAACTCAAACGTGGATAAAGCAGATAAGGCCTATAGTTGGCGCGCCCCAGATGAGCCATAACCTGAATGAGTTTCTGTTGCCTGCAGCGCCTGAAAGTGAAAGAAATTTTTCTCGTTATATCTTAATATTTATATAATATTTAGAGTCTTAAGCTAAGGACACTAAGTCTAAACGATGCATTGTACAGAGCTGTCTCGTTACGTCTGCAGCAGTACTACTTCCAAACCATCTGTCAGTGTTTTTTTTTTTTTTTAACATAACAGCTGTCGCTATTGAGTTTCAGTATTACACGTAAATACACGCTTTGCCGCTTGTGCATTGCAGCCCTTGTAGCTGGTGGTTAGTACAGTATCTGAGAACGTCTACGTTTCGCAATTTTGCACCTTTCATGTGGCGAGTGAGTAATGAGCTATGTGCTGCGGTGCCAAGGCGCGATGTTGCACGAAAGGTCACAGCAGTCACGCCGGGGACGGATGATGGCAGCGTTTCGGTTTCGGGTGGCACCGTCACGAAGCGGAGATGCTGGAGATGCAATCCGCCTGTAGGTTGCGAATTTCGTTGAGGGTCTTTTTTTAGGTCGTGTTATTTGTGACCGAGCAGAGCGGCTTTTCCGGGATTACTGGCCGGAACCAGCATCTTTTACACCTTATTTGAAAGTTGCACGTGGTTTGAAATGCAGGAACACCCCGTGTTTGCTTGCAAGGTGTTTCACAACATCTGACGTTTCCAGAGGTACCTAAGCGGATCGTTTTTTGGTTTCAGGTGCCGCCAGTGAAGTGTGAAGCGTTTCTGAAGCAGGCGTGGCATGGAGGACCTCCCTCCTCCGTCCACCGTGGTTGCGCCCCCCGAGCCCTGGCAGTTGCCCGAGTGCCGGCGTCGCAGGTGCGGCTCTGCTAACATCTTCCATGGCCTGGGGCTGCGGCAGCTGCAGCGTCTCTTTCGCCGATCCGGGGATCACAATGCTGAACACCGGGCACAGCTAGTCTGGCGACGCAGCGATGGGGAGGAGTTGGCCAGGGCCCTGATCGGTCTCAGGACGGGCAGCCGACGAGGATGTCCCAGTGGGCCACGGTGGCTGAGGGAGTTTCACCATCTCAGGTAAGGAAGATTGAACCGCCATTCTCCTGTAAATGACCCCTCCCTCTCCCCCTAAACCCCATGCTTCCATCATGTGTCTGCTCTGATGATCACATGTCTGCTGTTTTTCCAGCATCGGTGAGGTTTCCCCAGATAGCACAGAGGAGAACAGAGAAGTCCATTTAGACTCCTCGGAGTCTGACGGGGCCGGAACCTCCGAGTCAGCTGGAAACAGGTGGGGGGATACAGAGCAGCCCCAGGGCGCCCCCATCTGTGACGTCCGTGTTCGACACAGGATGCCGAGGGAAGGGGGGCAAGACAGGAACCCGGAGCGCTACCTTCACCGTGTCCTGCAGCGGCCGGGTCGAGCTGCACAGGGACGGGCAAGCGATGGGTCGGCCAAGGTCAACACATCTCAGACCAGCTGACTGAACCCCTCACTGCAATACTACTACATAAGCTTTAACGGGCAGTGTGGAGAAGACAGAGCTACCCATCCTCAAAGCTCACATTCCTGTCGGGATGTCTGTGTGTGCCCTGCAGTGAACTGGCATCCCACACAGGGATTCTTTCTGTGCTGTTTGGCTCACTGGGACCCAGAACTGGATATTGAGTTGTGGCGTGACATGTGGAAGTGCACCGTCAGGTCCCATGTCCCTCAACGTCACGAGAGACCTTTCCTGAGGAGATAGACTGACCACCGTCGAAGCAACAGTGAGCCACGCTGTTAGCATGATGCTGCGATATAAACTCGCACTAAAAGTGGGGGTGGTCTGAGGTATGAGCTAAAAGCAGGGCTGTGGGTGAAGCCATGTTTGGTCGCCATGGTGATTGGAGGGGGAAGGTTAAATTTCTTTTGTGTAAAATGTTGATGAGAGTGCCATGGGTTACAAAAGGGTCATCTCCCATAATGCCTTAAGGTCATATTAGCATGCTAAGCATATAGTTTTGACCTTTAACCCTATGGTCACGAGTCCTACAGATCGAACTGCATGCCTTCCTTCCAGCAAACACTCTGAGACGGGGACTTTGTTTCTTGGTAGGACGCCTCAAAACTAATATTAGAAAACACACACTGGGATCAGATCTGCAACCCTGTGTCAGGGCTTGGGAAATGTGGCGTTCGTCCATACACTACTGACCTGTAACCTTAGGCTGCCTGCATGTGAACATCAGTCGGATAAATGGAACGTCCTCCGTGCCCCCGTCACTGTTAGAGAGCGTCGTGATGCACGTTAGTTTGTCGATTGCCTTCTGTGACATTTTCCCCGATCCTCCTTTCAGTTTGAACCCCATATTTATGTCCAAAGTGTTACACTACACACGAATGGCCTTTGTCTTCTCAACCAACTCTTACTGTGAGCTAAATTTTGAGCGTGACATTGCCAATGCTTGACTGACACTATATGGGAAAATGTCTCTCTTCCCCACAGATAGTCATAGACACTACAGTGTTTTTTATAGACATTAAAAATGTTAAAGTACAACTTTCATGTTCTGTGAAGGTCTATGTCCACTAACTATGCATGATTAAAAGAAATGTTGAAGTCCAGTGGAATTTTGGTTCACATACAATTAAAGTTGAGATTAATAACTTGGTCATTTAGTCTTCAATTTACAGGAGAATAATGAACTATTTTCAGCAGGATAGTGGTGAATTTCTCACCCTACTTTGCTGGCTTCTGTCGAGCAAGCAGGCACGATGTACTGAACACAATAAGTGAGAACGATTCAATTCTCCCAAAACATATCCCCTAATTCAGTATTTCCCAACCCAGTCCTCGGGGAACCCCAGACAGTCTGTTATTGCTCCCTCCGAGCTCCCAGCCAATCAGGAACACCGAATACCTGGTAAGCAAAAATGTGGACTGTCTGGGGATCCCCGGGGACTGGGTTGGGAAATGCTGCCCTAATTGCAGCCCCTTTGCAGATTGATTTGAAAAATGTGTTTGATACTTACTGCCAACTTAGTTGTATTTTCATTTTTAGTTACCGAGCACATGCTCATATGCAAAGCAGCGTACATTTGCGAAAACAGGGTCAGCCTGTGCTTGGAGCAGGTGGGGCTCTCAGGCCTTATCCAAGGGCCCGATGGTAAAATGACTGCTGAGCATCTTCCCAATCACAGGAACAACAGCCTGACCCACTGAGGCACACGCTGAACCTCACTGCCTGGAACAAAGAATGCTCACAAACTAGATTTATTATTGACTCACCATCATCATCAGGCGATCACAACCCCTACACGATGTTAGATAGTGCCTGCTTCTATGTGTCTTCAGGGCCATAACCCAGAATGAACTTTCCCCATTTCTCACAAGACAGAACTAAAGTATCTTGTTTCCCTTGCTTTACTGATTTTAGTGAAGCCTAGTTAGAGAAATGCAGGCTGTGGAAATCAGGCTGGAGCAAGTTGTTATTGTGCTGAGCCTTTATGCTTTTATATAAACTATACACACGCACTTTTAAAATGATTAAAACATCTCGCTCTTGCCGCACAAGGGCTCCACCTGGTGGACTGACTACGAACTTTGCCTAGTGGGCACTCATTTCAGAACTCCGAGGTTTCTGCGGGACCGGCACAGAAACTGAAAAAAGCAGAATGCAGCTTCAGATAAAACAGACACCGAAAGGGGAGCTTCTGTTGAGCAAGTAACGAACAGCTACCTGAAAAAGTCTAGTCGGTTAGCTTCAGTCCTCCATAAACGTGATACGTGCATTTATCAGGACGACACGAGCAAGGTGGACTATGGGAAATCACTAGGTAGCAAGGGGAAGTCATTATTTTATCCGTTAGTAGTCGACCATGTTTTTTACTCTCAAAAAGGTATGTAACAAAAGATGAGACAAAAATGAGATTATATCACAACTGAATTTTGTTAAACGCTTTTCTTTCATTAAATATATTATACAAATTTTACAGAATCAACATATCTGGTGACAGTGGAGGGAGGGACGGGGAGGGAAAGAGCCCCTACCGCGCAGGTTACTGTTGCAGATTAACGCAGCTCTGCGGGCAAACACACACAAGGCGGCATTACATAGCAAGAACCTCAAAATAGCGCCTCCCATATCCGCCCTCCTCGGGGACCAACCAACAGCAGCGTTTGGCATTTAGAAGTAGATTCCAGACATCTTTATGCCACTAAAAAGGGGAATCGCCACAAGAGCAGCGTCACAGTCAGGCCGCTATAACCAGTGGGATTTAATCAAGCGTCCAGCAGTTTAGCCAACCAGTGCATGACAGGATATGATCTGCAAATTGGGGGGGTAGGTCACAAAGAGACGACGTCTGGACAGTGGACCATTGAAAAGGGTCAGAGATGGCGCGAAACTGTTCATGGCACTGGCTTATTCCTGGCTAGGGCACCACTTAAGGCTACATGAAAGAGGCCTTCAGAAAAAAAGCAGGTAGATACTGGAAAGGGATGATAACCAGCCCGCCCCCCCCAACCTGCTGCAGGCCATCACTGCCCCCTCCCCTCCCTGCCAGCCCCCAGCTCTACCACCAGGTGAAGAAGGGCCGGCGGCTCTGAAAGCTCTGCGTGTAGGACTCGCTGTTGGACCGCTGAGTGCTCCGTACTGTCTCCACCAGCACCGGGGGCATCTGGACCAGCTCCAGTGCCGTCTTCCTGTACTTCAGCGCCTGGCTGAGGTTGAGGATCTGAAACGCAGGGCACGGCGTTCGCTGGGAGACCCACAGCCGGCTCACGTGCTCCAAGCAGAATACGGCATAGCGGGTAAACACATGCTGCGAAAGTTAGCAGGGGTCCCTGCTGTTGTACCAATAAGAAAAGTACCAATTTAAATTAATGTGTAAAACGGGTATTCAGGGCTATGGGGGCAGTTTGTGTTGCTCGGCAAGTGAGGATGCTGTGCCTATTACCAGAAGGTCACTGGTTCGAATCCCAGGCTTGGCGGAGTTAGTATACTGTTGAGGCATTAAGTAAGGCCTGATTGCTCCAGGGACTGTGTGACCCTGCCTTCTCAAGAAAAATAAAACATGTTGCTTTAGATAAATAAAAGCACTAAATAAAATATATTCAATTTGTCCTGAACTCTGCAGATATAGCCCTCCAACAGAATGGCTTTGATTTATAGAATGTATAATATGATTTATAAATTGATTCAAGAGGACATGAACTGGCTCACCTGTCCTCTCATCACTGCCACCTGTCTGTGAAACTGCCTCCTGTCAAACCCAGGGTCCCGCTGGGAAAAAGACATCAATGCTATTTTCATACCTCCCTTCCCAGAAGCCCTCCCAAAGTGACCTTTAATGTATCAGAAAAGCCATGCTTTTTATAAGCACCGGATCAATAGTAATCTAATAAAAAAAACAAGTAATTATAAATATTCGGCCAATCGCCAAAAATGAAAAAAACTGGACTTCCCTCACAAAGAGGTTGTGATCGCTCATACCTTAAACAATTCGTACAAGTCCTCCTCGAGGTCTTTGACAAACTTTGGGTCAGAAAGCTTGGGCAGGACCAAGTCCTTAATCTCCTGCGAGAAGGAGACGTTGGCCTGTGGCAGCCAAGCCCAGTAAAATGGATCTGAGTGAGACAGACAACGGAGAGAATGAGCTAGAAGCTGAGAGTGTGAGGAAAGCACACAGCAAGAATAAAATGGTGCAGGACTGAATCAAGCTCGGTCCTTAGCAAACACTGACTATCAGGTCTAGAACAATCTTTTATCCAGATCCTCACAGCTCTTACAGAACCGTGGAACGTTCTGGAAGCCCAGCCAAACCCCCCCCCCCCCCCACACACACACACAGTCTGTGCCTGCCAGTGCGGCCTGTGGGAATCCAAGCAGCAAGGGCACTCACAGGCTCTCCAGGAGTCTGGGTGTTTGAGGGGGAAAGCCAGGCCGTTGTCTATGGCAGCCAGTTTGATGATGGGTTCCTTCACCATCACCCAGTCTGCATCCTATATGGAAAGAAGAGAATGCTGGGAAAGGAAGGTGCCTGCAATGGGTAATGGATAAGCTGAGAGGCTAAATAATGCTATTCCATCAGCACACCCGGTTTTCACCACGGAAAATGTATTTTGCTTATAGAACAACGGTAATAGATCTCAAACATTTGTGGTTTTATGGTGCGAGTTTCATACTTTTGGAACTGCAGATGTGCAAATCTGACAAATGAATCAGTCCACTTACCCTGCTTGCTCCGGCGTCTGTAGGGCAGTCATATTTTATAAGCCAATTGTCGTTCCCTCGATCTATGAGCATAACCTAAGTTAGCAAAAATTCTCTTCCCTTAAGCCATAAAATAATTCATGACTTCAGGACTTTGTCTACAGTAGTCTATATTGTGTTTACCCACCCATATAACATAGTACTGCAGATGTAGAAACAAGGAACTAGTCTGAGTTCTTCAAGGGACTAAGGTGCAAAGTTTCTGAATTCCACTAGAGGGTGATGCTGTGCATACCTGTATTTCTGATGATGTAATCCAAGACCACAAGCCTCTCAAACTGCATCTGCAGCTGTCGATTAGTGTTTTCCGGTAGTGGTTCTGCCTCAAATCGTCTAAGCCAAAAGTCTGCATCTTTGTAGCCTTCTACAAACAACTGGAATGATCCCACCTGTGCAAAAACAATCATTATGTGCTTGTCAGTATACATCCATTCAAGTACCAGGTTTCAACCCAGCTGTCAGACTAGTACTTGAGTGGATGGTAGCCTGTGGAAAGTGAGACGGTCGCTGCCATTGGCTACACCGTCGTCATGGAGATTACAGCAGAAGCCCACCTTGGGAGGAAGCCCGATTCTGTGAAAACGCTGGCCCACTTTTGGCACTTTTTCCAGGGCGAGTTTCTTTCCGCGGGATTTCACCCGGTCAATGGCGCTGTAGTTGAAGGTTTCACTGGCCAAGTAGACAACCTGTTGGAGACAAGAGTCAGCGAAGAGGGGAGGGGGCAGAATCAATAGGGGGTACGTTTCTCAAAAACAGTTGCTAATTATATTAATAAGTAATTATGTTAGCAACTTACGTAGTTGAAACCATGAGACTCAATGGGTCCAACTATGTAGGCTGCTAACAACATCGTTTTGGAAAACATGCCCGGGGTCAGATGGAGCACACCATGGTTCTAACTGAGCAGTGCCAGCAGACCATAAAAGCCTTAAATAACTGCACTCCTCGTGGCTTCTGCAAGTCAGACGGTGCGGTGGTGTAAACATAACACCCATGTTTGAGGTTGGCTATAAGAGGTTTATGGGAACGATCTGAAATATCCAGTTTCCTGGTACCTTAAGACAAGGGTGAAGAACCATTGGGAACTCAAGAGTTCTCTAGTTTGAGAGAATGTATGACTGCCTCAGGTAAGGTGATTGACCTTCCTAATACCGCAAACATGTCAGAGAAGAGAGTGAAGACACCAGATCCAGCCTTACTCCACCCAAGACTGTACCTTGGTCTTGGGAACAATGTTGAGCTCCAGCTTCTGGTCCACCAGGCTGGCTCCGGCCTCCGACAGGTAGCCCTGGTTCAGCACCAGGCAGTCCCGGCCGAAACAACAGGGACAGCACAGCTTCTGCAGCCACTTGGTCCACTTGGGGTTCAGCTGGCCATACGGCTCCTCATTCTTGGGCTTGAACACCCCGATGATCTTCTGAGTAGTTACAGATGGAGGAATATTACTGTCTGAGGACAGAAAACACCCAGGTGTGGCACTCACACAAACCTCACGTCACCTTGTGGCAGCTTTTCAGTCAGCCTTTTCCGAGACGTTTCTAAAGCAGCATTAATTTCTTCTCTCATTCCCCATGACTTCCTACACCTTACACACTATATATCCTAATTTGTTTGTAGCCAACCCGGGTATTTAAAACATTCATCAGGAAAAGCTCACAATATTTGAATTATGCAACATAACAGGTTTCATGGAAGAACCTGGTTTTGTTTAGGCTACCACTATGCACAAGGGTAAAGAGTTTTCTGTTAGGACACATGCCGGAAGCCGGCAGGCCATGTTCGATGTGCGATAACAAGGAAATGTATAGCGGCTTGCAGGTCATTATGTGAATAAGATAAGCCCCAGGTATGAAACGCCGGGAGAAGAGTCTGCTACTGTGAATAGGATTAACCCGCTGTGGGTCTATCTGTTCCCCGCGTCCCACGTGACTGATAGCCGGCATCAAGGATCATCTGCATCTTTCTGAAAAAGTGTTGATTGTGACTCACTTACGGATTCTCTCTACGCATTGTTCTGAAATTGGGATTAGAGATGTAAGAGAACAATAAAATGGGGAAGAAACTGTCTGCCGCAGAGTTTAGCAACGCGGGTTTAGATGGGCCCGTCAGCCCATCTCCCATCCGAGCTGGCGGGCAGATAAGGATCCTGCTGCAAAGGAGCAACTTCAGCTTCCCTCTCTGCCGCCTGTCAGAACAACAACATGTTATATCCTACACATTCAAAACAAAAAGCCCATATGCAAATTTACCATACGCCTATATAATAATGCAGGACTCCCAAACAGAGGAAAAACGACATCATTCATATAAAAGTTTTCGTTTTCTCCAAAATGAAACTAGATTTACAAGCCGAGGTTTATTTATACAAATTAAAACCGAAAATGTCTCACATGCGCTTTTTAAACCTCAAAAACAAGGGAAAAGCGAAGACCTCGACTACTAATAAAACTCCGCAGTCTGATGCATTTCCTCTTTTTGGATCAAAGCCCCGCCAATTGGAGTAAATTAAGACTTTTAAGTCCCACATTTAAGATTCGGGTATCGCTCGATTCACGAGTTGTCGCGTTACTTAATGACATTTACAGAGGTGCGTCCAAGTATGAGGATTATTTTAGATTTTACGGAGCTAAAAGGAGCCCAGTGTGGGAGATTAGAGCCAGCACCCACCCGTCTATCGCCGCGCATTTATTTCAACTTCTGCTCCATGCTTGTCCTGTCTGAGCTTGTGATCTCGTCTGTTTATCCAGTGTTTCCCCCCACTTAAATTAAGTACTTTAATCTAATTAATTTAATATACTTTTTGAACCGATTTCCATGAACACGTTAGGGCGTATTAATATGCATAGTGGAAAAAAGCCGAGTCACATTCCGAGCGCGAGAAGCATCGTTTAAAGCCGCAGGTGACGGCGGTAACTTTTTATAAAAACAGAGAAAATTATATGTCAAGTCGCATAAATTATCACATTTATAATTATTAACCATTATTATCGTGTATAAGCATCATCTCGATTGGAAAATTGTGGAAAACTCTGATTTAATTTGTTCCCCTTTTAAAAAAGATTTCTTCATACGTGATTGCTGTTATTTTAAAATGATTATAACAGGCAGTTTAGCAGTCCATGTCACGAGTCAGGGTCAAAGCAGGCGACACGTTACTGCCCTCTAACTAATGCACTTAAACGTCAAACATAAACTTCTCACCCCCTGTAAATCTTTAACGAAATAGCTGCCGCTGGATCCCTGGTAGATCCTCTCTGGTAAAACCCCTTCCTCGATTGCTCGTTCTGCCTTCCTAACGATCTCCCTGAACTCCGGATCGTCCAGGAACTCGTCGCTATTGAAGTCCCGCTGAGCGCTCCCCCTACCCCGCTCCAGCCCCGGCTGTCGCCCCTGGCTGCATCCCGGGCTCCCGGGAGGAATTCGTACCGCCGACCCTGGCAGTCCTTTCAGGGCGCCCCGGTGAATCGCAGGGTCAGCAGGGGACTGGCTATAATTAGGTGAATCCTGATGAGGAGAGAGAAGGGGGCTTGTTTCATCCATGCCAAAACCAAACACAGTAAGTAGCAAGCAGACACTGCAGGGAATCAACCACACATCATCCCGATGCTGATTCAGCTCGAACGCACCTTAAAACATGTGACGTTGCTGACTTACTTCCGGGGAAGGGGACGGGCCCATACCACCTACCACGGAATCCACCAATCAGAGACGGAGCGGCGCTAAACTCCGCTGTTTGTAATGCAGCGTGGTCGATCTTCATGCACTCGACCCTCTGCCAGCTGGGACTGCTTTTCTAGAGCATCGGCATCTGTTAAAAACGTAGGGTATTTGACGTAGTCGTTGCAAGTCACGTCCAAAACACGAAATTAAATGACAAAACGTGTTTGCATCATGCCATGCGACTTGAAAGGCTCGGCCGGTCCGAGACAAAGTGAAACTGGCTGGCGGGAGCCTCCATGATTGACCGGCCCTAACATCGCCATATGAAGGTTTCTGTAGGATGACGTTTGAGCTGATTGGATCCTAGAGCTGTAGCTTGTTGTAGCAACAGTGGTTTCTAGGGGGAGGAGATATAGACAGGCATGGGGTACAGAGTGGATGAAGGAGGAGAACATTATTTACTGAAGGTAAGACAACACCGCAATTTTCCTTTCTCACACCGTAATATTACTCATTATTCATGGGGCATGCATATGCAGTTCGTGTTTTTTTAATTGTGGAATGCATTAATTGCGTATGTGTAATAACGATATTGCAACAGGGAATACAGGTGCAATATTTTTGAGATTTAAACATCTGAAATATCATTTTTTAGGCAAGTCGCAATTTATATTGTGAAACATTGCATGTTTTTAATGTTTTTCACAGTAAATAACATTTTAATATATTGTTTTGCAGTGCAAGTGGCCCCTAACTGATGTACGTTTTCGATAAAGTTGAATGGAGGCAGGCTGGAAAGGTGCGCGTTCCGTGGAAGATGGTGTTTCCCCGCAGTGGATCCCGTCTCCAGACTGCCGTTCCTCACTCGTCGACGAGCTGTCTTGCAATCTAAGGAAACTTAACTGCCATGACAGGTATTGGCGAAATCTGCGGTAGGCTATAACAGGAAAAATACATAAACAACCAGAAATCATAAACTACACATATATTTGTTCCAAATCGCATTAAAAGAAATTGCCTGAGAAATATATGTAATAGAACAAAAAACATGAAGTAAATCATGTTAATCTGTTTGGTGAAGATTTAATGTTTTTTTTTTGTTACTCTACAGCGCCACCCCACGGAGAAAACTTCAACTGACGCCGGAGCTTAAAACACCCAGTCCTTTGTCAAGCCGAAGCGTTTCCCGAGAGATCAAGACGCCAGCAGGTTTGGGCTAGTCGCTTAGCTTTTTCAAATTAACCACAAGCTTTTTTTTCAGCTTGACGACATGCTGGAATAATTAAAGTAAGCAATTAATGTCGGCAATGTGACCAGTATTGCCAGCAGGCCTATATTATGAATCCTTGTTAAGACATTTCCACGTGTAATTATCTTTTTCTTTTTATTTTATTAAACCTGATCATCTGAAATACTAACAAATTGACTGTGCGTTGGGGGGCATTGATGTGTTTTTTCAACTTTTTTTGTAGTCACAAAGAGGAAGGCGGAGAGGTAAGAGTAAATCATACAAGTCACTGGGCTTCATTAAAGCACAAATTAATTTGTTTTTGAAAAATGTAACACACACTTTATTTGCTATGAAACAGCTATGACTTGCCATAATTTAACCTGCACTGTTTTGAAGAAGCCCTACTGCACAGTCGTCTGTAATGACTGTGACTGAGACACCATGCTGTAATGATTGTGACCGAGACACCATGCTGTAATGACTGTGACTGAGACACCATGCTGTATGAAGATATACAGAAAACTTAATTTTACTCACTTTCCACATGTCATTTCTTTTATATTCAGGTCCTCATGCACCCTTTCTAAGATGGTAAGGTTTACACCTGATTCTCCTCAGTAGATATTAATGTAGATTCATAATTAAAATTTCAAAAAGGCTTAAAATGATCTTAATATTTCTTTAGTAAACTGGCTTAGGTACGATTAACCAAATTTTGAGTAGTGAGGACAGTCAGGACAGGAGAAATAAGGAAGACAAAATCTATCAAGCACATAAAGAAATATGACACTGAATGCTATTTTATGACCGTGATAATTGCATTCACAAATATTAATTAATACAATCTGTTTATATTGATTTGCTTTCCTTTGTGAAACCCTAGTCGTCACCGTGTTTTACGCGGGAAATGATGTAACTGTGTGTTGACGTAACTGCCAAAGTATCTGTGCACTGGCATTACGCTTTTTGTTTATTGAGTAGGATTATTACAGGTGGAGGGTTATTGACTCTCCAGAGGATTATGGAATCTCTGACCCCGATCTTCATGCCCGCTGCTCCGTCATGTAGATGCGACTGCGTGTCAGGCTTTCCGGTAGGCTTGTGGGCCCAGAACCAGAGCGAGAGTTGGCCCACCTGGAGGAGCCACAGGGCGGGACACCCCAGAGAGAGGGCATGGGTTGCCTTGGAGACGAGGACATCCAAGATGTAGTGGTAAGGCATGCAGGAATTCGCCATGCCGTTAATTACCGTACAGAGAGCAGACACAAGTTTAGGCCCTCCAAGCTCTGGAAAGGAACAAAGATGGTGCTTCACATTTTTTGAATGAAGAGTCATGACCAACTGGTATACAGTTAGAGATGTAATTCTCTATTATAATCATATTGCAGCATAACTGGCATTCAACTGCATTTATTTGACGGCAATACTTAAACTGATTTAATTAGTCATTACATGTTTAACTTAATAAACATCGTAACTGGCATTTTTAACTATATTTATTTGACTGGAACTTGCAAACTGGTTTAAGTAGTTATACAGTGTTTAATTGTGTGTTGAACATGACGTAAATGAAGAGCTATTCTGTTTATTGGTAACTCCTGCACTGTCATTACTTCCCAGGATCGCCGCCGCCGGCTTTGGCAGACACGCTGTGGACTCAGGCGCCCTCTACTGGACATCCCGCTCTCTGTCCTAGAGAACAGAAATCTGATTGGAGACTTCAGCAAGGTGCGGCAGTAATAAGCCGCCTCTGAACACAATACAGAGATGTAAAAACTGTATGGAATACTCCTTTAAAAATATAATAATTTATAATACAAATCCTTTCCATTTAAATTCAGTTTTTTTTCTTTGCAGTTCATATTTTTAATGTAACTTCATTCAGGCCACAAGCGTTTCTGCCTGTAAGGGTTCTAAGTGAAAGTTCAGTTATAACGCCGTTGATTTTCGGCATCCTGACACATTTTAGAAATTGACGCTTGCAATTACGAGTTAAATGCTTTGACACATGGTGACTGTTTTATAAAAGCGTGACCGACATCACCCGCAGCATCTGGACACGTTTTGGAATAAAAAGGCAGGTTTTCTGTGAAACGTGAGACAGATGGGGCTTATTAACAGTCTGCATGTTCCACCAGCCACATCTGTTCATGGCAGGGGGGGCAGACCACCAGGACCTCAGGGGTATATCGGCTCAGACGGTGAGCGACCGCCCTGCCAGACCGACCGGGCTGCTTGGCAGGCAACGCACCTTATTCAAATCTTCTGAAAGCAGCTCAGAACCGCCTCAGACGTGGATCTACATATAATGTTTGTCCTGCAGATGGCGTCTCTCCTGCTGGGACAGTACAGCACCATGGTGGGGGGCTACCTCATAATAGACTGCCGATACCCATATGAATACCTCGGGGGTCACGTCATGGTAATGATCCCGATCATATTAGTGTTATCTGAGCAAAGTGACATGGTGTGGCACCGTACACCAAGCCAGACGGCGATGCTGGAAAGGAACGGGATGAACAGCAAAGTAAAATGGAGATTCCAGCAGGTCGTCATATTTATAGCTTGTTAGTCTTACAATGATCTTGAATCCTTGCGGCCTCTACAAACTAAGTCAGAATATCCGCATCTTCACGATATTCCTACAAAGGCAGCTGATTAAAACATGCGAGCATGTAATGTTTATACTGAGTTCATGAGCAAGTGATTCTCAGCCTGTGGGTCGCAAACCAAATTTTGGTCACGCTAAGTACTGAAAGGGTCGCGAGTTGGAAATGTAAGTATTTTAAAACCAGCCAGCTCCTATGCTGATCCACGATCAGATTTCCCAGCCCCAGTCCTAGAATTAACTTATATAAATGGGTCTTGGATCGGCAGATGCTTAGTGCAAAACTAGTGAACACTCAACCAATCCAAGAAGCCAAACCACAGATGCTTAATTTGAAATTCACTCTCATATCCAATCAGATTTGTGTGATTGGCTAAAGAACCTACAGACTCAGCCAGTCTCAGCATGTCAATAGAGGGATACCGTGGGTAAAACAGAAAGGGGGACCTATTGAGTTCTCCCGATTAGGCAAGTTTAAACAGCATTGTTTGTGTCTCGTACTGAGCCATTATGCAGTGATGTCGGCACTCAGCAGATAAGGCAAGTCTCCAGGGTGTCTTATATTCCGCACCTAAGAGACGGTGGTTGGTAGTTTGGTGCTGAGTGTGATACTGTCCATGATGCCAAAAAAGGGTTTATGGCATTGGTTTAGAACCCTCAGGTCAGGAATAAGATGGTGGACAAACTCCCTTAGGTCCAAAATGCTAAAATGAATGACATGGGTATTAAATGGAGCAGGAGATGCATGTCGTTAAGCTCCAGGCGTCTACGCAGGGGGCTGTGAACCTCCACTCTGAGGATCAGCTGCAGGAGGCGCTGTTCCTGAACCCGGCACCATTCCTGGGAAGTCAGGTCTGCTGCCACACAGGCTGTGCGGTATCGGCTACTCCCCCAATCACCAGGAGTCCTGGCACCAGGGGAGGCCAATCAGAGATGGCATTACAGGACCTCCCCCTGGATGGAGCGCAGCCTTCAGACGCCTCCTCCCTTCGGAAGCTTGTAATCTTCCATTGCGAGTTCTCTACCCAGCG
Source organism: Cyphomyrus plagiostoma (assembly GCA_019775915.2). Taxonomy (NCBI): domain Eukaryota; kingdom Metazoa; phylum Chordata; class Actinopteri; order Osteoglossiformes; family Mormyridae; genus Cyphomyrus; species Cyphomyrus plagiostoma. The sequence goes on from JABFEA020000044.1 coordinate 3,987,782, forward strand.
AGGGCCATGGCTGTAAGTGTGACCACAATAAAAGCCCTCACACACTGACACACACAAGGGTGCACAGAATTTTCAGCTACATCGCCCAGACTACTAAATAAATATGAACGTAAACTTACATGTCAGTAAGTTGCTTATTGTTTTTACACACATCAGTGCTCATAAGAAATCTGTAATCAAGCATAGCAAGAAGCAGCAGTCTTCTACACTAGCACAACAACAAAAGGTGTGGTGAGAATACACAACAACGCAGAATAATGCTGGACTGAATGCTGCAAAAACAAAATACCACATAAAGGGCACAATAGCATATACAACATAAAGGCTACAAAAAAGGAATGTGTGTTAAAATAACACATCAAAAAGGATGCCGTCTGAAGTATAAAGACTGTCTGCTTTTTGTTGTCGTCACTTGGAGCCAAAGTACCAACCTGAAATATCTTAGCTGAGCACAATTTTAACAGAAATGTGAAATGTTTGCTTTTATAAGAGGAGTGGAATGCTTGCTTTCACAAAGCAGTATTTACTTCACTCCCTCTTTCTCCAGGTATCGGTACTTGCGAAAACTGGACAGGTGTCTCAACGTTTACCCAGAGCTTTTTTATCCTGAACTCTACATCCTAGAAGGAGGCTACAAGGAATTCCATTCGCACTTCCCGGTAAAACACACCTGAAGTACTAATGGGATATGGAGGGCGGGAGCTTATATAAAATAAGGAACATGCAGACGTTTGGGCAGAGCTGACTGTCTCTTCACAGGGCCTGTGTAATCCCCCTGGATACGTGCCGATGCGCCACAGGGACTTCAAAGACCAACTGCGCAGATTCCAGAAGAAACGAAGGACAAAGACAGTTCTTGGACAAGAAACTCTGATGTCCGTCCATACGCATTAAATCCCATCAGATATATTAAAATTAATGATTTAGAAATCCAATATGTTAGTTGATTTTTTAATTCAAGTGTTTTATGTAAATTAAAGAACACTGTATTTATGGACTGTAATGTCAGAATTGTGATGTAACTGTTTTAGTTTGTGTTGTTTTAATAAAACACGTACGTCATATGAATCTGTATTACAAACGGTCAGTTTAAAACATTTAATTTTACCCGCAACAACATAAAGCACAAGAAGACAGTCACCACTCCTCAGGTGAAGGTCACATTACCAACAGGCCGGGACAGACGTGTCGGAAGTCGCTATACGCTTCCGGAGGCTCGTTCAATTCTGATTGGTTGCATTTTACCGGAAGTACCCCAACGTCACAATATAGCCGGGGATCAAAGGCATAAGGACTGCCTACAGTGCGGCGCAGTGGTGTTCCACTAAGGTTGGGGGAGAAGTAGTGGGTTGTTCGACCTCAGCAGGATTTTTTTTCCTTATTATTTCAAAAGACGCGATTTTTCTTTATTGCTGGGAATACCACAAATTAGGTTGAATAGTAGATATGGCTGCGTATAAATTGGTACTTATCCGTCACGGAGAGAGCTGCTGGAATCAGGAGAACCGCTTCTGTGGCTGGTTCGACGCTGATCTAAGCGAGACTGGGACAGAGGAGGCGAGGAGAGGCGGGGAGGCCCTCAAAGGTGATTCTGCGACGCGTCTTAAAAATCTAAGGGCATCCCCTTCCCGTTATGGGCTGTGTGATTCTTTTTTCCCCCAGCGAGTATCCAGTGTTTGACGCGCTGGCTGTAATCTATTACACGGCCAACTAGTAACTGGATACTGCTAGTTCGTAACTGGAAGGGTAATAGCTTAACAAGATACATATAACTGCTCTCATGTGAAACTCAAAGTTGTCCCTTTTAGCGTTAGGTGCATCAGTTCTCAAGTGGCTGTCAGGGATTCATTCGAAACTGGATGAAATACGCACATATACGGATGTCATAAATAGTTTTGTATAAATTGCCGGCTTAATATTCAGCAGTACTCTTAATAAAGTGGTTGCATGTCAAGGAAGATGAATTATCTACTAGTTGTAAATGGCGTAAAGCATTTCTTCAAGGCAGCTTGACACGCTGTAGTCGGTTTTCCCCTGATGGATTTCCTTCGTTGCTCCCTCATTTAGTACCCTAGTACTGCGAGTAAACGTTAAGGTAAATCCGGGTGGTTGGGAGCCTCTCTTTTAGCACATGGCCGATTGCCGGCCGCCGTATGACTCATAACGGCGCAGCCAGCGTGCCACTTCCCTCAGGGAGACGCCGCGTTCCGCACGTCCTCCGAACCGCGCGTGAGGCGCGTGGAAATCCTTAAGGGGAGTCTATAAACTTTTTTCCAAGTTTTATTTCGCGTGTTTATCGTCATTTTTCTTTTTTTCTCTCTTTTTGTATGCAACTAGTGTGTTATACAAACAAGGCAACATTTATGAAGCTTAATGTAGTTTAAAAAAAAGTTTGATTTGGGAAGCTAGGTGACGTGTCCGGTTGTTTATCAATTTCTGGCAGTATGGCTTCTCCATAAATTGTCACTTTGTTATATTAATCCTCTATATGGATTCTTTGTATGGAAATCTGTTTAATTAAATAAAGATTCTTTTAAAAATTATTTGTATCAATAATGGCGAGGAACCAAGAAATGTTTCCATGTTCACATTACGTTTTTGAACTTTTTCCGTTTTCCTTGAAGTATTGGAAATCAGTTTCTAGCCAGTGGTGTGTTTCACTTGGGCAGATGTGCCTTGTTTTCATACATAAAAACACTGCTCCCGCATGCCCCCTTTCAGAGGCAGGTTATGAGTTCGACATCTGCTACACGTCAGTGCTGAAGAGGGCCATCCGCACGCTGTGGGTGGTGCTGGACTCCATCGACCAGATGTGGCTGCCGGTGCACCGGACGTGGCGGCTGAACGAGCGCCACTACGGCGGCCTGACGGGACTCAACAAGGCTGAGACGGCCGCCAAACATGGCGAGGCCCAGGTCAAGATTTGGAGGAGGTCATTTGACATCCCCCCTCCGCCCATGGACGAGGCACATGACTACTACAGCAGCATCAGCAAGGCAAGAGAGACATGCATTCAAACTCTATTTACCTGTTAATCCCACGCTGACTGAATGGTGCATTAGAGATGTGTACTGTAATGTTGGTGGGGAAGGATTAGAGGAGATCACAGCCGTGCTATCTTCATTGTGGGGCAATTTCTGCACTGTGCCATTGGACGGGCATTAAGGTCATTGTCATGGCAACTGGTGAGTCAGCATATGGGCGGAGCCCCTGTGGCTCTGGAGTCTGGTCCTAAGAATCATTATGGATTCGCAGCTCAGAACTAGACCTGATGAAGATGGTGAAAGTTCTCAAATCTGCCTCAAGTAAAGGGGATGTTGCAGCACTGCAGCAGGATATTCTGTCACTAGAATGCCATGCATTTGGTGAAATGTGCTTTCTGTTAATCAGTATAATTTCAGTGCGTTTTTTTTTTTCTCAAATTATAGCCAGACTGTAATTCCTGTACCTGTCGGCATTTTTTTGGTGGCGTATTTAGTTGTTCCAGATTTCAGCTCAGCATGGTGGTACATGCACTCAAGTCACCTGGGGTCCTCTATTCTCTTTCACTCTATCTAATGATCACCCCCCCCCCCCCCCATGAATATCCAGACTGTATTTGTTCTTGGTAAATGTGGACTTAAGGTCCCTCAGCAACCCAGCCCTGGGTTAATGTGTTGCAGCCATAGTGTGTCTTCTGTGTACAGAACATGTCCAGTCTCAAAGGTTCCCAGCCTTGATGATCACATCAGGCTTTGGTGGTATTTAGCTAAGCAGTGTGCTAACGGCTGTGTGTACCGAATTCCACAGCTTGTTCAGTGTGTTTCTGCGTGAATCTTGCCTAGCATGGCCACGTTGGGGCCGGGACTGGGTCTTTCTCAAACGGTCCACAATGGTGAACATGCTGCGTGATCCCTGCAGGACCGCCGCTATGCAGACCTGACTGAAGACCAGCTGCCCACCTGCGAGAGCCTGAAGGACACCATCGCCCGCGCCCTGCCCTACTGGAACGAGGAGATCGTGCCGCAGATCAAGGAGGGCAAGCGGGTGCTGATCGCCGCCCACGGCAACAGCCTCAGGGGCATCGTCAAGCACCTGGAGGGTGTGTGTCCGACCGCTCTGTAGTATCACGGTGTCCGGCTTGCTACCTCTGGGGAAATTGCTGTCCTGGGTATTATGTGCCGTGCTGCATTTTAGTCCTGTTTTCTGGGGTGAAATCTATTGTTGCAGCAGCTCTATGGCTGCCTTCACTTCCTTCCTGCTTTTCTGACACTTCCTCCAGTGAAACGGCCTGTTCTGTCTGAACCCTGCTCCATGCATATGCGCCTGTGTAAAATGCCACATCGTTACACCCATCTGGAAGTTTGCAGTTGCAGTGCAGCTCTTTCCTGTCAGCTCTGCCTTATTATTGTCTGCTGTACGTTATTGTGGTCTGATGCAGACTGGAAGGTGACCGCCTTCTGTCCGGTTAACAGGCATGTCGGAGGAGGCCATCATGGAGCTGAACCTGCCCACCGGGATCCCCATCCTCTACGAGCTGGACAAGAACCTGAAACCCGTGGGCCCCATGCAGTTCCTGGGTGACGAGGAGACCGTCCGCAAGGCCATGGAGGCCGTGGCTGCCCAGGGCAAGGCCAAGAAGTAGACAGCTGCCTGGGCTGAGCGACCACCGGAGCGAGGGCTTTGGGTGGGGAGGGCGGGGCTAATCAGAGCGACTACGTGTGTAGACCACCGGCGACAACATCATGGCACATACTGCTACTTCATTAGGAACCACTTATCAGCACATGGAAGTCTATCAGTATTATGGGATGGGGATGAACTTCTACACTATAGATGCTCTAGGGACCAGACGACTGAATCCACCTGACTGTCCACCTGTGTGAAGTATGTTTAATGACCACTTATACTCCCATTTCAAATTTACACATGTTTTATGGTTAAAAATCCAACTTTGTTCATAGATCATTTATTTATATCAATCATTGAGCCGATAGCATATTCTGAGGATGCTTTGGATAAATGCATCTAGTGTTTATTTCCCCTCCCCACTGTTGTCATGGTAACTGTTGCCTAGCCTACAAAGCAGCTCCCTTTTCCATGTTTGATTATGCAGGAGTACAATTGCGCTGCACACAGTTGTCTCACTCTTGACTGGAGGTTTGCTTCTCTGCTCTTGCAACACACACGCCAATGTTAAAGTAAGCTGATGGAATGTGCTGCTTCCTCCTCCCTTTCCTAATTTGCCGTGTTGGGGGAGGGGCAGGGGACCCGCTTCCCTGGGTAGTGTGGTGCATCAGTCTGTAAATGTGATGTTCCTGTCTAGTCTTTCCATGGCGTGGCTCTGTAATACTGTTAAACACAAATAATCTGTTCCTGTACACGCTGAAGGCTGCGAACCTGCATGAATCTATACCATGTTAAAAATCCGCCGGAAACCCTGAAAATATATGGATATCTAGTGTTATTTGTGTATATGGTTTTTGCCCCAATTTGTGCTCTCTAACCTTTGTCTGGGGTGTCCTGTTCCGGCATTTTCTAAACCCGTGCTTTGCTTCAATTTGTTGATGTTTAGAGCAAAAGAGAACTTCACTTTGGGCTTGGCGCACTTTTTAGATGTACACTGGTTCTGTGTGACTGTAATAAATGTCTGGAATCACGATGCATGTGTCTCTGTGAGAATGTGTTTTTCAGATTGATTCCCCTCTTCTGTTTTGTTTTTTTTGGCGCCTGCAAATTAAATGTAGCCTGAAAGCAGAAATTACACCGGTAAAGCATTTCTAGAGGAAAAACAGGCAGGTCAGTTTGATTTTAAAGTTGTCCTGCGGAGGACAACTTTATTTTACATCAAAATCAGGAGCGAAGAGTGTAGTCGCTCCGAACTCACCCGTCCTAGTGCCGTGATTATCAATTTAAAAAAAGGTAGCGGGTGGGTACAACAATCGTAACGATAACAGACATAAATCACCATGGGGAGAGGGGGAGGAAAAAAAACAGGAAAAAAGAAAACAGATGCATAAATGATATTAATAATATAGGTGGAGAAAATTATGTGTAGGGGAAAACGGAATACAAACAACCATAACCACCACATATGTTTAAAGCGTAGCATCTGTGACAAACACAAGGTTATTAGCTTGCGTGATTACTGGCAATATCTCGAAGGGTACAGTAACGGTGACAGTCCAATCCCTAGCCTAGAGGCAATTTATTGTTCTTGGCTAGTGGTTTCCAGGCCATATTCTGTTAAACACCTCAGCCTCACAAACAGTGACTCTGAGGTGACTGGTATAATCAGGTATGAAAGTGGCTAAAAAGTGTTAAAAACATTAACTGGTTAGGAACGGTTTAAGTCTGGTTTCATAACCACAACCTATAGCAATGAAATCTACACTTTCTGTTTGCTACCGCTACTAGTTAGTTCATACATTTTATAACATACAACAACCCCTGCCTCGGAGTTTGATAATATTAATTTTTAGAAAGAAGGGAAAATAGTTGAGTTTGAATGTTGTCGTAATTATACGCCACAATCAACATGGCGGTAGAGGAATACCGGCACGTGTGTGTAAACTATCCAATCAGCGTCCATCATTTCTTGACAGTAATACCCAATCAGCGCATGCTACTCCCTTCTTGGAAACATGTCGCCGAGAAAGCTATGTGTTCCAGGTAGGTCTGCGAAAGAGTTTCTTCTGTTTATGTGTGGTGTTGTGTGATTGTGTATTCTTGTTTAAAAATAAACCCACGAAGGGCAGTAGATTGAATTTGCTTTGCTTAGTGCCTCCTCGGGTGCTGTACACGTGGGGACGCTGAGATGACCGGGGTTGACGCTGGCCATTGGCACTCGGTGTCCGTCACGTGCCTGCGTTTATACGAAATACTCAGTTATCTGAAGACTTCATACAAACAGTAATCGCACTGTGTGTTGTTTTCTTATCTATAAGGTGCCTTCGTAATCCTACAGGTTTAGGCGTTTAACGTGAAATTGGCTTGCCTGCCAGTAACGAGCAGTGCCTCGTAAACAGCGAGCTCTGGCTGACAGATACCCCCTCCCACTGCCTGGGGCGCGTTACGTTCCAGTCATCCCACTGTTTCCTGCTTTTGTTTTATTCCGATTTGCACCTTGAATTACATAATCAATGCAGCAGGGTGTGCCCACTTCAATAGCATGTAACATTTACTGCTTTTGTGTGTTTTCTTTCGACTTGTTTATTTATCAATAGCACATTTTCTTTATTCTATTGTTTTGTGTATTTTTGTCTTGACAGTATGTTTGTTTTAAGATACAAACGGATGCCCTGTTCTTTTTCTATACGGGCATTATGACTTAAACGTAATTTGTTCTTAAAGGCTTTTTTTCGTGCCTTTTCTCTTTAAACATAATAATTTACTCTGAAAAGCTTTATCTTTATACGGTGAAATATTTGATCATGTTAATCATGCCATTAATCTGGGCGCAGTTAAGGTTTTAAAACATATTTGGAGATCATTTTAAAGTAATTTTTTGGCCTATAGGTGAAAAGCTTTGTAGCACGGAAGACTGTATGCCCGGGACAGGCACTTACTTGCGGCACGGATACATTTTCGCTGCCCTTGCCGGCTACGTCTTCAGGAAAAACGAGGGCGAAGAGGTGCGTGCAAAGGCGAGCTAAGAAACATTAATTTTCACATAATTTTGTATTCATTGTGACATGAAATAATGATTTATCCCCCTTCCAGCTGCCTGTCATTTCGGTTGTTAAAGAAACAGAAGCTCAGTTGCTGCCAGATGTAGGCGCTATTGTTACATGCAAGGTAACACAACAAAATCGCCTCCCTGTAATGCTGCATGTGGTGATACTGCATATCAGTGGCTGGGTTGGTTGTACTAACTGTCAAAATTTCTCTTTTGTAGGTCACTAGCATCAACCCAAGGTTTGCAAAAGTCCACATCCTTTATGTTGGTTCAACGCCACTAAAAGACAGATTCAGAGGAACAATCAGGTAAAATTTATACATAAAAACCCTTTTTAACTTCTTAAGTTAGCCACAGTCTTCTCTCTGTTCTGCTCTGGATTATTAATGTAGGTGTACATATTTGACACTATGCAGTGTGTGTGTATAAACACCAAAGGATATTTAACTCTGTGTGAGGTTCCTTCCTCGGTGTGTGTGTGTGTGTGTGTGTTCTGGGCTCCTCTGTGTGTTTGTGTGTGTTCAGGGTTCCTTGGTGTGTGTGTGTGTGTGTGTGTGTGTTCAGGGTTCCTCGGTGTGTGTGTCTGTGTGTGTGTGTGTTCAGGGTTCCTCGGTGTGTGTGTGTGCAAAGGGAATGACCTGTGCATATTTAGAAATCTTTGAACAAAATGCCACGTCTGTTGGAGACTACCCCTGCGGTATTTCAGACACAGATGTGGTCATGACCTTTTCTCACATTTATTGTACCTAGACAGCTGATATTTATAACTTATTTTGCATTTAAAACCTTACCATAGTCCTTCATTCCATCAAGGATATTCAAACAAAGTCCGAACAAAACGAAATTGTTCTGACCGACGTGTTCAATCTGCCGCGTGCTAAAAGCCACGCTGCCCTCTTGATTGTTCTGTGTCACGCCAAAACCCTAGAGGGCATCGAATGTTTTCCATGTAGCAGACCCACAAAGAGACTGCAAAATAAATGTATTGCTGCAAGAGTCATTTTATAAAGGAGATGACCGTTCTGTTACAGTGGGAGTTGGTCTCTTTATTAACAGCCACTATTGGGTTAATTCTAGAAGCAGCACAGAGAAAGAAGCCGACAATTTATACACTAAGGAACCACGCATATGACATTTGCTATTAGCAAATACACATTAACTTACAGCACTTAAACTGTGATGTGGTGCGAGGCATATTGGTAGTTGCATAATTAGTTTTGCTGACCAGGATCAGACCATAAGAAAAGTTCACCTCAAGGACCCTGCACAGGCGGTGTGCCTACATGGCGATCGCCATGGTGATTACGGCTCATATAATGACGCATTGCTAAAGCGTCAATTCCAAAGATTTCGTTCAAAGTTATGCTGCCAACTTATCGTTAAAATTAATTCTTCAAATATACTTTTACAGGAAAGAGGATGTAAGAGCAACAGAAAAAGACAAGGTATGTATGCAAGTGACATTCAGTACCTGAACTACAATCTCTAATGGCAGTATTAGCATTAGCTGGTCGTTTGTGTTTTGCTTTAAATTTAGTCTGCAGATTTGGTAAAGATTTTATTTCCTGCTTGTAGGTAGAAATATACAAAAGCTTCCGGCCTGGAGATATCGTCCTTGCAAAAGTGGTATCCTTTTGAAAGAAGATTTGAAAATGCTGTGGGGAACAAAAAGGCAAAAATGTGTGATGCATGTTGAATTCCAACCCCTCTGTCACCCAGCAAGGCGGCTCCGCGGTGGGTGTTTACTCTCCCCAGCGGACAGCCTCATCATTCCACTGACGTTCTTTTTAGTAATCAGTGCTCTTGTATTTCTTGTCTCACCTGGTCTGTAAACCCTATGAGTTCCATAGGCGCAGCACGGTCAGTCTTGGCCTGCATGTTTACTGTTTGCTAGCATCATCCTTGACCGGGGCTCATATCTCTTTGGGCGATGTCCAATCAAACTACCTGCTGACCACAGCAGAGAATGAGCTGGGTGTGGTGGTGGCGCACAGCGAAGCAGGTGGGGCCCGTCAAGTCAGGAGGAAGGTCGCTTTTTCACCTAGACACTATAAGAACTTTTATTTTTAATTGCAAATGCCATCTAATTTATTATGAGTATTACTACAATTGCAGTGGTACCTCGGTTCTCAAACTTAATCTGTTGCGGACTCCGTTCTGAACGTATTTTTCCCATAAGAAATAATGGACTTCGACTTCTGATATTCAGATCGAGTTCTAGGTCAAACTGGTTTGTTCGACTTTCAAGAAATTCAAGTTCTAGTGAGTTTGAGAACCAAGGTACCACTGTACTTTAATTTCCTTAATATTCCAGAATTATGTTTGTGTACTGTGTGTTTTCTTTTGCACTATGTGGATTGTTGCTGCACTTTGACTTTGCACTACTGCATGCATCTTAGCCTGTGTGATGCACAAGAATTTCCCCCGGTCTTAGCAACATTTACCTTAATCTTATTTGATTCAGAGAGAAGTAGATCCAGCCTATGCATTTATTCGTAACTTTGCGCTTGCCACCATCCCAACAATAGGAGTACAGATGATCCCCATCAGCTGGTGTGAGATGCAGTGCCCCAGGACGCATGGAAAGGAGTTCCGGAAGGTAGCCAGGGTGCAGCCAGAGTTCCTGCAGGCGTGACCTGCCAGCCATCGATGTGGCAGCCCCCCCCCCCCCTTCGTCTTATACGATTAGCCGGTCTTCCAGGGGCACCCAGCTTCCTCCAGTCTGCAGTGAAACGGCGCTAACCTGTTCACAGATGTTGGGGGCACAGAATTGGTGATGGCTACAGCGGGAAAATCTGCAGTTGAAGACCAAACCACCCCTGAGTTTTGCTGTTGCTTTTGAGAATGGAAGGAATGTAAGGTTTTGATCTAAAAGTGAGGAAATAACTCAACAAATCGATGTTCCGTCAAAATCATTTATGAATATGGTCTTTGTACATATTTCAGAGGTTGTTTTACAAATATTTTACAAAAATAAACTGGTTACTGAAAATAAAATGTGTCCTGGTTATGTTGTGATATTAAAGCATTCCGTTAAATTCTCTGAAATTTCTCATTTCTTGAAGCTCAGGGCCACCACATGTCTCTGGAGGCCCTGTTCCACATTCCTCACACACCTCATCCCGAAAACGGCCCTCTCTCCCACAAACTTTTGGAAGAGGAGAAATCCACCTCCAACTCCAAAGTAGTGTGACTTAGTGGCTAGATAAATGACACCATCCGGGTCCAGGAGTTTGTGAAGGACCTGGTGGAGTGCAGCATAGTAAGCTGTGTTATAGATCGTCTCTGATGTCAGTATGATGTCATATTTAGGCGCCGTGTCACTGCTAACCATCAGTGGGAGGAATGCTGCCCAGTCACCGGAAAAAAACCTGCACCTCACAAACTGAGGGTGCTGAGATAGATCTATGGCTCTCTTCTTTGATGAAGGGCTACTGTCGTCATCCTCCTCCACACTGCTGTCCTCACAGTTCAGAAGAACAGTGGGTATGGTCAGTCGTTCGACCACCGTGCTGTTGTAATCCTGGAAGTGCACATCACTGGCTCCCATCTTCAGCGCTGCGATGCCCAGCAATCCTGCCCCGCAGCCCAAATCCAGCACCTTCTTCCCAACAAAGCTCACTCCTTCGGCCTCAATGTACTCCAAAAGGTCATAAGTACACTCCCAAATTTTGAGCCCGCCCTCATATACACCAGAGATGAGGTCAGAATGCAGGGCTGCGGTCTGGGACAGGATCTTCTCGCTATCTGCCTCTAGTGAGGTTGTTGTTTCAAACACAGTTTCATTTAGGTAGTTGAGGGGGGGCAGTGACCCCACGCAGAAGGTCTCAAACACGCTGTCTTCAAAGAGGGACGGATGACTCTTAGGATTGTGCTCTACGGCCTGTTTTACCCTTAATACCGCGTCATCTACAGCATCCTCCTGAAATTATATCGAGAAGAACAGAACACCATTCACTTACAGAGCACGAACAGTCGACGCTTCAAAGTTTTACAACCGTATCGTTATGCGGCGTTGCAAATCATCAAAAAAAACTCATAACATAAAAGCACGCGGCTGCACAGCCCGAGAGGTGAAGCGACATTTCAGCTGTTTAACAAACTAACTAGTCGCATACATACGGCGTCAGTAGAACGATCCGGCTGTATTTGGATACTATCCTTCTCACGCGAGTCCGCATCGCTGGGTTCCTTGGTGTTAATCTGAACATCGAAATTAAAACTGAAGGCCATTTTAATGTACGCACATGCCTCGGAGTTTAGATAGAACTGTAGTTTTTACCGTATGCATGACGTCAACACGAGGTGACAAGCGGGAATGGACTACATCTTCCAGCATCTCTTGTAGAAAACAATCATTTTTTCTGTACTATTTTATTTAATGGTTCTATGTCACGATATTTCTACTTTATACATCATTTATACTTTATATACGATTGTGCAAAGTAGGTGATACTGCTGCAACTTGAGATTTTCATCACGTCCAAACGGGAACGTATCTCCACCCATCGCTCCCTTGTCATCATTAACTTGCGCAATATGGGTAGAGTTGGGAGGGAAAAGGAGGCTCTGCAGTTTGAAATGCCGTTCCGCTGCGTGTGGGTGCGAGACCTTGCGTTTCTTCGGCAGTAACATGACTTGAGGACCGCGGGAGGAAGTCAAAGGTAAGGAAACCCCAGTGCGATTGGTGGTGATATGCGGGTTAGGGGGAACTTGGCTGCCTGCCTCATTCGTTAGCGTGGACTGCGTCTCGTATAATGATTTTTAAACGCGGTTCCAATGAACTTCTGTATTGATAAGATGCTGGTGACGAGACTGCGGTAGACAGTGGAGATTTTCGGGCAGCTGGACGAATTGATTCTGCAAGTCAGTCATATGTCACCGTCGCAGGGCACAGAAAATCTTTTCATATGTGTAAAACTGGTAATGTTACTAGCGAAATAAAGCATATAAATTAATGGAAATTCAGCGTGAACCGCCTGAATATGTCACCGTTCTGTTACAATGTAAATTTGTTGTTAGACTCTGTAGCTTTGCAAAGTGTTAACATGCACCTTGTTTATTGTCCTCCTTTGTTTCGGAAACATCGTTACAATGATCGATATTGCAACATGCTACTTGTCTATAAATGGGAAAGATGTGAACGTGAGAGAGCCGAGCACCGTCTGCATTTGTGTGTCGGGTAGCTGTGTAGTAAAGCTGTAATTTAATTTTATTATGCTTGGTACAACAGTTGTACCGAAGTATGGCAAAATGCAGAAATTCTTTTGTAATCAAATTTATTTATTTATTCAAGTATAGTAGCAGATATTTAAAAATAATCGCAGGATTTTCGTGCCAGGTGGATTAAACAAACTGAATTGTTTTTAAACTGGTTGTACCGTACTGAATTGGATATGCAGATTACTGGACGGCTGCATCACGGTCGGACTGATATTTATTAAAAGATGTTTCTTAGATAACTGAGGGCTTCACCCTCTGTGCGTCTTCTGTGAGATCATATATGAGGGAGGCGATCAAACCATGTGATTATAACACGACACGCCATATAATCAGACGTGACTCATAGTCATAACCGCACAGTTTTCTTAACTTCTTGCCCTGTTGAAAATGCTGCCTTCTTAAACGGCAGCTTTTTTAGCAGAAGCAATATTTGGATAATCTATGCCACATGTCAAGGATGTGAGGTCACTGATCAATACGCATTTTGCAAAGTTAATCTAAAAGCTTTAAAGTTTCTTAATTAGATCACATGCTGTACTATCTTTCTCGCAATCGAATCGAATTGCAAGATCGAATTATCAAAACAAACAGCTATTTTAAAACCTGCAGTGATGAGCATGTAAATATGGGTTCCATATGATTTCCTGTACTTGTTTTTAATTTTTAGTTTTAACAGTTCTCGCAGCAAAGGTGATCATCCTCATTCACTTGTGCTGGTTTTTTTTTTTTTTTAAATAAAGACTACCCAGTCAGTCTGCCCTAAAAAGTGTGTGAAGGATGTGAAGAGATCACTCTGGTGCATTTTGTCTGTGTGTGTGTGTGTGTGTGTGTGTGTGTGTGTGTGTGTGTGTGTGTGTGTGTGTGTGCACATGCACGCATCCATTAAGATTTCAGCATTTCTGTCTGTAATTTCATTCATTCTAGGCATCTTCCTGTTAAAGATCACCACAGAATCTGAAAGATGGGAAGAATGCAACCCGAGCAATCAAACTTTATGGGTGTATAGACCGTATGCAGAGTCAGCTTCAGGTTCTACACTGGACCAGAACCTTCCCGTGAGGGGAATCACTGATAGGACCATGAGAAAGTATTTAATCTCTCTTTCCTTAGTGAAAACTTGGAGGGCTGAGATTTATTTTTACATTTGATTTGTTCGTTCCATTTTGGCTGCTTCAGATTCACACTGTGTTATGTAAACCCATCATATTAGTACGCCTTGTGCTGATGTCCTTATGATAGGTCTTTTTTAATGATGTGCTTGTTCTTCGTGTGCTCCTGGTCTCTCGCCTGGGATACAGGGCCTGTTCCACGTGCTCCGATCCCTCATGGACATACTGCTGCGCACCTCAGTCCAGCACAACTTGAGTTTGTTTGTGGTTAAAGTAACACCAACCAGTACTTTTCTGTTACACAAATAAATGCTTTTATTTGGAATGCTTCACTTCACCTACCCCATCTTGCTCTTCATAGCTTGGGGCGGGGGGTAAGGTCACAGCACAGGGTTAGCCAGTGTGCAGCATCTCTGGAGCTGGGTGTTAAGGGCCTTGCTCAACGGCCCACAGGAATTTGACTGTTCTGCTAAGGCTGGGACTCAAACCAGCGATCTTCTGATCATGGGCATAGGGACTTAGTCCACTGAGCTACTTGCCACCCCTAATGTTTTGGATGTTGAGTTGGATGTGGGGTGAAACTTTTACACGGTTAAGATGCTGGAGAGAACTGAGAATAAATGATACCTAGGTGGCTCTGAACAGGGAACATGGCTAAGTATTGTTCATGGGGCGATCTGCACCAAAGCACTCTGGCATCCGCTCGTTCGCCTGGATTGACGGCTCTGCAGTGGGGCGTTGAAGGAGGCCCCATTGGGCTGGTGGGGGAGCAGTGGAGTCATTAATTAAGATGGTGAAAATGTGCCGGCTTGGATAACGGTACCACCAAGCTCACCATTCATACCTGGAGGTTTAGCCAGACCTGGCGGAACACTGAATTCTCCGTGTGATGGATCGTTGGCTGGTCGCCATGGTGACAGCGCCATCTGCTCATTTTGAACATTGATCCGTCCCGCCGGGGGCTCCAGCAGCCATTAGTGGGCCTCATAAAAGGGTCACGATCAAGAGTAAGGAGATGTGTAAGAAATGGCATCCGACAGGAGGCTGGGCGACCGCACAGGGCTCGCGTTTAGGCCATGTTGTGTTGCCATGGTGACTGGTCACCAGCCCCATGCCCGAAAACATCTTGGTCATTGAAACCCAGCTGGTCCTGATTAGAATGAATAGCTTGTTAGCTTGTTAGTGGGTCAGCTGGCTGGATTGAGTAGGAGCAGGCGGCAATCGGATACCTCCTGACCTCCGTCATCCTCTACTGGTCATGCTTTGGTCCATCTCGTCCAACTTTGCATGGTGCATTATTGCATTCCTATCATTCCATCTAAATTAGATGCAGTAGTGTTCTCCTGCTGTGGAGTCAACTTATACCCCTGTGATTAATTGGAGAGGAGGGGGTCAATTATCTGCCAGCCGCCTCGTCACATTAAAAATGAACCGCAAGAGTTTGGCAAAAGCGGATACGTAATTAACACCGCGGAGGTTTTTTTGTGTGGGTGGTGAGATGCCGGACAGCCCTGGGTCGTTACGGATGGGGCTCCCGTTGACCATGTGCTGGTCGGGGTTGGGGTCCTCTGCATTCTTTTGTAACGGATACCCGCTTATCAGAAATATCGCTCGTCTCCGGTGTCTTAGCTCCGTCTCCGCTGGAGAAATTCACCCTCTGCTGCGTCCGTGCCGTCACAAGAGGCGCGGGCTGGTACACGGGGAAGTGTATTGCTCATGAAATTTTCACGAGCGTCAGGAATAGCAATTGCGTTCCTGGTTTTTGGCCACGCCCCTTTTCCAAACACCGGTATAAATAGTGTTGCCAGTGCAGGAAGGTGTTGGGGATAATCAGACGGTAGAGGGTGGGGGCAAGACAGTCACGGTACATCACAGCACAACCTCTTCCTGAGGTGGGAGGACTATTTATGACTTATTGCTAATTAATTTGTGATGTAGCCAATGTTAGACAAGGTACATTGTGTAAAGGTTCAACAGCCTTCTTTTGCAGAGTTTTTTTAAAACATAAAGATGTGTACCGCCGTTGCAGCTGGGAGGTGCAGGCGTGAAGGTCAGTGATCATGTGCCCTTTGGACCAGCGTCTCATGGCATCCATGTTGGTGCCCTGCAGGGTGGGGCGATGAGCCTCTGGAGGCGCCTGAGCCCCACAGCCACCCGCCTCTTCCTGCGCTGCCTGCACCGGCGCCCGTGTTCCGCATGGGGGGGCCGCGGTGGGCGCATGACCGGCCGCCTGAAGGAGCTCTGGAGTTACGGCCGGCTCCTCCTCAAGTCGCTCTGCTTCAACGCCCTCTGCAACTTCGACGTGTTCCTGGACTCTGTCTTCGAGCCTGTCTACTGGCTGGTGGACCACCTGACCCGCTGGTTTGGGGTGGTAAGTCCAGTCCATGTCCTCCATCTGCATGTGATCCTTGGGGGACTCTGAGAGAGAGCTGGTCTCCGGGAGATGTGGCATATAAAAATACTGCGAGGGTATGAGTGTGCGCGGTCCAGGCCGGGACTCGGGGCAGACTGGCGTTTAGTGCAGGAAACCTAGACAAGCAAAAGGCGTCTCTCATGTGGTTCTCCAACAGTGGAACTAGCCATCATCAGATTGCTTCTCTGGCTCCAGACCCATCAGGTGAAGGAATTCCTTTACTAGCCTGACGCCTCTTTGTTCCTGGGACTTTCTCAGTGCCACACTTCTGGTTGTGCAGTATGTTTATTAGGTTCTTGCTCTGCTAAATGATCCATCTTTTGCTCCAATACTGCTTACACTTGGGCTTTCATTGGAAGCTCAGCCTCGCCTCACTTTTGCCTATTCGCCTCCGTCACAGCTGACTGTGCGTAATGTGCTATTTGCCTCACTTTCAACAATTTAGCCTCTACTAAATAAAAATAAACACATATAGAACATGGTAGATCTGTATGCAATCAGTGGGGTTTAACACTTGTTAAAAAATAATTAGCTCCTTCAGATGTTGTTGTTGTTGTTGTTATTATTATTATTATTATTATTATTATTATTACACTACCTAGGTCTTTGTCTGCCTGGTCATCCTGCTCACCAGCTCGGTCCTGGTCATCATCTACTACTTTGTCCTGCCACTGATCGTCGGCACCTATCCGGCACACTGGGTCACGTGGCACCTCTGCTACGGCCATTGGAACCTGCTAATGGTCGTCTTCCACTACTACAAGGCCATCAGGACTTCCCCGGGGCACCCTCCGCAGGTACACCCCCCCCTGGCCGAGGGGCACCGTGGGTTCCGGGAGGAGAGAGGAGGAATGGGGGGTTTGGGTGTGATGTGGTTGGCAAGAAACGTGGCATCAGAGGTGGAAAGTTCTGGTCCAGAAGGTACAAATCCAGACCAAGGTTTTGTTTCAACCAACCAGTTGAGTTACTCTGTGAATGTGACTCTTTGTAGTAAATTGGTTGTCTGAAACAACACCTTGCTCAGGATTTATACTTTCCAGACCTGAACGTTCCACCTCTGCCCACCAGTCACCCTGGCTTCTGCTCCCAATCTCCACTACCCAGAAGCCTCTGTGGCTGTTTATGCAAGAAAAAAGACTAACCTTTCAGATGTATCCTATTACATAGCTCTTTGTTTACTCCACATGGCATCATTTTCTGCTAAAATGCTTCTTATTCATATTAGAATTTTATGTGCTTATTCTAAGCAAGCCATATTTATTTCCTTTGTAGATGAAGACTGACATACCATCAGTGTCCATCTGTAAGAAGTGTATATTCCCCAAACCGGCCAGAACTCACCACTGTAGCATCTGCAACCGGTAAGGAGACGGAAGATCTTGCTGAGTACCGAATTCCTGTGCTGTGGGCCATCTGTGATTCTGGGTTGATTTCAAACCACTTAAAATCCCCTCTGGTTGCTCTCAGACGGGTGTCGTGATCTAGGATGAGTGTGATTGTGGGGCCCTTCTTAACTTTGTCTCTTACAGGTGTGTGCTGAAGATGGATCACCATTGTCGTATCCTTTGTGATTTTAACAGGAAATTTGGTGCATTTGCCCTGTTTATGGATCCAGGAGGCTGTATATACACCTCGACACATTTACCATGGAGAAGGTGTGGCCAGTCAGTTCCTGGGGCATTCAATGGCATAGAACCATTTGACCCCCACACAGCGGCGGGAGATGCTGGTCCGCACTGGGTGTGCTGGTTTTCGTTGCACCTATGGTCTTAATGGCTTTTCAGTTGGACTCTGACGCCTCACCTGAGGTACCACTGAAAATGCTGCTTCTTAAAGACGAGCAGGTCTGTGGTCCTTGGGGGCTGAATAGCTTGAGGAGGCTTAGCATTTTCTCCACATAAATATATTCACTTTCTCAGTGATGTAAAAGTGTGGTGTAATATGAAGGCCCCATCACCATGATTGTCCTCCACATTGTCCTTGACTGGCTTCTCCCTCAGCCTGGCTGAATAACTGTGTGGGACACCACAACCACCGCTACTTCTTTTCCTTTTGCCTCTTCATGACCATGGGCTGCATCTACTGCAGCGTGAGCTGCTGGGACATGTTCGTCGGGGCCTACAACGCCGTGGAGGTGAGTGTGGTGTCGACAGGTGTATCATGGGACCATGAGCTCTGAGTGGTTGTGCTGTCAACCTCTTTTGTTTGCCGCACATTGACGTCCCATAAGGCCAACAATACTGCCCGCCCGGGACTTGGTGTTAATGAATGTGTGGGGTGGGGCGGGGCATGAGTAACCATGGCAATCTGTGTTTATGTTACCATGGTAGCACCATAGGAATTGGGCCAAGGTGAAATTAAGTGGGTGGGGCTGTGGTAGGACACTATTGAAGGTCCAGTATTTAGGATCTTTGTTACAGGATCTTTGGTGCATGTGCATGTAGGAGTTCCCTGCATCCATCTGTATTCCATCAGCTCACGCTGGTCATGCCCCAGGGGTACCTCTCCCAAGCAGAATAGGTACACCCTGGGGTGATGTCCTACAACAGCTTCTCTGAATTATTAATGCAAACCAAATGAAACATCTGAAAATCTAAAAGTCTGGTCCTTTGGATTTTTGCTGTGACAAAGTGACATAAGGTCTTTTTCTCTGTGCTCGCCATAATAATCTCCAATATGGACCTTATCCTTCCCCGGAGACGTGCTGTGTGTCCTTCAGCCCTCCTGTACTTTGCCTCCTCACTGCCTCCTTTCAGCTGCCGCCTCCGTCGCAGCTGTACCACTTGGCGACAGCCGCTCTTCAGTGTAATCACACCTCCTATCAGCTAGAGTATGGCTGGACTTTTCCTTCTGTGTCGGCTAGAATGTAGAAGGGCTGCCGTCTTACTGGGGCTGCGCTACACCCAATGCATTTTAAGGTTTTACATTTTCAATATGGAGAATAGGTACCTTTAAGGTAATTTCATGCTGCAACGTGGGTGCAAGTCTGGTTCATGGATATTTGCCTTGTGTGGATGCACGTCTAGTTTATAGATAAGTGCCTTCCTCCTGTGATGGATGAGTAATCGACCAATGGGATGCGAGTGTTTAAATCATTGTTCTGTGTCGTTCAAGAGCTACTATCAGACCCCTGAGCCTTTGTTCACCTTTACGGAGAAGCTGTTTCACAAGTGTATGATCTACATATGGGTGCTTACCAGGTGAGGCCTCTCAGAATTTCGCCTTAATTCCATGTACAGCAGGCCCGCATGGCTGCATGCTTACAGTCCACTGCATTACACATGCAGAGCCCGACACTCCCCTACAGTCGCTGTCATTCCTCCTCCCTGCAGCTCGGTGGCAGTAGCCCTGACAGGGCTGACGCTGTGGCATGCAGCTCTCATTACCCGGGGAGAGACGAGCGTGGAGAGGCACATCAACCGCAAGGAGGCTCGACGGCTGCGGGACAGTGGCAAGGTGAGCCCCCCCCACTTTGTGGTCCCTGTATACACTGACCTTGTTCAGTCCAGCGGCTTATTAACGCTGTGAAAATATCTGAAAGTATATTAGCATGGTGGCAATGGAAAGTGTCTGCCAATGATATTTCTGCAGGTTTTCCGGAACCCATACAACTACGGAAAGGTGGAGAACTGGAGAATATTCTTTGGTGTGAAGAAAAGAAGGTGGGACTGCAGTTTACTCAGCCGGACAAACGGTTCCACCGTAGCGTGAGAGGCCATGACTGAACTAAAGTAACACATATTTCCAGAACCTGAGTTATGAGCCATAAATGTACTGATGGGAAGGGGAAGTAATCTGCAAATGTCAGGATTAATATGCCTAAAGGCAGCCAGAGTGTCTAATCTTACTCTTTCCTCAACAGCCATTGGCTGACTCGTGTCCTCCTGCCCTCTGACCACGCCCCCTTTGGGGAGGGGCTAACATGGGACTGCTCTGCATACAGAAGAGATCCAAGTGCTATATAACCACACGTGTCTTCTGGTGCTGGCCTGTGAAGGTTACCAATTCCCTGGGACTGGAGGACCTGAAAGAGGACAGCCCAGCCCACCTAAGCAGTTCATCCCAGCAGGCTGCCTTGTTACCCCTTCTGTACACGACAGGCCCGTGTGTGTGTTTGAATGTGAAACGTCCTGGTGTTTGTCATGCCATAAACTAAAAGGGCCGATGGGCTTTTCCCAGAAAGACTTCGGCGAATGCGACTGGTCAGTTGGGTGGGAAGAGGTAATGACTGCATCACCACGGCAACCTGAGGATGGCCTGGGAGCAATACAAAGAGCCCAGACTGAACTCCATGCAGCGGTAACCAAAAGGAGCGGAGCTCCACTGCAGCCTGCAAATTTGTACCTGTGAAATGGATTGTTTTGTGTTTTTTTTTTAATAAATGTTTGTCATAGTACAGTGTTCAAAACCCGTCCCTTAAGGCACAGATGAAATACTTAGCAAATCTCAGACTCAAATGCATTTATAAAAATCTGATATTTATTTATAGAAACTTAAATCATGTCCACAACAGCCCCGACTTTCACTGTGTGAAGTTTGTTAGCTGGCTAACAGGGACAGACAGGTGGTGACCAGTTTGCTGTCTGAAAGGATTAGCACACATTTTCACGAACAAAAAATAGGTGCCAGTACTAACTAATGTCAGTGAAATATCTCCCTGCATGCTCCATGTCAGTGGTTGTTGGTTCATTTTCATTTTTTTTTTTTGTTTCCTCCTTATGTCCGGTTAGAGTGTGTGTGTAAGTGGGAATATTGTAGTTTTATAAGACTGCAAACCTCTCCCACCGTTCGCTGGGTAAGAGTCCATTTGATCTAGGACATGTTTCCGGTGTGGTTTGGGTTCTAGGCACCCACTTTCCCTTGCCTCACTTTGTGCGCTCTAGGGCCAGAAGCGATAAAGAGTGTGCTATGCTGAGTATACAAGGCTGTGGCAGCAGGTTGGAGTCCGGGGCCATCTGCTGTGGACACGCTCATCTCCCCAGAGACAGAGCGAGGCGGTGGTGGGCTCACCTTCCTGGGCTTCCCAGAAGGAACCTGCAAACCAGCAAAAACTCCTCATTACCCGGAGTTTTAATCACCTTGTAGGGAATAATAATATTATCTTCAGGTTGGGACTGATTGTTTTGTTAGTTCCAGCTAAAAACCACTGAGTAGTTTTTACTAAAACTCAACTTAGGGGGTTAATATAAAGTGCAGTTAGTGTATTTGCTAATCATGCTCAAATCATACCATGTTCCAAATATTGAGTGGATTCTAATCTGGATCTTTAGTAAATGAAAATCCTTTCAAGGATCCGCTGACTTGCGCTCTTAGGTTGAGGGTTTCGGATTATCGCTCAGTAAGCGGTGCTGCGCTCGCCTGCCTCCTCCCCAGCCACTTCCAAACCCGTGACGCATCTGTTTGTTGGATCTTCTGCTTCGCTGCTGAACTGCTACTTTGGCTCCTCAGACAGCTCACATTGCAGCCCATGCATCGTCTATTCATGCACAACCAAGTGCTCCTAGGCGGGATGAAGCAGGGTTGCCATATTGTTTAAGCGTGACTCACCACTCTCCCCGCGCCGCTATCGCCTCCTTCCTCACCAGCCTCTTCTTGTCATCCAGGGGAGGGGCCAGTGCTCTCAGTACCCTATCGCGGAATGGGAGGACCTATGGGGGGTGGGGGCACGGTGCACAGAATCTTATCATTGGGTAGAGGGGTAGGTACAAAACTGCAAATAATCGCAAAACCACCCATGCAACGGATTCTATTAATTGATTTAGCTTTGATGCTTTAAACCAAAGCGATGTACAACTGGTTCCTAGAGCCATCGGGATTAAGGGCCCCGTTTAAGGCTGCAGCGGGATATGAACCAGCGACCTTCCGGTCACTGTCACGGTCCCAACTCCCTGATGCGCTACACACTAGCACAGATTTGAAAGGATGGGTATGGTGGTCACTCCTGGGGGATGATGGGTAAAATGTGGGGGGGGGGGGGGGGGGGGGGGGGGGGGGGGGGGGGGGGGGGGGGGGGGGGGGGGGGGGGGGGGGG
>JABFEA020000044.1:4019141-4031788 GCA_019775915.2 Cyphomyrus plagiostoma
CCCCCCCCCCCCCCCCCCCCCCCCCCCCCCCCCCCCCCCCCGCCCCCCCCCCCCCCCCCCCCCCCCCCCCCCCGGCGGTTGGTGCATGTGAATACAGTGAATATGACCCAAAGACGTTCAGAAAAGCAAACATTTCTAACACTCTGCCACCAGACATCTTACCCTTCTCCTTGAATTCCATAAGGTTGATGAGAATACTGTAGACACATGACCGCTCCACCAACATTAAAGACTTGCAGTGGGGGTGGTGGGGAGGGGCGAGAATGAGACAGAAGAGAGAGAGAGAGCAGTCTTTCATCTGGGCGCATCCATGGTGCAGAATCACAGTCGATATCGCTCAGGCCTAACAGATCTGTCTGAGAGCCCATCCGTTTGTGTGCCTGAACTTAAATTGCCTCCTAAATGAAAAAGTGCACTTGGATCCAATTATTCTAAAGGATCATCAGTGTGGGATTAAAAACCAGTCCTATTACTGTTAATTTAGTACATTAAGACAGAACACGTCATAACTGTAAAGCTGGAGAAGCCCACATGTTGGTGAAAATTCAATGTATGATAAATACATGGTTTACTGAGGAAGAGTCGTGACTGATCCAACAGGAATGCTCCTTACATAAACTCTTATTGGACAATCATGACATCTATCTTAAGTTACCCCAGCTAACTGAGAAATCCTGCTTCATGGAACATCTCTCCTGGCAGAAGCTGTTTAAAATGCCTGATGCCCTTCCCGGACCTCGGCTTACCTGCACGTGAATATCTCGGAAGAGTGACCTCAGGACTGAAACAGCCAATCCAGGAGGCCACAACGGAGTCTTGGTCTGACAGACAGATACAAGGCGGGATATACAGCATAAGAAACCACACACTCCCTCACTGGACCTTCAACATAAACACTGAAAAGCAACAGAGAACAAACTGTGGAGTTAAGGAACATTGTGTCTGTAAATGAACAAATAACTTAAATGTTTAAAACGACATGACTGATGTACAACTCCTACCACGAGGCTGGCCTGAAGGTGCCCCCGCGGTTCGAGATGATAGGGAGAACACGGGAAATCAGAGAGTGGAGCTACTGCAATACAGTCGCTTGTGGGAGCCCATAACACTCTGCAGGGCTACAGCGACACTAATACGCTATGAGCGGGTGAGGCAAAGTTTGTCTTAAACTATAAGAGACTTCAGGGTGTCTGGGCTTTGAAGTTTCCGTGACTACGGAGAAAGGACAGCAGCGCCGGAACAGAAAATCCACGTGTGAAGAAAAGATGGCAGATGTGTGAAACTGATTGGCTGAACATCGTCTGGATGGGTTGATGGTATTAGGAAAATAATATTTTAATCATTTTCAATCACACACACACACACACACACACACACAAACTCTGAGTATCTAAATCAAACACGCCAATATCTTTTTGCATTAAAATATGTTCCAGGTATATAAATCTCCAAATAATTTTTGTTAAAAAGCAAACAAAAAAACTCACCAAGGCCTTGATCCCCTGCAAAACATGAGGCAGGATGACATAGTGGTCCTTCAGTCTGTTTTCATAAAAAACCACAAGGACCTCGACTGCAATTAAAAAAGAAAAAGAAAATAAATACACAGCTGTGAAAAGCAGGTGGTGAAACCAACAGCCAATCAGATTTCTGACAGTTCCAAACACAGTAAAGCATGACGATTAAGAGCCACTGCTAACTAACCGATAATAGCTTTCCGAACAAAAACAGTGACATGAGGACAATCAGAACTCCAAACAAGGGACTGCAGTCATGGTAACAGAGTTAAGGACAGTAATTTCTCTGTTCAGCTGACACAGAGACGTGTATTCACCACCTGTTTCTATTATTATTAGATTTATTGTTGTGTGTATTTTTCTCTTGACATTGTGTATAAATTGCATACTCGTGCGATCACCAAAGCAAAATTCCTTGTTCTTTTTGCACAGGGTGAATAAAAGGATTCTGATTGTAATCCTACAGTAAGACGTAGGGAGCTGGATAACATTCAATCAGACAAAAACCTTTAATGGTCCAATGCGGGACACATGTCTCCCCTGAAAGTCCGACAGAACACAAGGACCGTGTGCAAAGGCAGCATAACCAATGTTCCAACAGGCCACACAGCACAATCACATAAACACAGTTTACATATGTAAATATCACCTTATTCATCTGACTCTCCGCTCCACCATCTGTCACTTTACTGCCAACTGCACACTGTTTATGGATATTTATTAACTGTGTCGAAATCTTCATACTTGCTTCTCTTGTCTCATAATCACAGAGGTAGGCAATCAAGCCTATGACATTGTACCAAGTATAAATCCCGAATGGACGTGATTAACAGCAGCCCCTGATGCGCTGTGCTGGGTCAGAGGGAGGCCTCACCTTCCTTCTCGGAGAGACTGCTGTTACACTCGTGTAGGACCTCAGACAGCAGCTGGACTCCACGTGCACGAGTCTGCGGCTGGGAGCTCGTCAGGCTCAGACTGCACAGAGAAACACAGGACACTGAGCAGCCAGTCCCGGGGGCGGCCATTATGTTTCTAACACACGCAGTTCGGGTCCGTAAGGCCGCCGCATCTGTGGCGAGTGGCCATTTTATTTCAAACAGCTACACGTGAGCATTCAGCAGCCGGATGGTACCCTCTGCAAACGCTGCACCCCTTTTAAAAACAGGCACGGTCTGGCACTCTGAAGTTAGCCAAAAAAGTCTCAACTTATGAACTGATGAACAAACTTTTATACATTCCACATCTTGCAAAAACTGTAAACCCATAAATCATGGGAACTCTTTGGTGAAATAAGATACAGCAACAGGCTTATATTAACTTACATTGGTCAATCATGACATATTTACATGATACATGAAAACATCTTCATAAAACATACATTTAAAAAGTATACATTTTATATATAAACTGATACTTTACCCCAAAGCTTCAACCAGTTCTAATATTTTGAACTGTCCAGTCTTCACACCTTGAAAAGAAAATAAAGGGTTAATACATTGTCATTGAGGAACTAGTGGGCCGTTTAAATAGAAGGTAGCATACAACACATAACCCTTATCAAAATTATCCAGGTAGTGTGACCTACCACAACAGTCAACATCAGATTTTCATAATCAAAATCTCCAAAGGTCAGGCTCTGAAAAGAACCACAATGTTCCTTTCCAAACGGGAAATGTAAATCTTGTGTGGCACTATACAATAGATAACACTGTAGAGGTGGTTATGTGTATCTCTGATGTTGTGTGTATTTTTCTCTTGACATTGCGTATAAATTGTATACTTGTGCCATCACCAAAACAAAATTCCTTGTTCTTTTTGCACACGGTGAATAAAAGGATTCTGATTGTAATCCTACAGTAAGATTTAGGGAGCTGGACAATATTCAATCAGACAAAAACCTTTAACATGTGTGGGGGGGGGGGCTCTGTAAAGCATGGTGTATCTAACCTACATCAGACAGCATTAAGAACATTGCAACATTTAGAGTGCTAACATTTAGACTCGTTCTTGCCATCTGTAAGGCACGGGTTAGGAGGGACACGTTTTATTTTTATTCTAATAATGACGTTGCCCGAAACAAACTCCATCACCACAGTTAACATTAATAATTTCAACAGGTCTAGCCCTGAAACCCCTCCCGGACAATTCAGTGAACTCTGGATGCCAAATGGTGCCTCGGTGCACTTTGTGAACAAACTCAGCTGTAACATTCTTTTCAGATAGCAAACATTACGGAAGACTGCACTGATTTAGAGGCTCGTTTCTGTGAGTTGACTTAAATAAATCAGGGATTTAACACGGCCTCTTTTGTATTGTTGCTATGCATAGAAGAGCGAAAAACCAGCGAAGCTGGGAAGCCGAAACGCAACTCCGGGGGCATTGTGTTTGCGCATGGCATATCGCTGCTTCGCCCCCAGGCCCTTCAGTACGCCGGTGTCCCTTAACCACGCGCCTTCCGCACCGATCAAAATCCCGCTCGCTACCTCTTGCCGTGGCCGCGGCCTTGCTGTCCTGTTGTCCTGAGACGAACTCCTCCACCAAGGCCAGCAGTACAGCACCATCAGTAGCCATCGTGCGCGAAAGCAAAATGCGCATGCGCAAATGTTGACAAATCATAGAAATAGGAGTGTAAATCATAGAAATATAAATACTAGAGCTCACGCAACACAGGTTTTGCGGATTTATAAATACGTATGTATGAAACATGAACAGACAATTATATGGGGTACAACGAAATCATAGACAGTTGAAGTGACAAATACTTTACCGGTGGTGCTGTCAGTAAGGACTTTGGCGATTTAAGTTTCCTTTACTCAGGGACTCAGAGATAAAAAAATGTGAGCATGTAAATATAGCATTTATTGATGTGAAACATGCTCACCTGTTTATACCATTAAGCGATTATGAAAAATAACACTGACTTAACTTTTACTTAATGCTTAGTTTTTATAACGTATCCGTATGCCTTTACATTCAGTTTTTTAGTTTAGCTTTGTTTCTTTTTGTTCTGTTTATTTGGACCGAATACGTACACTATATGTCTGATTCTTTGTACGCATGCATATTTGGTTAATAAACTGATTCTGACTTTAGAAACTCAAGCAAAGTGTCATAAATATCAGCTTCCAAAATTTGATGATTGAATTATTTTTATGAACAATAAACTATGATGAAATTTGCAATGCAGCATTATGAAATTGAGTTTAATGTCACGGGAATGTGATTCGCCATGTCAGTGCACAGACTAGTAAACAATGACTTCTAACCAATGCATTTCAGAACTGGGAGTAATTGTACTGTACCCTCATCAATATACTTTGACCGAATTGTTCCATTACATGTTCCGTTGCATGCTTCACGGAATGCAGGGTTCTAGAGATAAAGGCGTGTTAAACAAATGAATCATATACTGTAAATGTCAGGGATAAATATGTTTAACATTGCCTGTTACGGGTATTTTGGTGAAACTAGTTGCAAAGATGCAAGAAATTCCTTGTACTTCTCTGTAATTGGCAAATAAAAATTTTGATTCTTAAGAAGTAGTAGGTTCTTCTTCCACGGTATCGCTGACTTTCAGCTGTAAGGCCGGAAACACCAGCGAGAAGCATAACAAAAGCAAGCCACACGCGCACACGTGCGTGTCTCACGGGCTGGACTTCTTCGTAACGTGACGCCACCTCGTGCAGAACACGCCTCCTCACGAATGCGCCTGCGCGTCGAACCGCTTTTTAAACACCCCCCAACTCAAATACCCATCCGTCTCCCACCCCACCAGGAACAGAGGGATTTAAACCTGTGAAGAAATGGAAGGAGGGGGGTTAAAAACAAGCAAATAAAAGGCAGGAAAGGGGGGAACACTTAGCTGGAGGGTTAAGCTGTATGGGAGATGACAACCCGGGAGTGGGGGATGCGCGTTTAAAATGCCGCCTGACTGTGACCGGCTGGCTGGATGAGGCGCCGGGCGCTTTGCAAAACTTGTCTAGTTAGTAGTCCGGCTAACTAGCCTAGCCGCGGGCATGCTGTAGCCTGCCAGATAGATCGGGAAGCGGTCGACCGGGGTGTACGGCGGGCCCGCCGCCAGAAAGACGGTGTCAAAGTGCCGCGCTCGCCTCCAGCACCGTTTGATATCATATTCATACTTTTGCCGAGACTCAGACTGTGGGTATCCGCGTCGCTCGCCGGGGGGGCTGTGCCGGACTGCGCCGCGTCCTGCTTCTCGGAGGACAGTTGACAACCGAGTTTTGTTTTAATTGAAATTATTTTCCTTTTAAATCCGGCGGACGACCAGCCTGTCTGAGGCCGGAGTCCCCCCCCAGAAGCGCCGGCACCTCCCCGGACGCGAAGCGGCCGCTTTGGGAAAAGTCGCCTGAAGTTTGCTGGCCGGCCGGGAGATCGCCGAGACCGCTCGGTTACTAGCGGCTGACCCGTAATTAGCAAAGAGTTTAATCCGGGTTCCCCCTTTTATTTCTGTGCTTTATGCGGCACTGCTACTCGGAGGCTTTCCACGGCACGCTGACTGCTACATAATTATTTTTAAAATCTCAAGAAAAATTTTTTGGGCTTCTTGCACCGGCGGCACCCCGTCTCTGCCGCCTCATGGGGCTCTTTTCCTAACCGAGAGCCATGGGAGGATGCGTCGGACGACAGCGTGGCGACACGCCGGCCCGGGGCTCGTCCAGGAGCGGCGGACGGAACCGTCGGAAACGCGGAGGTAGGGCTTCGTCCCGGAGCCGCAAGAATTTGCGCACGTCGCTCACATTTATCCGGCTGCATGATTTAGCTGCGGGGATTGGGGTCAAACGCGGGTGTAACGACGGACTGAGCGCTAACGGGCCTGTAGATGAAGCCGCACAAACGCAGGACGGCTGACTGTGTAGTTTAGTTTGTGTCCTGATTCTCACGTAGCCCGTTATCTATAGGCGCCCAGGTGGTGCCACCCTTTATTATCGCTTATCTGGCTGGCGACCTCTGCGTTCCAAACTGCGGCCAGGAGTTTCCGCTTATCGGAAGCACTACTGAATCGATCATGTTTATTCTGAATGTCACGGATGGAAAAGCGCTATAAGTTATGTTTCGGTTCCAAATTCTTTCCCTAGCAGAGACTTTATCTACAGTCTGCTTATGATAAAACCCTGCTCTGTTCTGCGTTCTAGGTAAATTGTTTTGAATACTTATTTGGTTTATGACTTTCGAAAAAGGGTTTTTATATACATTCCGGGTGACAGAGGGCGGGGGTAGAAAAAATAAATCCGTATTACATTTCGAGACTTTGTTTAATGTGTAGATGTATGTTTGTTCTTTGGTTATATGTTGGTATATCTTTCAGTTCTTAATCTAGCCTCTTAAGTTTTGTTTATCTTGCTTTTGTGGGGAGGACATCCGTCTTCTGCTTTGTCAGTGAACAAGATTTACGATCATTAATTTTAAAATCATGTTGTGATACTTTAGCTTACTTCACAGCTGGTGACCATGACACCGCATGCGTCATACTGGCGCAGAGATTCCTTCCTGACAACATTTCTATGCACTTTTTCAATATCAGCACTTAGACTTTACTGCACAAATGTTCCTTCTTGTTTTATTTCACCCTTATTTAGATCACTGTGCTTTCCATGATTAGAAGGAAAGTACATCCAGTGCAGCCATTTTTAAAGAGTGTGCACTGGTACCTTCTGTTGTGATCACAACACACTTCACTGAAAGTGAGCACATTTTAAAATAATCTTAATCACTTTCATTCTGCGTGTATTATCACTACGCAACACAACAACAGTACTTGTCAACTATTAACCAGACCCGAGTCTCAGAGCACTTTGGACCAGCTGCATAGAAATGGTGGCTGACATATCTCTGTCTGATTGTGCGTTTGCCATCACCTGTTGTGGGAAGTGGCCTTTGGGGTAATGTTTTGTGTGAAATATCCCTGTCGTGTCAGTTTTTAACATGGCAGCTTAGACATTTTGAGTTGGTGTGATCTCACGGCAATAGCTTCTAATCACCTTGTTCAGAGAAACTAGATTTTTCTTGATACTTTTCTGTGCGGTTGGAGTTGTAGCCGTGTGTGAGTAATGTCTCATTATTAGGGGAATGGAGGCTCGCCTCGACACCGCTGCTCCAAGATAATCTGGCCCTGCCTCAGGCAAGCGGACAGTTACTGCTGAGGTTTATTTTTGACTCTTGGCTTTAAATGGGACTGATGGAATCAGGATTGCTGCTGAAGCACTTGGTAGTATTGCAAATATAGATGTTGGCTGGGTAGTTGCAGATACAGTGGCTGCTTGCGACTGAACAGTGATGGTTTCAATTAATCTGACATGTGAAGTGTATGGGCCCTTACTGGGCAGGATGCATGTGCCAGGCGAGTCTGAGGTCATGACCTTGCAACCTGTTGGCCACTCTCATGAGTCCCAAGTTGAGTCCTACTGTTGTAGCCTTCAGTAAACTATCAATGTAGATGGCTATGGTTACCATGCCTATTAAATACAGCCTCCCATATTGGCCTGCTGTTTTGAGAGGCTGTCACTAGGGATGTCTCCTCCTTGCGCAAGTCTTTCCAGTTTTAATATCTAAATTATTTTGCATAATCGTTCTTGCTGCTGCAAGTTTTTTGGAATACTTGGTTGGAATAATGGTGGTTTTTATTTTATCCATTTTATACAGTTAAATGTTTAACCAGTGTTTTAGGGATATGTAACCATTCACCTTGTCCTAGTTCCTCTTAGTGCCTCATCAGTTTGTCCATTCTGTCTAGCTGGGTACTGGCGTGTGTTTCTCAGTGCTGTGTAAGTCCTGAAAATAGGATAGGTTAGCTTGCTGGGATGTGACAACAGGCATGTAAAAGCTGCCTTAATATTAGCTTGGGTTCTCTCTTAAAGACATTTCTAGACTGACCTTTAGGCTTTGAGCTCTGACAAATGGGTTCACAGTTTGAATATTGATCTTTGCTTTGCTGCTTTTGAATTGTCTGATCTGTCATCTGATTTGAGGATAAGTTCAGTGTTTTTGTCCTTGGTACCTGGTTCTAGACTGTGTTATGAGAGTCATTACTGACACCCTTAAGTTGTCAAACATCTTTTTCTTTAATGTGTCTTCATTGAGCAGTTGGCTGACTGAATCCGTAAATTGCACTAAACAAGCCGTTAGTCAGAAAAAAGAAAGTGAAAACCTTTTTTTTTCCCCCAGTCGACGAGCGAGGTTTAGGGAAAAGCCCATAATAGGATAGTTAGTTATGGTTGGTGAGTTATTGTTTTGTGCATGAATGAGATTTAATATCTTAAATAGCTGTTAAAGTTCACTACTAATTTCTGTTTTTCTTTTTTTCAGGTCTTTAAAGAATCGTGATTTGCACATGAGCAAACGTACTTCAGCCGGTTCTCTGACCTGCATGATAACTAATTTGATTTAATGCTTCCTCATTGAGCGTATTCATTTTATATGACTTGATGAGATGGCACAAAATCCAGTGTGTTGAGCGACCTTTAGGATTATGGTTCCCATGTGCTGCTCTGACCCTGTTTTTCCTCATTTTGGCCTTTGAACTGTATTGTTTACAGCTGCCAGGTCCTCATGGCCAGTAGGCCAACAACTGGGTTGACTGTTTAACTCACTGTCTCACTCAGCGAGGCTATGGTTACAGCAATGTTTCTCAGCCTGCTGTTTAGGGACCTGCAGGCGGTCCACGATTTTTTCCCCCCCATCCCATTTGGGAACTGGGAGGGTTCAAAAGCATGGACCGTCTGTGCGTCCCTGAGGACTGGGTTGAAAGATGCTGTGTTTGGTGATCAAACTGCCTGCATCAGCTGTCTGTTAGTGTGTGTTTTCCTTTTGTTCTTCCTTTGTCATCTGATACAAAAACCATATCCTGTGGGGGTTGATGCAGCTAGCATCACGCCTGCCATATCCTGATTGCAGGCCTGCCCTGGAAATTATCTAAAAAGCTAATTTAGTCCGCAGCCTTTTTTCTGACACTAATCCTCACTCATTTGTCACTTTTGTCTCTATTCAGAGACTTATTTGTAGAGATGCTGAACCTAGTGCACTCATCTGCAGTACAAATATCCTTTCTGAAGGTGGCGCTCTCCAGCTCATGTTTTCCATAATTGGTGGATGGTCATCTTGGACACAGCTTTTCAGGATGGGATTTCTTTGGAGGGTGGGTCTTCCTGCCTTGCCTCTTATCTGTACAGAAACGCTATCAGATCTGCTGTTACCATTTGCCTGTTCCTTAAGTTATATATTGCATCATGGCATGTTTGATGTTATGCAGGGTTAGAAGGTGCGTTTCAGCATATTTCCACTTGACTAGTCTTGTCCAAAGATAATTGGTACAAAATTAAGTAAGAAGTTCTCTCCTTCATTCATAACTTAGCTCTTTTTTTTGTCTGAATAAATGTGATTGGAATCACATTACTGGTTGTCTTTTGTAATTTGAGATTGTCTTGTAGGTCCGAGTTGTATTTAAATGTATTTACGCATTTAATGTTAAGACTAATGGAGAACAAAAAAATGAAGCTCTGTTTCATTCCCTAAATGCACCTAACCCTGTCATCGCTGTGGAATTTATGAAATCCATGCTTTAATTTTTTTGTCACTTAAATTGAAATCAGCACGTTTAATTTCCACCGCTTGTTGTTTTTTCTGAAGCTGTTGAAGAATGTGTGTAATTCTCCGTGGGCTTTCATTCAGTTTTATGAAAGTGATAGTTTTAGGTGGGCTTCCTGTATATTTGGAAGATGACGCCTTTCATTGAGTGCTGTTTCACAGCCTCCATCTTACGGTCTTCTCCCACCCAGGCTGATGTTTTGCTGTTGGACAGGTGACTGGTGTCCTTTCTCTGTACTTCTCCTGAGACTTTGGTGTGTGGGTCTGCAAGGCATACTATGTAGTCTTGTGAAGTGCCTTAAGCAAAGCCAGCTCTGGTTGGTCACTGTCCATCCAAATGTCTAGTAAGGTTTGCGATGATTGGCCCATGACACACCAATTTGCTTTCTCGTCTTTCGTTACTGCCCACACATTTACACAGGATGTGGGGGCACGGCACAAGATGGGGCTCATCGCTGCCTCACAACCACAGCGAACCCACACTGGCCCCCTTCCCCTCACTTGTGAGGTGTGACTGCTTTCTGCCATGCCCCCCCCCCAACTTCCCGGGACTATGGCCATCCGTTTCTTACACCCACTCCGCGCCCCCTCTCCGGATGCTCTTCCTGAATGGGGGCCCCGCTTCTGCCACGACCCCCTTCCCCTCCCCCAGGAAAGCCACATGTACTCCGTGACTCGGCTGAGATGGCGTGGCACTGTGCCATCGGTCTCTGGTGCCAAGTTAAATCTGCTGGCTGCGAAATGCAGAGCGAGAGCGTCGCCAGATTACCCAGGAGTGACACTGGGGGGCCTGAAGGTGCAGGAGTGGATGCGGAAATGTCTGAAAGGGGTTTTGAGGACCACGCTTTCAGGGCGAGCTTCCGCTTTCTTTCAAACCTCATTGCATTGTCCAGGAAATGGCACTCCCGCCCCCGTCCCATTGCTAGAGGTCATGCCTCTGCTTTTCATGTGACTTCCTTGAAGACAAGCCCCCCCGTTATGTGTGGGTGCCTGACTTTCCACAGGAAGCAGAGGCACTTCACCACGCATCTCCAGCCTCAGCGAGACCACCGGCGCAGACGTCACGTGCCGTTATCTGGCAACCGGGAGGGACACTCTGGAGTTGCGCCCCCCACCCCCCTGGATTATCTGCAGCTGCAGAAATGAGTGGTTGCAAAACTTTGTTGTGAAGCCACGGGCGGTATCTTTCTGTTGGGGGGTGGCGACATCAGCCCTCCTTGGCTCCTTTCTGACTGTTGACGTGGTTGCGATGGAATCCGCTTTCTGTGGTGGGGGTTGTGGGGGGGGGGGGGGCTGTAAGCTCACAGATGTTCAGACATGCTCCATTCTGTTGCCGCTGCGGGGTAAGAGTGTTTAATTTATGGGCAGGTGCTGGTTTTGGCGCCATTTGGGATGTTCATAGTGGAAGAGTTCTTGCTGTTTCTTGGTGATTTTGTGGAGTTTTGATCCTCCTAAAGCCCTGCCTCCCTTTCCAGTATATGATTGTCCCTGTTTTCTATGTTTAGCTTCAGGCTGTGCAGGATTGTTTTCGATCCTGAGATGCCTTTTAAAATTTTGTCTCATATCTCTATCACCTGACAGTAGCACAGTGTTCCCAATCTGTACTCATCAGGGAATGATTGAACGTGAGTACAGCTCAGCCTGCTTTTTTTTTTTTTTTTTTTTTTTGCTGCGCTTGTAAAGAATCAGCCTTTTAGGGGTTGATTCCTGCTTAAGCAGCTTTACGTGGCATCGCAGCTGCTGTGAGGGTCTCGTCGAGGTGCCTGTTCGAGACTGTTTTCCCACATCCTGAAGGTTGCCTGAATCGGCACGCTCACTCTCAGCCGGCAAGCTAATGTTTCCATTCGCCAGTCTGGCACAAATGCGATTGACTTGCGAGGTTTTGGAATACAATAATCGCTTAATTTTTAATGTGTTTCAAAGTGCACTCCTCTCTTGCTTTTCCAGTCTGCTGTCGTGTCTTGTCGGAGTGGGACATCTCTGGCACGGTCTGCTGTGTCAGGAAGCCCCAGACACAGAGGGGTATCCAACACCTTTTGTTTCTACTGTTAAGTAGTGACCTTGTATTCCTAACACAAACCCTGGCAAAAGCAAAACGGAGTCCCTATGCAGATTTTAGATTCCAAAAAAAGCCGTGTGTCTGTTTTGCGGCTGTGCTGGTGTTTGGGACAGAGGAGATTTAACTCTAAATCCTGCTCTCTGCTCATTGATTAGAATGTAATCTTTTTATATATATTTATATCTCTCAAAGTCACCAGATGAATTCCCTGTTCTGTCATGGGAGTGGGGGTTATGACTGAATCAGGTTGGCACAGGATAGTGTGAACTGCCCCCTGCTGGTAGTGCACGGTCTTACTCTGCCTATGTCCTTTTGACCTTAGGGGTAGCATTTTTCC
The DNA here is from genome assembly GCA_019775915.2 of Cyphomyrus plagiostoma. Taxonomy (NCBI): domain Eukaryota; kingdom Metazoa; phylum Chordata; class Actinopteri; order Osteoglossiformes; family Mormyridae; genus Cyphomyrus; species Cyphomyrus plagiostoma. The sequence continues at coordinate 4,031,656 of JABFEA020000044.1, forward strand.
AGGGACCATGTGGCACGTGTGATGTGCCACGGGGGGGGGGGCCCCCCCCCGGCGGGGGGGGGGGGGGGGAGGAGGGATGAGGGGTTTGTGGGGTACAGGGGGGTGTGGTGGTGGGTGTAGTTGGGTGGGGATG
>JABFEA020000044.1:4049286-4065082 GCA_019775915.2 Cyphomyrus plagiostoma
GAGTCAAGACAGCTGAGAAAGGTGCGAGTCACTGCGCGATGCGAAGGGATGCCAGTGAAGGAAGAGAGTCAAGACAGGGGAGGAATGCGTGAGCCATTGTGCCATGCAATGGGATACCAGTGAAGGAAAAGCTCAAGACAGCGGAGGAAGGCATGAGCAGCTACCAGTGAACAAAAAAAGGCAAGACAAAGGAGGAAGGTGCGAGCCACTGTGTGATGCGGAGGAATGCCAGTGAAGAAAAAAGGGAAAAGAAAAAAGTCAAGGTGGAGACTCGTGTTCCTGTGTCTACAGTACGGACAAACTCACGACCAAAAAGCACGATGCTGTATTTTCCTGCCCACAAAAGAAATTAGAGCATAGAAAAGGAAGTTTGGAAATTAAACTTTATTAGTACCGTGAAAGGAAATTCAATCATAAAGAGTATTTCTTGCAGTACTTAATATGTGTAGAATAATAGCTAACATTTACGTAGCCTTACACATCAGAGCCTGTTCCGGGATACAGATGCCTTGATTTCTTTGTAGTCACTCCGAAGCAATAGGAACTAAAATGGGTACAAAGGACTACTAAATACACAACATTTAGATAAATTCACTGTGCCTGTAACTACACCGTCGCATTGTACTTTCAGCCTGGAAGCTGTATTTAACATGTCAACAAATTCACCACTGACACCAAGCAGAATTCATATATGGTTTAATATACCAATGAGTTCTAAGTGTGTGCGTGTGTGTCTTGCACCAGTTAGGACAGCGTGTTAAAAAAAAATAATGTATACATGCAAACCCTTTCCCACCTGACAGTGTAACATTTAAAAGATTTAAGAAAGTAATATCACAAAAAAGTAAACTGCATAATTGAAATCAGCCGCCAAATAAGGTGTAGAGGAAAAATGGAAACGTAGAAGGTAGTGATGGACAAACAAAGCTTCATGGACCATTTGCTGTATTTTCTGACCCCACCAGATGGTGCTCTCTGTTCATAAAAGGGCTCAAAGCAGGCCCCAGAGCAAACCAAAAGCACCATCTAGTGGGGTCAAAAAATACAGCAAATGGTTCATGAAGCTTCAATTGTCTATCGCTAGTAGAAGGCACTTGTGTTAAATGAGATTAACTGATTGTTTTTTACATTTATTTTAATCACATGCATAGTGCCCTGACTTAACACCGGACACCTTGTCATATTCAAGTACCTTCCTATTAGATTCTGGGTTTTATAAATTAGAAGCTGAAAACTGCCCTGCAGTTGCAATGAGTCTGCTGAGAAAAACTGTTAAAAACATTAATATACAGTACAGTTATGGAATATATATACCATATACTTTATACGACTGATTTGTGTTTGTGTGTTAGCAAAATGATCGTTTGTACAACGAGTGAATTTTAACAACGCATCAGATCTATTTTGGCTCCCCAAATCTGCTTCAAAATCTCTTACTAAATCTCTTCCAAGGACAGGCTTCATATTCACTGTAAACCCGCTTTCCTATTTATGACAGAAAGCCACTTCCAGACATACGAAAAGCTTTCCAGATTATACCTGGCATTTGCACAATCACCATAACGTAACTTCTCTGCATCCACTTTACTTGCACGGACCTTTGTGTCCGCATATAACCAGCGATAACTAGTAAAGGCTTTGGTGCTTCTGCCCGATTAAGGCATGAAGGCAGATGCTAACCTGAGTGCGCATAACAATAAAATCAACCAAACGTCTCTGAGTTATGTGTCCCTGCACATTGTGGTTATCTGTCTGTGGGGAAAAGGCATTAGACTAGGACTGGCTGGCTGGCTGGCTGTAGGTCGCACGCATGCCAAATCATTGTCCCAGACACCTTTTATATAGGCCTGTTTTTGGCTGCGATCAGGTAGTTGGTTGGACATCTCTTACATTTTAAACCTTTGGCATCTGATAATTCAGTTTTACTGGAGAAAAGGGGTCTTGGCAATTTTTGGTTTTGCCCTCCTCCGGCTAACTGTGAAATACGGGGATCGTACTTTTTAACGGGGTGCGATCGTCCCTCAGCAAAGTTCCGACTTCCCGTTCATCAATGTCATCAGGCGGCACGAGCTACATCAAGAAAAATAACAATCGGATCGCGATCTGCGGTTATCTGGACTGTAACATTTTCCTGGATTCTCAGTAGTTAATATTTTTTCCTCAAATTACATTTTTATTCCTTATATATATTTTTTTTGCTGTCCTGCAACAAACGACAACTCATACACGGATCCCCAGCCCCTGAACAGACACTGAATATTTTGCGGTCAAGAGAGATTTTTTTAATTATTATTATTATTATTTCTTTTTTTTTAAAAAAAAAACGCTTAGGCTGCATGGGGGGCCGGGGTCCTTTGCCGGTCTCATGGGCGGTCCAGAGAAGGGGGCGGCCGAGAGGGTGGGGGACCGTGGAGGCCTGGAGGTGCGCGGGAAGGTGGGGGCCTCGGTGGCAGCTGACTTTGGGGAGCGGGAGTGTAGGTTGGGCAGCTGGAGGGAGGCGGAGTGGTGGGCTGGATCAGGGGCCGATAGTCCGGCGGGGGAGGCGTATCCTGTGTCCGGGGGGGCGCCCGGGCTGCCTCCTCCTTCACCCGGGTAAAATTGATACATCGACCCTGAAAAAAGGGAAAAATATCATTAAAAAAACATGATAAACTTCCAGCCATCCAGTTTAGGGCGGTGACCCCCCCGGCACTTCGACCAGCTGCTGGATTGGCGGTTAGTAGGTGCCGATGCTCCTCCCTCACCCTAATACCCCCATGTGTCCTCCCCCCACCCCAGCATCAAAAGTATGGCTAATCTACCTCATGTCCCTACTTCTACCAACAAGCTGGTGAGGAATTTAAAGTGTTCTGTCATGTTTGAAAGACAGACCCCCACTCCAGGCAAAAAGCAACATGGCGACCGGCTTGTCGTCCCCGTTGTATGGTTGCTCCCGGAGTGTCTGCCAAATCCTCTCTGTCCGCTGGACCCGCTAGGATCTGGCCAGGCTCCCATAATGACACGCCCATAGCCCCTGATGTTAAAAGGCTTTAGATACCATTCAGTAAAGCTTCTCACTGTTACTGTCCTCACATTTCCCATGATTCAGAGTGGCTGGCATCTATGAAAACATTTGTGTTCTGCCTGTCTGGACTTTCTGGGGGAGAAAGAGACCACGCTTTGTGAGTGAGGGTGACATTTTTAAAAATGCCGCTCTATGTGTCTGTACAAAAGTACAGAATTGAAGTCCTTATGTTTGTCCAAAACTGGGAGAAAAGTGGTTTTAAAAACCCTGTTAGCAGCTGCAGTTCGGTCTCCTGGCCACCCCAGCAGCAAAAGTTAGAAGCCAATCTAGTTAGCTGGGGTACCTTTAAGAGGGGGAAGATAGGGACCCTAAAAAATGGAACATAACTGGACTGGTTTGGGGCAGGAGTCCAATATGATGTTTTCCTAGGGCCCAATGGTGACTTCACTCTGCTGACCAAGGGATTTGAACCTAAACACCTTACGATCACATCAATCTAACCCTCTGAGCCCCACCCCCGCAAACAACAGGTAAAATTAAAACGTAAAAGGAGAAAAAGACACAAATTCAGATGGTGTCACAATGCTGATGTATATCTATTTTCATTACACGGTAGGGTGCATCAAAGTGAATGCCATCTGTTTCCTTTGGCAGGCGACCGAATTGAGAACAGCACCTCAGCAGATAACAAAGTCCAGTGAGCACCCGCCCTTGACCACACATTGGCTGGCATCTCCAAGCGGGTTCTGGAAAACCTTAAGCGAACCCCCCAAGAGTTCATCACCGCCGCTCTGCTGCTAATTTTGGCCTTGTTCATTCGACGTTTCCTAACTCATCTTTGGGTTCCTGCCGAGTTTTGGTAACATGGACAGTGAGAGGATGCCTGTTTCGGTGAATGTTGGGCGGGATGGAATGATATGGCCATGGTTGGGGGCGGGGGGGATAAATTGTTTGGGAGAAAGATCTGCTTGAATAGACTCTGTTGTAAGAAGCGGGAAAAAGAAGCAGACTGACAGAGTGACAGAAATGGAGGGAGGGAGATAGAGGAGAGAACTTGGTGAAAACAACCAATCAACTGTATCAGGGGTCACGGTGTCATTCCAAGGTCTTAGAGGAGCCTGGAAGCTGGGTGTTTCTGAGGGGAACAAGCCCATTCATGAACTGAACCAAGTCGTTCACCTAAGATACATTCTCTCCCTCCACAGGCACCCCCCCACACCCAGCTGCCACAGCACCTCTCCCCTACCCAACAGCCATTCCCCTGAGCGCTATTATTAGTCTTTGTTCCTCTCCTTCGTTCAGTTAATCCTGCCCCAGCATCCTCAAGCTGCCGTCTTCATGTCTCATTCTCTTTCTGTCCGCTGAGCTGCGTCACTGTGGCTAATATACGGCCCAGCCCGGCAGCCCATCTTTCCATGTATGGAGATCGTCCTGGATTACCTAACCTGCTGAATACTCCTGGTGTGCTGCTATGCCGTGCCCTGCCACTAGGGGCAGCCCTATTCCAGTCCCAGAAATGTGAGATTAGGTACTGCACTACTGTCCTGTATTGCAATGCCGCTTGTCCTTTTAACCGGTGTCCTACACTATAACTGTAGCATAAGAATCTAAGTTCGTTGGAACACTTGACAATAAAAACTTGAAACGACCTGACAGACCAGCTGCTCTGTAGACTAAAGGTCACATGTGCCCGCCATCCCCCCCCCCCCCCCGCTGTGAACAAGATCAAGAACTGTGACAGTGCAGCAGCTTGTCCCTTTATGGAGTAACTCCCATTTGTAATGGGGGTGCCACATAGTCTGGCTGAATAGCGGCATTGAGTGGCGGCAGATAAGTTGCCATGACGAACTGCCTGTTGGGTCAGTGATGCGGAGCTGTGGGGTCCATTCGGGTCATGCTGGTAGCCCCGGGAAAGCCTGAGCCAAGTCCCCGCACACGGAATGCAGAATTACCACCAAAATGCTCTGCAGTGTTATTTCTCACACTGTTCCATACCCCCCAGGCTTGGATTTCATTAATTATGGATTTCTGATGATGAAGGATCATCTTTAACACCCCCCCCCGTCCCCCCACCCATCCCCCAAAGGGGGAGTCAGTCCTCATCGTCAGAGAGGAATGTCAGAGACAGCAATTCTTTCACATTTACAGGATAATTGCACCCAGCTGAGGATTATCCTGTTTCATATTCCGCGGCTAAATGTCCGGCTCCAAGACGACGTCATCGCTGCACGTAGCCAAAGAGAAAGAAATAATTCCTGGGCAATAAAACGAGGGAATAAATAGGTTGAGAAAATGTGTGGATTAAAACTCGGATGGGACCCATTCAGCTATGCATGAGACTGAAAAAGGAAAAGACATGTTTTTCTCAGTATGGGACCCTTTGGGTTGCATTCCCTCACTCCCCAACCGACCTGAGCCATTTACGCCAGACATCGCTACTTTTCGAGGAATTCCAGTAAAACATTATGCTGTTACAACGATTAACAGGTCCCTGCAGACCATGGTGCCGAAGACTCAAGGAACCAGAGAAAAACTGTTTAGACATGGAAAAATCTGTGGTGAAAAAAATCAGGCGATAGGTGTTGAACCTGCAACCAAAACATCCATCTGTTTTCCCCTTGCCGTAGTCAGGGATGTGGGGGCCCTGGATCCTCTAAGCACAAGGGGACCCATTGCAGGACACACTCATACACCATTCACTCACACGCGCACACCTACGAGCAATTTGGTAACTGCAATTAGCCTCAGCATGTTTTTGGGCTGTGGAAGGAAACCGGAGTACCCAAAGGAAAACCCCATGATGACACAGGAGAACATGCAAACTCCACACACATGGACCCACGGCAGACACTGGTCCCGGTGCTGTAAGGCAGGAGTTCCAACTGCTGCACCATCATGCCACCCCCTCAACCAAAACAACCTTGTTTAAACTAGTTACCATGTGACCACAGAATCTACTTACAGGTGGTTGACCTGTAACCAAACTGACTTAGGAAACCTGTGACCAAACCAAGTTCAATATCCAAAATCAGGGAGTTCCCCAGGAAACAGGGTTGTACCTATGAGTTACAATCTCCAGGAGACTGACGGTGGCCACGGCTCACAGCACATGGCTGACACTCACCTGATCGCCAGGCTGGGGCCTCATGAGTGACACCTGGTCATAACCTCGCCGGAACAGGGCCCACAGCGCATCCAGTTTACCCTGCAGAAGGGAGACACGGGGGAGGTAAGCCCGGGATGGAGAGCAGACGACCGGAAGGAGGTGGGGCCAGAAAGTGACGGCTACTCACCCGGATTGGCGAGTACCACTTCCTGTCCTGGGCTGGCTTCCTGTTGTTCGCCTTCTTCGGTTTGGGTTCAAAGGGCTCGTACTCCTGCTCCGGCATCTTGACCACGGCATTCTTGGGTTTCTCCAGCTTGGCCCCCTCCTCAGTAGAACCCTTCCCCCCCCAGCGCACCTGCAGAGATACACGGAAACAATTCCTATACAGCTGTACAAATATTAAAGGAAGTACCATTATTGATACCGATGTGTCGCCTAATGGTTTTGTGTATCATTCCAATCTTCTGATCTTCCAATCTGCCTGGATGAAAGCTTGGCCATGTTTGACCAAATGGAGATGCCTGGGGACGTGGAGGGTTACCTCCATCCTCTTGATGCCGCCGACTCCCCGGCCCCCGTAGTACGAGGCGTCCACAGTGGGCCACTTCTTCTTGGGCAGCCCGTCTTCGTCATCCGACTCCTGGGTAAGACCACATGGACAGAGTCACCCTCCGCTAGCACCCACCTTTGGTCATTTGAATGCCAACTTATTCCTCTATAAGAAACACTTGGGTGTCCTTCTATCTCCTCAGCTGGACCTTAGAGACATAATTTTCTAGGCAGCAATGAACATATGGCTGTCAGTGTTTATTGCTCACTGCCACCAAGAACTGAGCACGGCCAAAAGCATGACCAAGCAAGCTGCTGTGTCACCACCATCTGATTGGTCCAAATGCACGGAGATACTGGTGTTCTGCTCTGATTATAGCAAAAAGCATTTTATATATTATTCATTATTAGTAGTATCAGAAATTGTGATGAATTCATTCATTCCCAATAACTCCGAACTTGAAAATTTCCAACCTACTGCTTAAAAGTACTATAGAACAGCTGAACAAAATGTATCTCTAATGAAAATTTACGCAAGCAAATGCTAATTCCTCTAGCCTTTGATGCTAACATAACACAACGATTCAAACAGATGTGTTATCAGAAATTAGCGCATAGTAAATCATGAACAGTAAGTAAGTGTTTTTACATCACTGTTGCTCTCCAAACCCATCAAAGCCAGTCCTTCGGCAGTGGAAAACCAAGGCTACCTGTAGCCATGCTGTAACTAGTCTCTATTGTCGAACGGCTCAGTTACAGGTCAGTTCCTGTATGCCAGTGGAAATGCGCAACTAGAGGAGCTACTAGCCGTCTTTCAACTTGCAGATCAAAACAACGGCTTTGAAATCAGTTGTTTCCTTACTGCTGTGCATTCAGATGCCTAAGGCAAGTATGTTGAGGTAAAAAAAAAGGGCCCTGTCTGTAATGACAGCCAGATGAGATATCAGAAGGGTTCTGGGAAATGGTGTGTGTGGGGGGGGGGACTTACTGGCTCTGGAGGAGGGGGTGGTGGGGGTTCCTTGATGACCTATAGAAAAAGTAACAGGAGAATAAAACTAAAAATGAATGCACCAAAACTTGATAAGACCATCACCATTTGAGTGGAAGGTAAACAGTCCATGTTTCTTTCTATGATTTGGTACATTATCGATTACTACAGTCTTAGTAATGAGACACATGGGTAAATACAGTTTAGATCTATGATAATCTGAAGAAACCTTAATGGGAGCTGTAGGAACGTGGAGGGGAGGGACTCACCACAGTGCAGCAGAGAGGCCAGAACCACCACATGAAGAGAAGAGCCAGCAACAGGAAGAGAACCAGCAGCGTGATGAGGAGGATGGTGCCGTCGAACTGCAGGGGCACGGGGATGGAAACAGGGACATAAGTGAGGGCCTCGGGGCCAAAACCGTGTACTATGTCAGAGAAGGAGGTGCACCCCCTTTTGAAGGGCTGCTATCTGGAATGTCCTTAAAGGGCAGTTCACCCCAAAATAAAACAAGCATATGTTTCTGTGTGCAGTTTAATGTAGGAACTGTTTTCCTTCCACCAACCGATCACTGTGAAGCTGAGCTCTGACGTTAGGTAGCTCTAGGTGAGCTTACAGTATCTGTTAGCATCAGCTACCAACACTATCAAATAGCAACAATACTTAGTTAATAATAGCTTGACACTGTTAGCTAATGTTAGTCAGTCTTCTCTCCTTTCTACGCCCGATATCTCTGAAGCTAGGCAGCTCTTGCCACAATAATCTAGATGGATAAATAGCCAATATCTGAAACATATATTTTTTATTTTGGGGCGAACAGCCCTTTTCATGTGTTTTAAGATAACATCACAATGATCATTATAATAAGAGCATCACAGGTCAGCAGTTAAACCCCAGCAGCAGGGTGACATGCTGGTGCAGGTAACTTCAGAATACTGAACACCTGTCGAGCAAAAATGCGGCGTGGAAAAAACCGAAAGCGGAGGAAGGACCTGAAAGCAGGCGTGCGGGAAGGAGCAAGGAAAAGGTGGAAGAGTTAAACAGCATGATAGGGAGGAGCCAAAATATCTTCTAGATCTGATGTTTATGGAAGTATGGATCGTGGCAGAGGTAAGCGCAGAGAGATTGGAGACTGCGTAAGCGTGAGGTGCACGGTACTCACACACTCGGTGGTGGTGATGTGCACAGAGCTGGTGATGAACGACAAGCCGTTGTTCATGCTCACCTGCAGATAGACCACCCTGAAAACAGAACTTCAATTCATATGGAGACGATGAACCACCAGCGTCGTGCTGAACCCGCGATAAGTGAAGCAAGCTGGACCAATCACTCTGGTGGGGAAAAACGGGCCGCTGGTCACTCGCCCAAATGCGGGGATGGACAGGTTATCAGAGAGGTGTCAGGCACGTGATGCATGGAGATGAAAGGAGACGCCAGCTCTGAAGGGGGCGGCCTGGCGCCTGGGAGGGCCCCGCTGCGGTTACCCCCGCCGTTGCACTGCTCTGAGAGTGGCTATTGTGCCAGAGTGAGCCGGGGGGTGGGGAGGAGTGAATTTCCTGTCTTCAGCCTCTCAAGCAGCAGCTCAGCTTAATGAGTTCACCAAGTGGACCCCTGGTACACACACACACACACACACACACTCATACACAAACACCCGCTTGCCATTGGGCCAGTTGCTGTCGGCTGTCCTCCCTGCGGTCGGCCTCTAACCGCAGCCGCCTGCCAGCCGGCTTCTGTGCGGACCTCGCCCGCGGAGCAATGCGCTCGGGTCAGCCAGGCTGTGACTGGAAATGTGTCTGACGGGGTGACGGGGGCGCAGAGGCATTTAAGGGTCTTTCACCTCATCAGGGTGGGGACTCCACCTCCTTCTACATCACAGAACTCCCTGGCTCTGCTGGCTTCACGTTGCAGTTATCAAGCAAGCTGGGAGACACTATTCACACAGGAAGTCCCTGTGTGTGTGTGTGGGGGGGGAGGGGACACACTGCTGGCAGCCTTGGGCCGCAGGTATTTTATTATTTTATCATTCCACATAAACCAAGCAGGAAAAATGCTGGGGGGGGGCTTCTCTGGGTCTCAGTTTACACTGGGGCCATTTGTGGTGTTTGGTGAGGGGCTCTGAGTGGGGAAACAGACCAAGTCATTTCTTTACAGTCCCTGGAGACAGACCGGGAGGCGATTGGGCAGGGGGAGTGACAGATGGGACATTGTGATAGGGCGCTGTCTGTCACATGGCAATCTAACCCCGCCCCCTTTTCAGCCATGTTGTGTGAGCGGCCCATCGCAGCAACAGAAGCCGCAGGCACGCGAGCCATCGGGATGCATTTCTGGGATGCTCCGGATCTCTCTCCGCAGACGCTGCTGGTCTCACTTCGCTTTTGTGAAGGCTATAATTAGGAAAGGCTCAGCTATGTGCGCATTGTGGGGTTCTGTCATCCGCCTTCTGACGGTGGGGGAATGTGCCCCCGTTTCACTGGAGAGCTCAAGCCGTAACTCCCTTTCCCACAGTTTTCCCCCTTGTGCCCTAAGCATCACTGCAATCTCATACAGGATTTCGTCCCAGAAAACTGGATGTGTGTCACAGAGACCTGAAGCTCAACCATGACAGCCTGGGGTCTGACGCTCCACCTCGCACCCGTGTCCATGTGTTTCAGGCCTGATGCCTCCTGTCACTCTGCCTGTTTGTTTTTTTTTACACCTCCCACCACGGAGACAATATGGCACTCAAACGGTTGACAGTGCTTATTTTACCCAAACATAACTAAAAATTCTGCTGACTAGATAGTTAGTAATAATTTTAAAAGATCCCACACTTCTGCATTTTGGGTATAAAAAAACTTTTTTCCATTTCCATGGAACGTAACCAGACGTTGTGATGATGTAACATCGGGGGACGTACAGGGGACTTACAAGGGCTGCACACAACGCAAAGAGAAAAGCACCACAGTGTGCAAATGTCTGACTTACTTCCCAACTTCATGGATCACTGGCGCGGGACACAGGAGGTACGTGTCTTCGATTTTCGCCGGCTTTTCGTCTAGATGCAAAAGAAGACGCTGAAACAGTTGCCACGGCTCCACCCGAGCTGGAGCATTATGGGTAAAGCCCCCCCTTCCCCCACCCGCACTTACTAAGGGTGATGGTGTCGTTAACCTTGAAGCTGCACAGCACCAGTTCCGTGTCCCTGGCGTGTGAGAATCCGTTTCCTCTGAGCACCACCTGGAAGGACTCTGAAAACAGCACGGGAAATGTCATCATTCTGCCTATAGGGGGCGCAGGATGCACACCAGGGGCAGAGTGTAATATGAGATCCATGCATCCACTACACGGTTACTCTGAGTCTGTGCACTCTTATCATCGGAGGCAGATTAACTTATCTGGGGGCCCTGGGCTGACATCTGCATGGACACTCAGATGTTGCCGATTTAATTAACGTTCCATTTCTCCCAAAGACGACAGGGAGGGTCCTGGTGTTTGCCAGGCCCCAGCCTATAGCTTAGCACAGCTATACGTTAATTCGCCCCTGCTAATCAGGAAGCAGATTTTGGAAAGAGAACAGAAGAAAGAGGCTGGAGAGCGCATAAGGGGACCACGGCGACCCCAGATGCCGATGCGCCGATTTGGAACACGTTCACCCGTCTCTCTACATGTCCCTCTCCGTGGAAAGAGGAAACTGCACTGTGTCGCACGAATCCCACCACTGGTGCTGCTCCGCAAAAGTATTTTTATTGCTGTGATAAAACAAGTGGAAGGTCACGTCTCATGTGAGTCGGGCAGAGCTGAGGGCAGCCCTGGGTTCTGGGGTCTGTGAGCTCATTGGCTCATGTTTGTATCGCCCCTTCCTTTGACCTCTTGCTAAATTAACCGCGAGTGGTCACTCCACCGCAGATCTTCGCCTTAACTAGGCAGTTTTATGGATCTGTTGCACTTTCATCAAAGGCAAAGGAGTCCTGTGTGAGGTGTGCCAGGGCCTTCTGGCTGCCGGTGGGGGGGGGGGGGCATTAGCCCCCGCGAACCCGTGTGCTGTGCACATGCCAGAGGATTCGGCGTGGACAGCTGGCAGGAAGGCATTCTACCCTGTGAAACACAGTGTGTGGTTTTTTTTAATGACTTCCTTTCGATCCACGGGGGGGCAAACCATCTTGTGGACCTTCGTACAGCCTTGGAGATTCACCTCGATATACTGCGAATTTTACCACATCAGGACCGTTTTTGCACACTGAGCGGAACCAGCCTCACCCTGTAGCAATCAGCAAACTGTAGGTCACTTCCCATAAGATCTGGGGAAAATTCACCTACAGGGCACTAACACTGAGTGATATGCGGGGTGGATAGCTCTGGTTTTTATTGTCTGGTGAGCCATGGCAACTGGAGGGGGGGCATGAGCACCCTTGTTCATTAGAAGGTATTTCAGTGAAAATGTATCAGTATTTTGGGTCCTAAGACACAGATTCTTGTATCACAATCAGCCCCGATAAAGTCATTTTCTGCTCATACCTGTCAAGTTTTGGATTTGAAAATAAGGGAAATTTTCCGGCACCCACCTCGAGCCACCCCACCACCCCAACCAATTAAGCTCCAGGATCCCTTATATTTTAAGACAGGTGTACAAGAAATCTAAAATAACCACTTGTCATTTACATTTTTGCAGATGAATTTTTGTTTTAATTATATTATAAAACAGGAGATTTACGGGAAAATACTAATACGGGAGGACAGCGGGAAAGAAGAGTAAAATACGGTAGTTTCCCGGCCAAAACGGGAGACTTGACAGCTATGTTTCCGCTGTGTAATCATATCGTCTGACTGTATCCGGTAATGATGCTCAAAGCCAACAGCCCTCAGGGCATCACTGGTTCTTCCACTTACTCTCCATCTGTTCCTCTCATCATCAAATGTGACCCTGCCCCCCTCTAGAACCTGTCACACCCCTGTAATTGAATCTGCACCACACATCCCCCTGCTCCATCAGGGCTTTGTGATCACCATGGCACCTGCCGCCCTCCCCGTTACAAGTGCAGAGAGGTCAATTTTGACATGGAAGCCAGCCTAATAGAGGTCAGCAGGGAAGGGTCAAAGGTCACCGGAACAAAGACTGGTGGCAATGTTTTATCTGAGACTCCCAGCCTGGCCAACATACACACACACACACACACACTCCCAGCCTGGTCAACACACACACACACACACACACACTCCCAGCCTGGCCAACACACACACACACACACACACACTCCCAGCCTGGCCAACACACACACACACACACACACGCACACACACTCCCAGCTTGGCCCAGCCCATCGAGCTGCGTGTGCTGATTAAGCTCCGAGTTCCCACTATTGGTCCATCTCGCTAATAGACCTCTCGTGACCTCTGGACCCTGCCTAACAGCACTGCACTCTCAGCATCACCATCCTTCTGAAGGGTCTCTGCATCCAGCTCAGCCGCAGTGAGCGCCCCCATACCCTCCTTAACCACAATCCCTCAGTGAGCCGACCTGCACGACAGAACAACCCGGGCCCCTGTAACTTTATTAAAACATGATCCTGCTTTGTTTTTGCTCATTGGCTTGGGAGTCGGGCTCCTCACCTCCAGCACAAACACTCGAGGGCTCAGCTGCTAGGATCTCGATGCACGACTTCTTGATGATCTAGGAAAACGGCGGGGAAGGCTGAGATAAGCGAAGCTGCTGACACAGCGCAAGCTCAAAAATATGCCCCTGACACTGCGATGATCGCGGATAAACCCCATGTGTGATGTCAGCGCCTAGCATTAGCGTAGCAGGATGTGTAGCCACACGGGTCATACTATAATCCATTATAATCATCCTTTGTGAGAAATGGTAGGAATGCCGGCTTACCGAGTCTATCATGCCTCTCAGGGCCTGGAAGCCGCCCACCACAGGAAATACGTGGTCCAAGGTATCTGCTATGGTGGCCAGCTGGAGCGACAGAAATGAGGGTGAGGCCGGGCTTGTTACTGCATCAAAAGCATGCCACAGTTTCCAGGCCACGTTTGGTCTCCCCAGCACAGGTCTGGGCCTTGGTTTACTGGGACAGCAGCTCAATAACAAAGAATCCGGAAATCTTTTGGTTGCAAATCGGATTCCGGGTCAGTCATGCACACGGCAAAGGGAAGCACGGCAATACCCACAATCCCCAGCTGTTACGAAAGGAAAAACTGGGGCATAAAACATGCATTAGATGGGATCACCGTCGCCTGTAAATCAATGTTGATTCCGCCCAATGGGAGTCAATTAACCATTACTGTCAAACTATCCAATGGGAGTCCAGCTTATTGACAGAACACATAAATTCTACCCACCACTGGACACTAGGCCTCATTTCTATTATCACTCCCTTGTAGCATGTGTGGTGTGATGTTTGCCTAGTACCTGTGTCTCATTGAAGTCCTTGACGCCCACGCAGTAGACGATTGCCCCCAAGGATCGCGCCTTAACTGCCTGCAGAGGGCGAGAATAGCCTAATCAGATCAAACAGCAAGCCAGCCCCAACATGGGCGGGGGTGGATGGGGGGGGGGGGTGATACGGTTTTACTGGCCTCCTCCTGGGCGCTGACTAGCTGCTGCTCGCTGAGTTCCCCGTCAGTCAGTGCGATGATGACACTCGCAGTCCCTAAACACAACACGGGGGAACGTGATGCCAATGTTTGCTGAACACACAAGATATTGCTCATCCAATGTTTAGTATAATGTTCACTGAACACACAGTGCATCGTTGATCAGGCTGACAGCCACACTTACCATAATTTTGATGCTCTATCTGTTCATTAGCCTGTAATTGTGGGGGAAAAACTGAGTTGAGAACCCAACAAGTCAGTGGTACTCATTACATCCATCCATCCACCTATCTACCCATCCATCCATCCACCTATCTACCCATCCATCCATCCATCCATCCATCCATTCACCTATCTACCCATCCATCCACCTAACTATCCATCCATCCATCCATCTATCCATCCATCCTTAAGAAACGATATAGCAGCTGGTTGAAAATGTCTTACCCTCTTCAGACCTAGATCCATGAGCGTGTCTCCACCTGGTATCTCATTTTTCAAAATGGTCAGTCCATTGCGTATTTCATTTCTTAGCAAAAATGAAAGAAAAAAAACATGCCAATATTATGTATGGCCAGCCTGAATGTTTAGAGGAAAACCAGGCCCAGCTGAGCACCACTTATCACCACTGAGTACCACTTAACATCACTGAGCATCACTTAGCACCATTGAGCACCACTTAGTATTACTGTACCTGTTTTCAGTCAGTTTCATCAAAGTGTTTCCCCGAGAGGAGAACACGATGAAGGACATCCTCAGTAGGGGGCTGCGGGGCGAGAATCAACCAGCCACTCATTTCAATGTGTCAGGAGAGTAAACAGCTGCTGTCTCTGACTGCAGTTAAGTAACAGTGAGTGATTCATTATGAGCTCTGAAGAAGTCTGTTTTGGGAAACAGTGCGGGAAATCCCAGCTTCAGGCGAACCCAGAATCAGTATTTTCCAAATACTGTGCAGTAATTTAATCTACAACTGGGCAAGACCACAGATTTCATCATATTCCCGCTTATTCATCCCACCAAAACAGTCCAGCAAAGTTACGCTCTGACCCCCCCACCCCACCCCCCCCATTCTAGGGATTGCTTGCCTCCTGAATTTTTCTGCCAGGTGCTCGACAAACGAGTAGATCTCCATCCAGTGATTTTTGACACTTCCGGATCTGGAAAACAGAGAGACAGAAAACAACAATGTTCAGCTGCGTGTAAGGATTCAAAAACGTGATGCTGCAATGTTTTTCAAAAACTTGATGCTGCAATGTTCCCTGCCGGCTGCAATGTTCCCTGCCGGCTGCAATGTTCCCCTCCGGCTGCAGTGTTCCCCGCCGGCTGCAGTGTTCCCCGCCGGCTGCAGTGTTCTTTGCCAGCTACAGTGTTCCCCGTCAGCTGCAGTGTTCCCCGCCGGCTGCAGTGTTCCCCGCCGGCTACAGTGTTCCCCGCCGGCTGCAGTGTTCCCCGCCGGCTACAGTGTTCCCCTGCCGGCTGCGGTGTGGGCGGGCGGGTGGGGGGGGGGGGGGCGGGGGGGGGGGGGGGGGGGGGGGGGGGGGGGGGGGGGGGGGGGGGGGGGGGGGGGGGG
>JABFEA020000044.1:4075733-4087561 GCA_019775915.2 Cyphomyrus plagiostoma
CCCCACGGCGGGGAGTGCACGTGATCAGCCTTATTGGGCGGCCCCACGATGGGAAGTGCGCGTGATCAGCCTTATTGGGCGACCCCACGGCGGGGAGTGCACGTGATCAGCCTTATTGGGCGGCCCCACGATGGGAAGTGCGCGTGATCAGCCTTATTGAGCGGCCCCACGATGGGAAGTGCGCGTGATCAGCCTTATTGGGCGGCCCCACGATGGGAAGTGCGCGTGATCAGCCTTACCGGCTGGACCCGTGGTGCCGCAATATTTTATTGGTGTATTGGCGAAATAGTTAAAGGCCTTAATCTTAAACAAAGAGAGTCTCATTACATTATGTGACACATAATGTAATATTTAATATTGTTTTTCTGCTGTTAGCTTATAAGAGTTTTCCAACCACTTGGAATTGTATACAGAATTCAAGGTTGTGGCTATGAAGATGCTGGGTGGGACTGAATCATATTGGCTCTAAGCAGGTTCCGCCCATCTCATGTCTGCCAACCTAATACAGGCCATCAGTACTGCCTCTACTGACATAATATGCTTAAAACATCTTCACATATTACATTTTCATAATGAAGAGCAAACAATCGGGGCCATATCCAGGATTTTTTTAAAAAATATTTAGGTCACAAGTGTTAGCCCTTCTTAGGTGTGCCCTGTAATGGATTGTGGTTATTGGAGGTATGGGCATACAACAATACAGATTGTAATAATCAGGCATAATAAATTATTATAATAACTCAATAATAAAGAAGCAGGAAGGGCAGCAAAATAAAGACCAGCCAAATTGCACATGATGTCAAATGCCTAAGAAAAACAACTTGAACCCAAGCTCTAACACCAGTAGCATCCTGCACTCTAACCCTATTGGCAGCCCTAAGCCACACAAATGATCCCATGTCTCCAGAACATCTGTCAATGGTGGTTTACTGTGTCTGAATTGGGCCAGACAGATTTCTGAGCCTTGATGTCATGCCAGACGGCATGTCCGTCTCTCTCAGGACAGTCCTTTCCGACTCAGTCCGCTGTGGCTCTGTGGTGTAAATCTGCTAGATCAGGTGGCACCTGACTTCCTGGATGACATTCAGACGTCTGGATTCTTCACTGCTGGAAGACAGAGGAATCTCTCCAGCATCGTGTGCAGAAGACATTTCCAAGAAGGCTGTATTTTTTCATGATTTTAGCTGGAACTGTAATGCAGCCTGTGTATTTTCCAGATGATTGTGAAATCACAACTCTTCTCATCCATACCGATACCGCCACAGTAATGTTTTCATTTGAACAGTGTTATCATACAGTGGTACATATTGTCTCACAAAAACAAATGGGTTGACCTGACACTATGAAATGTAATCTGTGCCAATGCTTATTATTGCTTTGTTTGTCCAATGTAATGTCAAATGTGCAAATACGTAATTCTTCTGTAGCATAATGACAGAACAACTCATTGTCACCCCAGGAGATGCTTTGGTTTGTTTTCCAACATACTTTGTAACTTTCCTTGCCAGCAGAGCAGAGGATATTGGCTTCCTTTTCATTCCAGTGAAAAAGGAGTTTACTGCCACCTGCTGGATGGGAAATTAAACTGCACTTGGTTGCCCATATGCATGTCTTACCATAAAGAGATTTATTTTGATTTTTCTCCGCGGCAGCATTTGGTTTCCTCATTTTTACTTAATTTATAATCTGCACATGATGAAGTGATGGACATTATTAAGAACCTCTGCCAAGAGAAATGCAGTCTGAATAACCAAAACTAGCTAATGGGTTGGCTTGATAGTGTGTTCATGGAGGCCTGGAATACCGAATGAACTCATTTGGTTGGAAAATTTTCACATTTCCTTTTTGTTTGGGGAAAGGCCAATGTATAAGGATAATGCCCGGGGGTCCTTTACATTGTGTTGCGTCACATTTCGGGTTTATACACTCTGCTGGTTTGTGTCTTGGCAGCCATTTTGTTTTGATGTATGCAGGTTTGCGGTGGGTGTCAGTGACACCTTTGAATACAGTTACATAGCTGCCGCAGTCCACAGGTCCAGAGCTTCTCAAGAGACTCCGCTGGATCAACTTTAGGTGTTGGAATTTTTAATTGGCGTCTCAAAAAATACACCCCTGCCCCATTGGCTCAATTCGTCGCCATTACATAGCTAAAGCAGGAATGTACCCTCAGTTCTTTGACCAGGGGTTATTTAAGGGGGTGCTGCTCTCCACTATCCCTTTGAAGCCTTAAAAAACAGCACACCACATTTCATAGTTTAGATCACTTTGAACTTGCAGAGTCTAAACTGCTTACCTTAACAGAACCCTCAGGCAGAATGCTGGATAAACGTTCCGTCTGCAGAGTTTTTTCTTGTGCATATGAACACTTTTAGAACCGTTTCCTTTAATGATTGTGTGATGATAACACCGGAGGAACAGGAATGACCTCATTAAATGGATGCATGTGACAAAGCGTGTCATGATACAGTAACGATACGTGACAGTAGCTACAAGCTGTGATGAATAGCAGAGACCATGTGTTTTTTCTTTCTCTTTGGTGTTTTTAAAAGCATCTTTCCCTGCCTTGTGCCCACAGCCTCAGGGAAAGGCACCGGACCCCCCCCACGACCTTGAATAGGATAATGCATGGATGGATGAATGTATGAAAAAAAATGCTCTAGAGAAAACCAAAATGTCTAATTTCATCACTGCTTAGCATGACCAAAACCCTGCTAATCATTATTTGCTCGCTGTCACACACCCAAGCACAGGCTAGGAGAGTATAATCAGGCTCCGGTCTTTGCCGGATCTTTCCAGGTGACTACAAAGGGGCACCAGAAGATAGTGGGAAAGACATAAGTACCTGGATTCTATGCCTGAATGAACACACTGCCCTAATTTTGCTAAGTGGGGGCTCCCCCACCCACCCACCCACCGGGCCCATGCTGGGACTTATTTTTGACCGCTGAAGTGCTTGTTCAGGAGCTCTTTAGCTGTGTCCAGTGCAGCGTCAGCAGACACGGGGATGTGAGGGCTGATGCCGACCCCCTCCCAGCTGTGGCCCTGCAGTGCGTCCGATCGGGTGACGGGAACACTCAGGTACACGTCACTGTCAGCCACGCGGAAGGTCTCGGGCGGATGGCAGCCACCGTGGGTGACCTCGCCGATGACGGTGGCCCGGCCCAGGTTCTTCATGATGTAGACAAACTCCTCAGCTGCGCCCGTTGTCACGGCACTTGTCAGGATGATCAGACCTTTATTCTGGCCGTACCGCTCACCTGCGGAACACAAACACCCATCGGACGGTGCCCTGTTGTGGTTAAGAAGCTGAACTGTTCAGTGACGTGCGACAAATCAATTTATACTTTAAGTGAAATACGTCAAAACAACGAACATTTGATCTAGCTGCCAGGCTTTCAAAAGTGTCTGACTGTCGTTACGGTTTGTTACCGGTCAGCCGGGCCAAGGTCCGCATTTCCTTCAGAGTCTCACTGGGGCGGTTGTACAGGGTGTCCAAGAGAATTTGTTTATTCCCATCGAAGAAATAGGAGCAGAAGCCCGATATAGCGCTGGTATATCCGCCCACGTTATTCCTGTAAAACACTCTGCTGTAACGGCAAATCTGAGACATCTACGATTTTGCTAATATTTTTTATTTACGTTTTTCAACATTTTTTAATTAAAATGAAAGTAAAGTTTGTAACCTTAAGTTTTGTGTTATTTTAGCAAATCTAGACAAGTTTAGATGTATCTATTCTGTGGTTTTTAAAACAGACCTTATGCGAGAATAAAAATAGGACAAAAGTTATGAATTGTCACGAGGTGCTGCTTTAGTAAATATGATAAGTCAGTAATGTTTCACTTAACTGATTAATGGACACCTGCAAAATGTGACATACCTAGTTGTTTGAGATATATCATTTAGCTTGAAAAGTATTTACAGCAATGTCTGGTTTCATGGGAGCAAATTAGCCAGAGACACTTAAGTGATAAGTATATAATTCCGCCGATTGGATATACTCCTGCAAACTCTGAAGATTAAGCTGGAATATTCACATATAGAGTACAAATTTAGATGTTGAGTTAATGAAGCACAGGGCTCACCTTAGGTCAATGACCAGTGCCGTGGTGTTCACCACTTTGTTCCAGACATTCTCCACAATGATCTTGGCGATGGGGGCGACTTGCTCGAAATCCCCGAACATGTCGAAGCGAAGGAACCCAACGTTGTTTTCCAGGATGTCTGTTTGGAAGGAAGCCTTGATCATCTCAGCCAGTGCCCCCGGGTTCAGTTTCTGGGGGGTAAAAGAATCAGGCGGTTGTTTTCATGGGAGAAAATATTTCAAAAGATTTTGATTTAACATGTATTACCAGAAATATGAAAAGTATGACTGAATAAAATTCTACAGTCAAATGCGGATGCAGTTACGCAGAGAAGGAGAGAAATATTACCGGCATGGCGTCCTGAGTGGTGATATGCGTGGTCGTCAGGCATTTGTCTCCGGAAAGTTCCTTCAGATCAGCAGACAGCTGGGCTTCCAGCTCGGTCTCAGAATTGATCATGCTGTAGGTGCCGTTCTCCAAGAGATCCAGCAGTTTCTGTGACACATCCTCAGCGATCTGAGTGAATGCGTACTTTTCAGCCACAAGGACACTGGCCTCCTGGATGATGACGGGGATTTTAGACCTCAGGTTAATGATCTTCACTGCAGTTTCCAGTGCGTCTTCTGCGTCGACCTCAATGCAGGGGGTCACACCCTTTACTTCCCAGCTTTCTCCTGTGATGGGGCTTCTAACACTAGCAGTGGGCACAGTGAAGTAAAAGCCAGTGTCCCCCACCCTCAGCTTCTCAATCTTTAAGGATCCCCCTGCAGTTCTTTCCCCAACGATGGTGGCCCTTTTCATGTTTTTCATCGCGTAGGCCACATCCTCAGCGACACCTCTGGTGTTCTTGCTCGTCAGGATGATCAAGTCTTTGCTCACTCCGTACCTCTTCCCCAATAACTCTGGCAAGGACCAAAACTCCGCGGTGGTGTTCGAGGGCCGATCGTACACGGTGCTGATGCAAATCGGGGGCTCGGCGTTTGAGAAGTAGGACACGATATAAGGGACCCCCGACAGCTCCCCAGAAGCTGTGTGACGAAGGTCTAAAATCATCGCGGAGGTGAGCAGCACTTTGTTCCAGATGTTTTCTACAAGCAGGGGGCCAATTTTCTCTGCTATATCTTCCCCGATTATGTGGTCGATCCTGAAGTAGCCGACGTTGTTCTCCAGGACCTCAACCTGGACCGATTTCTTGATGATGCTGATGAGATATTCTGGGGGCACAGATGACAGCATGGGGGTCGCCTTGGGAATGTAGTCGGGCTCGTAGGTGATGAGCAGCCGGGAATCCCCAATGGTGGACGCCATGCCGGCACTGAGGGCCATCGCCACGGCGTTTGGATCCGAGATGTTGAGAATGTCTGTGTTGTTACTGGCCGCCTCTATGGCCTCCATCATGCCCTCCAAACGCTCGGGGTAGCAGTAATTCTGTACAAGTATTTTAGCCATATCCATAACCAGAGTAGGAGGGTAGGAGGAGTGAACGAGACAAACACTGCCAATGATCCCCAGCAAGGCCAGCGTGAGAATCATTTTTGCCTTCCCTGAAATGACTCGCAGCTCCTGTCTGACTCAGCTCCGTTCTGCAGAAATTCTCCTAACTGAGACCATTCCCCTGCCATGGGCCTGTTACCACACTCATAAGAAGCTTTTCCTCATTATAAACCTCTAATCGTATTATCTCAACTGCAACAGTAAGACAGGCAACACAGCCACACTGTGTCACCTCAAAACGTATATGTCAGAAATGTGATATAATGAGTGTTAGCGATGACAGACCATTTTGTTATCAAGATTCTGTGATTATTGGAAAGTTTTGGAAGTCTTTATGAAGATTTGGTGCTACTGCATTATCAAGGTGTGTCTCATGAAAGATAAACAGGAATGATCCTCTTGATACTTTCATATGTTCTGTTTTTGCTATTATGGGCATGTTATAAAGATATTAATGATGACATTAACGATGGAAAACATCACTGAAGGAACGTCTGAAGTCTGTGAGCAGATTTGTTAGTGACACATCCTGTCTCCCTCAGTAGTGTTGTGCACCCATTTGGTCAGCAGAGGTCTCCCCTGCTGTCCATCCCATACCCCAAGTCATTCACACCTGTCCCTCATGTAACCCCCAGTCCTGTCCTTGTATCCCAGTTCCTGTTTGTACTTGCTGTAGGTCTGTGTAAGGATTCTCCTGTGATCCTTTAAATAAAGTCCCTCACGGATAGGATCTTCATCAAAGCCACCTTTGTGGCTTCTTTACATCACCCAGTGCCACCCGACATGACAGCTGATCCCATTAGTGGGCATCCTGTAACCTACTAGATCTTCTGTTTGACTCCAGTTCATAGACGAGAAAATCCTTTCTTATCTCTCCCTGAGATTAATTTATATTTAACAATTGCACAAACAGAAAGCTTTAGTACAGCTTTATCTGAGCCGTGAAGGAATGTATGAGGAACACATACTTCGTGAATAAGAGGTGGACTGTGTTCAACATGGAAGCTGCAAGAAGAGTCAAGCACTTTGGAATCGTATTTGTATGATATAAAATAAGGAGTAAAACTTTATATCTCAGGTGACTAATTCACCATGCGATAAGGTGAAACATAACAGCTTTCTATCTTAGTATATGACTTAGACTGGAAGTAACTGTGTCAGGAGCTTAAGTTATTGCTCCCAGCAGAAGATATTAACGACAGCAAGATTTTTTTTTTCATATTTTTTTATTATAGTGTACAAAAATCACCACAAAAAAAGAAGATTCAAAAGCTCAAACCAGGACACATTTTCATTAATCCATAAATTTAATAAAATCAGAAGGATTTATACATCCATTCGAATATTTGTGAGGAAGAAGTCGATTTTGAAAGCCATCAGTTTGCTTGTGTTGCGTTCCATGTGTAAGAAGCTCCACCTCTGTCTTTATCTCATGTCTTCATAATGTTTGGCTTGAAGGTTAAAGACACTGTGGATGATTTTGCAAAATCCCAAAACACCAACAATCACACACATATATGCTTTACTGTATTATCCCATCATGACTCATAATGTTTCATAGGTATATATCTATTTTCCAGGGTTTTGTTTGAGAATTGTTCTTTCAATGGATTTGTGGGCAACAGTCAGTGCATCTTTTGCTTGGGTTAAAACGTGAGGCTCTACACCCGAGATACTCCAGACCTTGCCGGTGACTGCACTCAGGATCACCTGGTTGGGTATGGATGCATATAGGATGCTGCCCCCAATCTGGTAGGTCCCACTGGACAGAGAGCCCCCAGTGGTTGGCTCGCCGATGACCGTGGCCCTCTTCAGCTCCTTCATTGTCCTTGTGAACACTTCTGCTGCTGGCCCTGTAATGTGACTGGTGAGGATGTACACATCTTTCTTGGATCCATACCTCTGGCCCAGAACTTCAGGCAAGGTCGTGACCTCTGTCATTGTTGTGGTGGAGCGATCGAAAATGGTGTATAGGTGGCGAAGTGGCTCTGCGTCGAAAAAGTATGTGCACAGCAATGGAATGGCTGTGGAAAAGCCACCGGTGTTGAATCTCAGGTCGATGATCAAGGCGTCCGTGTTGACTAGTTGATTCCATACTAGATTTAAGAGCTTGGTGGCAATGGCCTTCACTATCTCAGTGTGTAACATCATGTCGACCCTCAAGTGACCTATATTTCCGGGCAGGAAATCTACTTTAAACAGGGCTTCGATGAGATACTGTGCCTCCTCAGCTGTGGGGATTCTTGGCACATCTTGAATTGTCTCAGGTTCACCGTCGCAGTAGAATATGTGTAGCCGGTGATCTCCTGAGGTCTCTTGAAGATCTGCTGTTAACTGAGAGGCCAGAGATTCATAGTCAACCACTGATCGATATGACCCCTCTGTCCATTTGGACCTAAGGACTTTCTTGAACTTTATGGCAATCTCTGAAATGGCGTAATGATCTTCCAGGAGATCCCCTGCCACCAGTATCAAAGCTTGGACCTCCTGATGGAATGCAATGATCTTGTGAGCCTGCTCTATCGCTTCCTCAGCTAGCACAATAGCATCTGGTACAACTCCACCCTCAAGCCAGGCTTCTCCAGTACAGTCTATGAAATTTATGACTGGCACTGTGATGACAATGTTGGTGTCCTCCACTGGGAAAAATTTGGAGTGCATCAGAGTGCCAGAGGTGATCTCGCCAATGATAGTGGCCCTGCGTAGGGACTGCAACAAGTAGGCAAACTCCTCACCAGCCACAGCGGTGTGGTGGCTGGTCAGCACATAAACCCCTCGTTTCGATCCGTAAGGCGTGCCTAGGAGACCCGGTAGAGTGCGGAACTCAGTGGTGGTATTGCCGATTCTACTGTAGATGGTGAAGAAGTGCACCAGTGGTGATGTGTCATGGAGGTACGAGAGCAGGATGGGCAGAGCTGATGTTGAACCCCTGGTGTTAAAACGAAGGTCGACGATGAGGTTGTCTGTGTCTTTCAAAGGGTCCCACACCTTTTTTGCAATTTGCTCACCTAACTTCATGAGCAGTGTCCCTTCGCAAAACTCATCAAACTGCAGGTACCCAGTGTTTCCTGGCAGTACACTCACATTGAAAAGAGTCTCCACCAAAGCCTCGAGAGCAGATGAGTCTTCTGGCACCTGTCCCAGTTCTCGGGTCACTTCAATTATTACCGGAGATTCCTGCATCGTTCTGACATTCAAGCGAGGGTCCTCAGCAACTGACTGGAGCTCATAGCTTAGCTTAGCGGCAAGGTCTTCCTCGGAAAAGACGGGGAAGAAATCCATGGATGACAGGTGGTAGATCAAAGCAGGGACTTTTTCTGTGAATGAATAGAAGTTCTCTATAATGTCAGAGACCCTCTGGACTGTTTTTGGAATAGCACTCCTGACTGCTAGAAGGGTCTTGGCTTCCACAAGAGCATCTTCAGCATCGACACTTAAGCAAGGTGACACGCCACTGACTTCCCAGCTCTGCCCCGTAATGGGGCTTATAGCTCTGGCAACAGGCACTGTGATGAAGAAATCTGACTTTCCCAGACGTAGCTTCTTGATTTTCACCGACCCTCCAGCAGATCGCTCCCCTACAACGACCGCCCTCTTTAGGTGCTTCAGGGCATAAGCTATTCCCTCAGCGACACCTATGGTGCGTCCGCTTGTTAAAACAACCAGGTCCTTTCTTTTTCCATACCTTAGACCTGTAAGCCAGGGCTTGGTCCACAGTTCGCTCGTGGTGTTAGAGGGTCTGTCATACACAGAGTCAATGTGGACTAGCATCCCTGGGTCAGAAAAATAGGACATAATGAAAGGGATTCCAGACATGTCCCCAGAGGTTGAATAACGAAGATCAAAAATCAAACAGGAGGTGTGGGCCACCTTGCTCAAGACACTGTCTAAGAAAAACTGTCTGACTCCCTCCCCCATTTCCTCCCCAATGATGTAGTCGACCCTCAGATAGCCCACGCTGTGATCTATGACTTCTGCCTTGATCAGACTCTGGAGCATCCTCATTAGCTGCTCCGGGGAATGATAGGGAAGGGTGGTCGGAGTCATGGGAATGTGACCCGGCTCGTAGGAGACGACCAGCCGGGGGTCACTCAGCGCACCCTGCACGCCGGCACTCAGGACGGCCGCCAAAGTCCTCCGGTCGGAAATGTGGAGGATTTCTCCGCTGCTGATAGCTTGCTCTATGGCTTCTTGCATTCCAACCAAGTTTTCAGGGAAGCAGTAGTTATCCAGAAGAATCTGAGCCATATCCAACAGCAGGGCAGGCTGGAAGGAGGAGGCAGTGCCCAAAAGACGGCACCAGGTGACCAACGATGCCAGCAGAAACCCGGCCCTTGCCATTTTTGTGGGTTGTCTTCCTCTCTGTCTTCCTTAAACAATTATCCCTTCGAGGTACTCCTGTTTTCCTCTCACCTCAGTTTGTTTTTCACGAGTTGTCCCTGCTGTTGGCGATAAGCAAGGTTTTACATAATAACAACATAAGAAGCTTTTGCTCCAAGAACCCTTAAATCGCATTATCTTTGGTGCATCACTTACAAAATGGTAGATCATTGAAACTCATTCTGCTGCTTGAAATATGACGCCTCCTGTTGGTAATGTCATGTAGGTGCTATGGATTTCTTATCTTCTTTTATTTGTTGTGAAGATAATGTTTAAATGCTGCAAAATATAAATTCATTCATCAGCATTAACCTTAAGGGTTTCTCTCAAATATTGCACAAGAAAAAAATCAGTGAGGCTGGCAAGGTGGCAATCAGATGTCTGAGCCAGTCTGAGGCATGATTACACAGTTTGGGCCCTGGTGTTAAGACCTCTCAACAAATTCACTTAAGGTGAAAAACTGAATCAAAAAAACTATATCTGCATCTTTGCTTACGATGAGATGAAGGTTTCGTGGACTTTACCCCTGAACATTCAAAGACGAAATTACAAAGTATTAGGTAAGAGTTAAAGCTGAAATTAGCCTACCAGTTCAATCCTTCTAAAATGGTTTGTGGTGCAATGCAATACAATGAAAGATCCAGCCCAGAATAAAAATAAAAGCCAATCCAACAAACTGAAATGAGTTAGGAATGACTGAAGGCTTTCAAGGTGATGACACTTTGTTATACGTCTGCATTGCGTGTGCATGTCACCTGCATGCTAATCGTTGCAGTATAACATTAATCTCTGCTGTTAATGCCAAGCTTAGCTTTTAATGCCATCAGGCTGACATAAGGCTGTCTGCCCACAGCTTCCAGCCAATCGGGAACCATTCTCTGAGTGGCCATACATGGCTCATTGCGTCAGTCGGGTGGCCATTAGCACTGCCGGCTGAAACGGGATCACCAGGCGGAGTCCAGGAGCTGGTGCTCTAAGCTGGTCTAGCAGAAGTAGGCCGTTCCTCTCTGCTTCCCACCTGCCCCCTCTGGAACCATGCCATAAGACACGGCCCTCCCTACCCCACAATTACAGACACTGGTTACAGGCACAAATGTCACATTATTTCCTATACTAGCTTATGGATACATACAAAATACATACTTTACATACTGAAACCTACTAATTGACCATTAATGTAGTACATACTTTTTGTATGTATGAGAACAGTTTGCATAGACTCGGACATACTCATGTTCGCTATCTTGCACACTGCCTGTCCAATAATGTAGCTTGGAAAGAAAAACTATCAACAAAAAGAAACATACTTGAGTCAACATGTGTAACTTGGTAGTGTTTTCAAATTAAACTTGATGACCCTTCTTCCACCATCCTGACAAAATTATCAAAGTTTTTCGTCTGTGGCTGCAGCTCCAGTGACCTTGTGGGACAGCATAGTGTCTATCGGATGTGCACTTTGCAATTTCTAAGAATGTAGTATGTCACCTGGGAACCAGTCACTTACTGTCTCATCCATACTGAGGATTCAGACATACTGCTCTCCTTGCATACTATATTAGCCTGCTATATAGCAAACAATATGCTATTTCAGATGCATTCTATATCTTGGAGTGAGGTGCTATTTCTTCAGTCTTATAAATGTTTTTTTATTTAAATTCTGCTGCCTGTTTACTGTTTCCTTTCTGGGAAAATATTCAGTGCAAGTTTTCTCTCCATTGTGTAAAAGAGGAAGTGAGGTAAATTGCAATTGGTTAATACGAGTAACACAGCTTATTTGCAGTTAATACCCTGTGGTCTATGGGGCGCCGTTTGTAAAGTTACAACACATTTTTTTACTTGCCACTTTTTCAACATTTAGTGCAATTTTCTGA